>OX393559.1:60155876-60633376 GCA_947650365.1 Chamaelirium japonicum | reverse complement strand
AAAAATTTCAGCCCGATCCAAGACCTGTAGGCCGTCCAAATGTGTTGATCAAAATGGCGAAAAAAATGAACGACCGATAAAAGATCAATACATTTGGACGACCTACAAGTCTTGGATCGGGCTGAATTTTTTTGTAAAAATTCCGAAAATACCCCCAAAGGGGGTGGCCGCACGTTAGCCGGCCACAATGTATCACTACTCTCTCTCTCTTTATATATATATATATATATATATATATATATATATATATATATATATAGAGAGAGAGAGAGAGAGAGAGAGGGCTGTTATGTTGAGCTGTGAGTTGCGGTAGGAGAAAATGAGCTGCGGGTATTTTGACCCCCCTAGAAGTTTTGGAATTTGATGATATTTGGTGAGGATGTTGTCTAGGGTAAGATGATCATCCTCACCAATTTTCATCAAATTCCAAAACTTCAAGGGGTCAAATGGTTGAAGCAAAATCTGCAGCTTTAACGATGACTACGGACGACAGATTTTGCTTCGATCATTTGACCCCCCTAGAAGTTTTGAAATTTGATGAAAATTGGTGCGGATGATCATCTTACCAAGTTACCCTAGACAACACCCTCACTAAATTTCATCAAATTTCAAAACTTCTAGGGGGGCAAAATACCCGTAGCTTACTTTCTAAACCAGCAGCTCACAGCTCACAATAACATTCCTCTCTCTCTCTCTCTCTCTATATATATATATATATATATATATATATATATATATATATATATATATATATATATATATATATATATATATATATATATATATAGGCGTGTTTGGATGCGGCGTGCGGTGCGTGCGGCGTCGCACCGCAGCCGTCTGATGCATCGCTGCGGTGCGTGCGATGCAAGCAGCGGTGCATCAGACGACTGCGGTGCGACACCGCACGCCGCATTTTATCATATATATATATATATATATATATATATATATATATATATATATATATATATATATATATATATATATATATATATATATATATATATATATATATATAGGGTCAGGATCGGATGACCCAGCAAATAACCCAGCACCCTTTGAGGCACCAAGAGGTTTTAGAATGGGCTGATTTTTTGTAGATATGTTGTCTATGATATGTTGATTATCCTCACAAAAAATCAGCCCATTCTAAAACCTCTAGGTGCATCAAATGAGATCTTCAAATCAACGGTTAAAATTGACAGTAAAAAACCATTGATTTGAAGAGCGCATTTGATGCACCTAGAGGTTTTAGAATGGGCTGATTTTTTGTGAGGATGATCAACATACCATAGACGACATGTCTACAAAAAATCAGCCCATTCTATAACCTCTAAGTGCATCAAAGGGTGCTGGGTTATTAATGGGTCAAAATTTGTTGGGTCATCCAATCCTGACCCATATATATATATATATATATATATATATATATATATATATATATATATATATATAGGAAACGGGAAATGAGCTGCCAGCCTATTTCGAAAAAATGAGCAACCACCCATTTGATGCCCGTAGAATGTGCTGATTTTTTGTGAGCATAATTATCTTATCTTAGATAGAACACCCACAAAAAATCAGCACATTCTAAAACTTCTAGGGGCATCAAATGTTAGAAGTTTTATCGAGCGTTCGTTGTCACCGTTAATTTGAAATATTAAATTTAATGCCCCTAAAAGTTTTAGAATTTGCTGATTTTTTGTAGGTGTTCTATCTAAGATAAGATGCTTATGCTCACAAAAAATCAGCACATTCTAAGACTCCTAGGGCCATCAAATGGGTGGCTGCCCATTTCGTCGAAATAGACCGCCAGCCTATACCCCGTATCCTCTCTCTCTCTCTCTCTCTCTCTCTCTCTCTATATATATATATATATATATATATATATATATATATATATATATATATATATATATATATATATATATATATATATATATATATATATATATGAGGGCCGGGACACTACCTCTCAAAGCAGCGTTTTTGCTGCTTTGACAACCCACCATGGCCGCGCCACATGTGATCTCCGGCCAGAATCAACATAAACAACCTCTGATCACCTCCACCGGTGATCTTCGCTGACACCACCTGTCGGCTTCCACCGATAGAGGACTTCGGTGACTACTTCAATTGTGAGTCGTCCATTCATCACCCCATCTCATTCGATGACCTCCGAGGACATCCGCACCCGGCTACCACCTCCGGTGGCTTCTAACAACTCCCGATTATGAGTTCGAATGATCTTTGTCGTCGTTCATGGCTTTGATAGCCATCGGCGACCTATCAAACCAGTGAAGAACATTGTTTTCGAAGGTAGCATCTTGTTTCTTATATATATATATATATATATATATATATATATATGGGGACGGGGAGCCTGGACCTTAGGTGCAGCGTCAACGCTGCACCTGTGGCCTGAGCGCGCGCCAAGTGTCCCATACGTGCGAGATCCGGCACAAAATCCCGCTCAAAACCCTCTCAAGACCTCAGCCGTCCGATAGAAATCTCTAGACTGTATGATCCCGTACATATCGCCAACTCCCGTGCAGCACAACTCCCATCCGTTCGATTCAATCGATCGAACGGATGGAAATCTTTTTCGCTGTTACTGTAGCGGCTACAGTAACAGCGAAAAAAATTCCATCCGTTCGATTCCAATCGATCGAACGGATGGGAATCGACCGGCCTATTATGTGTATCAATTCGATTCTCATCCGTTCGATCGATGGGAATCGAACGGATGGAATTTTTTTTCGCTGTTACTGTAGCCGCTACAGTAACAGCGAAAAAGATTTCCATCCGTTCGATCGATTGAATCGAACGGATGGGAGTTGTGCTGCACGGGAGTTGGCGATATGCACGGGATCAGACGGTCTAGAGATTTCTATCGGACGGCTGAGGTCTTGAGGGGGTTTTGGGCGGGATTTTGGGCCGGATCTCGCGCGGATGGGACACTTGGCGCGCGCTCAGGCCTCAGGTGCAGCGTTCACGCTGCACCTGAGGTCCAGGCTCCCCGTCCATTGCATCTCTGATCCCTACTCAAGCATTAAACTAAGGGTAATGTCAAAACCCTCACCTCTCTATTCCTTCCATTGCATCTCTGATCCCTACTCAAGCATTGAATTGTTGCTAAAAACAAATAGATTAGTAAAGGGAATCCAGTGGAGAGCTTACAGATAACAACCTTCAGCCGCCTACAACCGCAACTACGTCATCCTCACCATCCATATTCCCTAACAGAGAGGGGAAGGAAAGGGAAGATGGGGAGTTGATGTGGTTACTTGGGGCGATCAGTGATGGCAGCAGCGATCGGACTCAATGGGTGAGTTTTCCCTCTATCTTATTCTTCTACTTCTTCCTATTATTTTTTTAGATCAAAACCCGAAATCACACAAAATCCCTTGGATTTGTTAAATCTCAAACTAGAAATCAGTCTGAAATTCCCTATATTTCAATGAAATTTTGTGCCAATCAAAATGACATCAAAATTTCATGATTATGCTGCATAAGTGTTTTCATAGATTTTTTATAGAGGTATTTCATTTCGGTGGGCCATTTTTCTAAGAAAATTCGCAATATATCATGAAAAATTCTGATTTTGACTACCTTAACATCACTTGAGAATAAAAAACATCAATATTAATAGAACATAAGCTGACATGTTCATCCAAGCTTTCAGCTATATAAGAATGCCAAAATTTTTACGTATTTTATACTGAAACTTTTGTTTTACAAGGGATGTATTGAAGAATATATAATCAAGCCTCAAGACAAAGACATCATAAATTGATATCTCCCATTTAATTTAGACTCATTCATAATGAACCAGAAATACAAAACAAATATCCCAAATCCAATTACTGGCTGATATCAACTACTGAATGAATTCTACTCCGCAAGTAGGAGACTACTAAAATTGAAACTAAACTACTAGGAACACTGAAGAAGAAGGTAAAGAACTAGAGTTCATACCAAAAATGGAAGTGTGTCCTGTCCGTTCTTCAATTAGTCTTTTCTGCGGACTTCCCGGGGCCCCAAACAATTGCTTCTGGAATTCATCGTGTAAATGGCTGAATAACTCCTTCACATAATCGAACGCCAAATCCAACCTCTCGAGCAGCTCCGTGGCATTCTTATTTTCCATGAACAACCCATAGTAAAGATAGAAGTTATTACTGCAAGTGGTCTTTTCTAGATTTAGCAGGTCTCGTACCCTTTCGTATTAATCGGAGTGGACTTGAGATCCAGGTTGGCCAGGACCCTCTCGATGGTGTGGGTCAGAAACTGGCTCTATGTTGCATTCCCATCATAACGGACGTATGACATATAGACCATTTGGTAACCCTCACGTTTTGAACTCGAGGAAGTGCGTACACCGCTCAGTACGGGCCTTGGACTCACGGATGCGAACCTTTTCATAGACAAAGGAGAGGACAAACCAGTTGTTCTTGCCATTCTCGGGGTCGAACTTGGGGTGGGTGCAGATGATGTTGAAGTCTATAGGAAGATCGTGTAGGAGGCTCTTGGGGAACTCCTTGACGGAGAGGACGTTAGCAAAGAAGGTGTTGTGACGGAGGCGTTGCAGGGGGAGGGAGCAGAGGAAGAGGCGGTGGAGAGGATGGAGATGCAGAGGAGGACGATGTCGGGATGCTCGTCGCAGAGGTCATGGGGAGAGATCGGGAGGGAGAGAGAAGAGGGGCGGCTAGGGCTAGGGTTTCAGTCGGGGTTTTAAGAATGGGTAAGAGGGGTCGCATGTTATACGATACTGGGAAAGGGGGCGCGATTTACGAAGCGATACCCTCTTCGCACGTGCACTCTATCTCCTTTATCTGTGTTGATCCCCTCTCTCTCCCTCTCCTTTAAATACCAGTTGAAGGGATCCCATTGGACGATCCGATATATCCCAAACATAGTTGCACATTTGTAATAACTTGGAAGAAGCTTCCCTGCTATATATATATATATATATATATATATATATATATATATATATATCTTGTTGTTACTATCTTGTACTTTTTCTGTCACTTTGCCCTTTATTATGATAACTCTTTCTTGGAATATCCGTGGGTTGGGTACTTGGGTGACATAGCAAAACTCCATATTTTGTGCTTTGTCTAATGTCAATATCATTTGTCTTCAAGAGACTACAGTGCAAGCTCGAAGTCCTGCTTTATTGAGGAGTTTAGGAGGCTTAAAATCCATAAATTGGGAATCTATAGATGCGGTGGGGGCCTCGGGAGGTATTCTTATTGTCACATTTTTTGGCTATTCCCTAAAATAGGTAGGAAGTCACTACCATGTTTCATTTTGAAGAGTATTTCCTTTTATTAAAAAATCTTTCATGGAGAGTAGCACACGTTTCTAGTTATTGTTGTGCCCAGTACAATGTAACATTTATCAATAATTTTCTTTTTATCATTAAGTTTATTTCTAGATGCTATTCAATAATAACTTTTCTGAAATAAGAGAATTGAATTAGAACCCTGAGAAAGTATATCAGCCTCCAAGATAGCCAATGAGTGTGGCTTCCTATCTTTTGGATCGCACTTGGGATGTTCTGTTTCTACAGGCTTCTGCTGTTACATTTATGACTTCTTTCTGCTTGTTTGATAATCTTGGTCAGCTTCTATAGTTTCCGACCAAGACAATGTTTGTGTATTTATAATTAGGATATAATCACACAAACCCTATACTGTGACTATAATATAATTTGTAAATTACAAAACATGGAAAGCCTCATGTAGCCACGACTATGTGGGTGGTAGAAACATGATGCTTAATCAAGTTAAATCAACACTAACAATAAAGGGAATAACTTTTGTTATTTAGAAAGAGGAGCGTGCTGGACATTGCTAAAAGCTGGTAGTAACTTGGATTATTTTGAACAAGTAAGCTAGTATGTAGGAACTAGGAACCACCAAAAATAAATAAATAAAGGGAAGGTATAGATAGGAAATCGGTGCCATGAGGAAGACAATAAGAACCTTTGGATTAAGTTCTGTGGTAGTTGAGTTGTTTCTCCCATGCCAATAAAAGGTGTTCTTATCCTTCCCTGAGAACCAAAAAAAAAGATGAAACATATTTGGAGGCTGAATACATAAAGATGAAATTCTTCATACTGACTCACCAGATTGTGTATCATTGAACCATTGAAACCATGCTCCAAGGCGTATGTATGCTCGCCTAAGGAAGGAAGAAATGTCATTGATTTCTTTGACAGAAAACTTGTTTTTCTTTGTGTCGCTCACCATGTCTGAGGCAAAGATAAAATAGAATTGCTTCGTGCATCAATTTGACCTCAGAACACAAATTTCATCAAACAATATGAACAATTATAAGTTCTATGGCTTTTTTCTAAGAAATATAAACATGTGAGATCACTTAATTTTCTAAGTTAAGTCATGCTAGCTAGATGCATATGAAATGAAAATACTAAGTAAATTGTATAATTTCGATAAAAATAGTACCACAGTAGTTATTATAACACTTGCAATACAAACTAATTGAACAAATGTACCTAAAAATAAGACCAGGCCACCAGATCGTCAATTTACGGTTATGCTTCTGCTGAAAGTACCTATATGTGTGTCTGTCCGTTCAAGTGAAATGGAAAATTTACGCATACGGTGATACACTCTTGATTTATGCCTGTTTATATCTATATAACTTATTTAAGCTAGTACAGAAGTTGAGTTTCTTCTTTAGCATTTGAGCAAGAGTAAAATAACTTATGTTTGTTCAATCAGTTTTGCCTACCTCCTTTTGTTCTCCTTTATTTCTTTTTGTTTTTGTACTACACAAATGTAACTTGGTACCAGAGCAACAAATCTTAACAATTGACGTCCACCCTTTTCATGTCCATTCCCCATTTTCTCGTTTTCTCAGTAAACTCAGAACCTCAAATCTATTGGTGATTGATATAAACTTCAAATATTAGCCAGAAATATCAGTTTTTCTCTATTGGTGAGAGTATCTGTATATTGAATGACTTTTCCTAGCATACAACACTTGCAATATTGCATAAAAGGAAATATTCCAATGAACTGTAAATTACCAATTATTGTCATGCTGATCATTGGTTTAGAGGCATGCAAATTGGCACAGAGTTTAGTTATTCTTAGGTACAAATTGTTCTATATGTACCGAATCATGGTAATATGATGACAGTACATGATTAGGGGTGTATACAGAGCCCATCGGCCCGAACCTGGCCTGGCACAATCAATGACCCAGCCCACATGTAACGACAGGCCACCAACCCAGCCCGCAGTCGAGCACGAAGCTCAGCCCGGCCTGGCCCGAAATGAAGCACGAAAGCCCAGCTCATAGGCCCAATCCAAATCATGTATGTTTCTTATATAAAAATATTATGATATCATATATTATCAAAATAAAGTAGGAGATAGTTGGCATTATTTATTATGTGGTCAAGGGTTTAAAACATGGTTTGCATTTTTGGCTAAAACCGATCCGTTTCGGTCATTTCGGTTTGGTTTTAGTCGGAACAGAACCCCGATCCCCATGCTTTTGCCCAAATGACTGGTTTGGCCAGTTTCAGTTGAACTTGACCAAAACAGGTCCAAACCGACTTAAATTGAAATGGGAATGCACACTTATGGCTGCTTTGGGTCATTTGTGTATTCCCCTAAGCTTGGGATGAGGTTTTGTGGAGAGAACACTTCTCTAACTCATATCAATCCATTTGGAGGCTGAATCGGAGCGATTCTTGCTAGATTCTCGCCGAAGTCAAACAACTTGGGTAAGTTTTTTCTTTCTTTGATTCTATGATTCAAGAGATCTTTTGTAAGTTTCTTTTCATTTTCAAATTTAAAATTTTGAAAGATGGATGTAATGTAGATCTGCATATAAATGTGATAGTCTTATAGATGTAGCATATACAAGTTGTACAACTACATCCATATGTTGTAGATCTATGTTTATAAGTTGTAGATCTACATTTTTTTTTGTAGATCTACACCAATTATAAGTTGTGATCAACATACAAATGGTGTAGTTCTACATTTAAATGTTGTAGATCTATATGCAAATGATCTAGATCTACAAAAAAAAAAGGTTTCATTATGTATTTGAAAAAAATAGTTCAAAATTTTAAAATTTGAATGGAATTTGAATGAACTTTGATGTAGAATGTATATCTACATGTAGACATTTACATTTTGCATAGGCCATCAACATATGATGTTTACATGGGCCATTTGCATAAAACAAATAGTGCATATTAGACTAAAAAGTAGTGCCTAATTTTTCTCCTGACTTATATTAAATTTTTTTTTTGGATTTTAATTTTTTAAAAAAGTCTAAAATTGAAACTACCGAAACTCCGGCTCAAACCACCAAAACTGTCCAAAACCGATCTCAGGAGGTCACACCGAAACCGAAACCATATCAAACCTTGGTTCGAAACTTGCTACCAGGGAACCTCAAGGCGAAGAAGCATGGGAAGAAGACGATCGAGGATTTTCTGAAGAATTGATTAAAAAAAATTATTATTATTATTTTTCTATAATATAATTTAGTTGAACTTGGATCAGTGCAGTATTTGACTATTTGTGTTTTATTTTTTTAATTTGAAATTAAACAACAAAAAGCAACAAAAATGGCACAAATCAGATGTGCAACCCTATAATCGCATATGCGATTGGCAAGGTCAGATCACACAAATCTAAAATCGCACTTGACAAGATTGGTATATGATGCCTACAACTTACATAGGGCTCAACTACTAAATTCCAGAAACCAAAAATTACGTAACGTAAGGTGTGTTACAACATTATAGCTCTCTTTTTTATTTTCTGCTGTTTTCTATAATTTCTGGAAAACATTATGCAGGGTTTTGGAAAATAGACAGAAAAGGACAAAAATATAAGTATTCAATCGTTCAGATTCTATCTTCTAGAAGCAATAAAACAGAAAATAAAACACAAGCTTAAGTTAAATAGGACTAAGAATCCTATCTTTGCTGAAACTTTGGAATTTATGCACTTCATCATCGATTTCTGCAAATTTTTCTTTTTTCTTTTTGATGGTCAGATGATTTTCTAGTTTATTTTTAATGGAATTCGGCCAAAGTAGAAAGAGATTGTTCTAGTTATAAAAGAGTTATGTTGGGTTTATTTTCTCTAGAGAATGTGTCAGGGGAGAAAGGTCCTCTCGTTGCAGGCATAGGAATCCAGCTCACTTTGCTTACTTGATTTAAGGGATAATCTGTATTTATTAATTGCCAGTAGGAGGATTCTCTTCTCAAATTAAGGGATAAATCCTTTAAAAATAGGAAAGAATCCAATTGGGTATATAATTGCTGCTACCCTTGTTTTGCAAAAAAGAACTTTTACTTTTTGCACTAAAGTTACTGCATTGCTAAAAAATAAAAAGACTTATTGATTGAAAAAAAAATCCAACCATCTAGAACAAAGGGAAAAAAAAAGAATAAAAATGCCTCCATTTGATAGACTGAGTAACTTTGAATGTACTGAGAACGCTTTATGATGGTCCTGAATCACTTAACCACCATTATATAGTATGGTGGGAAGAATAATAACACCTCCATTTGAAAGATTCTAGTAACTTTGAATGTGCCGAGAACACTTTATGATGGTCCTGCATCCCTTAGCCACCTTTGTATTGTATTGTGAGGAATTATTCTTTTCAAGACCCAAAAGATGACTTCGAGAAGCACTCTGTATGCTTTCTCTACGTCAATATAAACCATGATTCATGACCATATTGTATGCTTTCTCTACATCAATACATGGAAATAGGAGCTATTATAACAATCAAATCATCATACATGAGTCATGACCATAGAGAATGCATTATCATAATAGAAATGCTCAAAATCACACAATTTTGAAGTCATCACAAATTGAAAGTCAAACAAAGTAGATGACCAAAGAGAATGCAGTATCATAATAATGTCATATCAGTGTTAACAATCCCTCTTTTCCATGCATTTGCTACTAAAGGGTACACTCTCCGTTAGTGCAAGAATTTCACAGCTTATGATACTTCCATCCACCTTAAAATAAGTAAAATTAAACAATACATAAATAAAAACATCTTACCACGTAGGACAAGAAATAAAGTAGGTGGATTCCCATTTGTTGGATGTTGAAGAACAAACTCCTGGGGGACTTTACTGGAAAAGAATAGTAAAAATTACGTAAACTATAAATTTTGAATTTACATACCAATATAGTGTGCATCAATGTAATGTGTAAATCACCTTAGAGCTTCAGCCCCTAGGATTTGTTCACGAGGAATCCATCCATCTATGTTGATTAAATCCAACCAATGCCCAATGATATCCATGCATATATCAATATCCCAACGCCTATTTATTGACGCGATATGCATTTTGCACAGCAATGAAGCAGAATAACCACAGAGATAAAAAGTATTGTTAACTTTCTTTTTTGGGTATGAAGTATTGTATTTAATGAAACTGGAAGAAAAACTGGGTGAATATGAACAGGCATTATTTGTAAGAAAAAATAATGACAATGGAGAACTAACCAAAGGACCAGCTGATGAAAGCCCTCATCCCACAGAAAGCCTCTTGGAAAGAAGGATCTACTAGGAACAGCTGTAAAAAGTGCAGCTGGCCAATAAGAAACGAATTTATCGCCATTGTTTAGCTGCAAAGGAATTCCATAGGATGATATAGTAAATCAAGCTTTAATGCAAAGGCTTATCAAAAAAGGCGTACTAAAATTAATTATTTAGGCTAGGAAATATTTATTGTTATATGAGCATACAAAAAAGATGGCGATGAGCATAGTTATCAAAGGTGTTAAGGTGAGCCTAGGCGCCTCGAGGAAGCCTTGGAGCCTAGGTGTGTGTGTGTGTGTGGGGGGGGGGGGGGGGGGGGGGGGGGGGGCTATACCTTCATCGTCTATTAAAGGAAATCCATTGCAAAGTATGTTTATACTATTATAAAATTTTCGTATATATAAACAATTGTATTATTCAATTAGGATATCTGCAACATTATGGTACTATATATAGTAAACAAATAATTTGAACATACAATCAATTTACTATGTAAGATATACAACAACAAAAAATCATGATGATTTATACTGGAAATTACAACCTTGAAGTGTATACCTTAAATATTTTAGGTATTAAATATTTTTTAAGAATTGATTGTACATTGAGTCTTAAGTTTTTTTTCCTTTTTTAGAAGTGTTGTAGGGAAGGTTGAGTTGGGTGATTTGGGTCTATTGGGTCATAAGTGGGTTGGGTCTCTATCCGGTTTTGAAGTGGGTTGATTTAGCCCTTTTTAAGTAGGTTGGGTCACTAGGCATGTGCCTAGGCGGATAGAGGAGCGTCTAGGTGTGCGATTTATATATATCAACCAATGCGAGCCTCGCCTTGGCCCCTCAGAGCACCTTGTCACCTAGGCATCGTTAAGGCACGTGCCTTGACAACTATGATGACAAGGTTTCCTAAGCTATGTTATCTCATATGGAAGGTAACATCATACCACACAATCACTTTGATGTTTAACAAACCTGATTTTAAATTGAGAGAATGTGGATCGTAATATAAAACATAAACCAGAAACCAGTGGGTTCAGTGACATGTATGCTGTGCAATAGGAGTTGTAACTAAACCTGAAGGTAAAGAAATGATAACAAAGATTTTTCTTATCAATATGAGGTCAGTTGCGGATTGCGGAACTTAACTAGGAAAAGAAGGCTCTACCAAGCGATAGAGAAGAACTTCACCACCGGCGGGCAACCCACCCACGGAATTCTGCAAACCTTGGGTAACAGAATTTGGTGGTTAGCTGGACCTATCCAGACAATAAATAAATGGATACATAGATATGCATCTAGGTCAGAAATGTTGTTTCATTTCAGTTCTTTGACTTATAATTTGTGCTACGGAGATGAATGCAATTCCCTATAACAATCCTTGAGCTCTACCCTCTTTGTCTAGAAACGTACCTGGGCTAAGAGAACATTTGAAGATTGCTCCCTGGCTCCAAGAGTTTACTTGCGTAAGTAACAATGTAGATTTCCCCACCTGCCATATGTTTTTTAGGTTTCTTGCCATTCCCCACTCAATGCCTTGGTTAGGTTTTTGGTATCAATCTTCGAGTTGACATTACATTAGTAGTCAGTCGAAAATTTCTAGTCAAACCTCCTCAGAGTCAACCCCTTTTCGGTCGGGAAAGATTTGGATGGTGACGATACATATATGCATATAAATAGGTTTATCAAAGGAAAGCTTAGGTTGCAAGTAAAGGGATTGGAAACATAGATCTCGATATGTGGATGATTTCAAAGGATTTCAGAGACGATCCGGGACTCCAAGAAGTCTTCAGAATAATCCAGGAAGCCTTGAAAGCACCCGAAGCAGTCACAAACCCAAGGGATAGAGCCAGAGATCGGTCGGGGCAGCAGGCAGGGCGGGCTAGACCGACGGGCTTGAGGAGAGGCCAGGCAGTGTTTGGTGACCTCGGGGACGGCCGGGCAGGGCTGATAGCCTCACGGACAGAATGAGTGGAGCAGGCGGGTGTCGGGACGGGCCGGGTGGGTCCGGCGGCTAGTGCGGGTGGTCTGGACAAGGCCAACAGTTCACGAGAATGTTGGACAGGGTCGCAGGCTACGTCGTCGTCTTCTTCCTCGTCGTCATCGTCGTTGTCTTATTCTTCTTCTTCCTTGCAATCATCGAGATCACAAGCAAGCACAAAGTAATGGAGATCTTGGCACTCATGATGACAACTTTTGTTCGCAAGCCCTAATGACAAAAGGCTAAAAAAAGATTAAAAATGCCCTTATAAGTTGGGTTTACAAATAACCAGAAATTTAATCTTTATTTATTTCGAAAATGCAAAAGAAAGCATAATAAATAAAAAATTGCCAAATAGGGGTCCAATAAAGCTGACCCAACATCTCTCACGTGTCTCCAAGCCAAAGCCCCATTGCATGGGGTGTCCTCCTGCATGAGTGCACCTGTTAATGTTAGGTCGAACTGAGTCAGGTCGAACTGAGCTGGTGGTGTCCCCACTAGAAATCCATATGTTGCCAAAGCTTGGAGCATAATGGTCACCTATAGATAGTTAAATCCACAAGTCTAACAAGTTATTGTCTAACTTGAGGTATCATAGACAAAATCACATTTCTACGTCTCCTATTTTCGACCACATGTCCAGGTAAGGAATTTCATATGGTTTTTTTTTATTGTTGTACTTTGTCAAACAATACAAGACATATGTTGGAAGAGCATATGGCCATTCTATGTCCTTGTGCAGTGCAAATATTTGGCATCTTTCACCCTACATTTCGATATGTTAAAACCTACTCACTATACAAGATGTAGGTGGGCGGAGCATATGGCCATTCTATGTCATATTCCTATTCATGCATTGTATGAGAGGGCCATAGTCCATTTTAATTGTACATATTGGCTGTTTATACACCAATCTATCAATACAGAGATACATTGTTTTTTCAAATTCAGTATCCAGATGCTAAATGAGAAGGCCATAATCCATTTAACTGTATATTGTATACTACCCAAAATAGTGGATTCATCATATCATAGCTGCTTATCCAACACTTCAGTGGATTAACCGAATCATTGTAACTTATCTAATACCTGCTCCAGAAGCTTCACATTAAATATTGTCATGTAAAATTGTAAACCATTGGTATTGTTTTTGGCCGGCTAACAATATCCATATTCCTGTAGCCAAAATATCCTTCAGTACTTCACATAAGCATTATGCAATCTCTACCCACATAAATCTGAGAAAAGATAACGCTTGATCACATGGAATAGCACACTGAGATTCCCAAGAATGGAGTAATTATATATGTAACTGCATAAAAGTAATGAACGTCTACATTGTGGCTGCAAGTTTGAGAATTCGAGTTCGAGCTGGGGTTCGGACCCGGCGAACCAGTTCAGCTCGTTCTGGTTCAGCCATTTTGACAAAAATTATTAAAATATCAAAAAGTTAGAGATAGTCTCATCTGGCTGGTTCGGCCAAATCAGGTCCGTTTCGGCTCCGGTTTGGCTAAATTGAGTTTGGACCAGATCCAGTTAGGCCTGGTTTGGAACCGGTTTGTGTTGGGGAAGGGTCATTTCGGACCAATCAAAATCCATACCCGTTCGGCCTTGAACCAGTATGATGGATGATTCTAAGACGATCTATAGAAACGAGGATACACTAATCAATAAATAAATTCAGTCATGGGTAAAGTCTTTATAATATATAGTCACAGTGTAGTAATCCAATGCAAATACATGAAAATTTTGCTTCGTGCAACCTAGATGGTGACTTCCAATTTTGCACCAAGCGTCTACTATATGGCATGTATATAAATTTTTGAAGACTTCAGTTCAGTTTTATGGTGGTAAACTTTCAAGGATTTTCACAAAGCTCACATCAAATGATAATAGTTCCAGTGAACAGTAATTGACACCCAAAAAATAAATTTGCTCATAGGAAAAGGCAATGTACAATCATGCTGCCCTACTGGACGTAATACAAGAAGGGAAGAGGTGCCAACAAAACCAAGCAAAACTTCATTGACTTACACTGAAGCCTTGTGGAAGGGCAATTTTTGACTGGCCATAGAAGTAGCCAATGCCCCCCAGCAGATTCCCTATAGCGGCTCTGCCAACAACCATTGCTTCAGAGTCAACCTGAATGGAAGAAACAAATGCAGAACTACTTTCATGCAAGCCAAAATGACAGACAAAAAACTAAATCAAAATCAACATTTTTTCAGAACAAATATAAGACAATCCATCCTCAATAATGAAAACTTGAAAGAACCTTGTATCTATAAGGATTAAACATAAAACCGAACGATATTTTACCACTACAAAAATCTGCAGATCAGTATGCATGAATGCAGCATCTTTAAAACATTCAAGAAATAATGCAACTAGATCAACTGAGAGCATTTTATGTTCTTAGACAACCGTACGGATCAATAGAAGAAAACATGAGGCAGGTCTTGGTAACCAAAAAGGAGTCGGATTTGACAACCACTTTTGTCAAAATTATGTGATTTGCACCATAATTTTAAGTATTGATATACTTCCCCAGGCAAGTGAGCTTGTTAATGCAGCAAAAAAATTCAGTCTGCATTTTGCATAGATGGGTTTAACCTATATACCCATATAGACTAGCTAAAAATTTGAAGACAGCAGGGAACACAAATCAAACTTAACCATAGCATCCACAAAGAAGGCAAATTGCCTCAGAATGCATTAATGTCCAAGAAAGAAAGATCAATCTATTGAGAGTGGATGTCCATTTGACTTGGAATAATGAACTTTATCATGCCATTGTTGAATTCCATATAATTACTGCTTATTATTGTGTGCTATTGTCTAAACTTGATTAATAGAACCTAGTTCAGAGGTATGATTTCGGGGTGGAACAACCAACTGATTAGTTTGATTTGAATATTGTTGAGTTCCTACATTTGAAATGTATACATAGCTGAGGGTGAGGTTAGGAACCACACTTATTTAGTTGAAAAAATGTTTAAGTGCTCAGTCGTTGGGATGATTGTTCTCCTAGTCCTCAATTGGCTAATCATAATAACGCATGGGTGTGTCTAACATAATGCTTGGTCAATATGTGGAGCCTCATCATGATATAGTACTTATATACTATAGCCCTTCAATTCATAGAAGGTAACTGGTTACTTATATTATATCTAGGATCAAATTTTGGCAAACCACGGTACAAATGATGGGCGTGTAACAAGACCACACTAAGTGATCCAGTTAACGGGTCGGTAAATTAACATCAAGATGGATGAGAGAGGATGAGAGAGGGGAAGAAGGGAGGAGGGGAGATACAAGGGGGAAATAGATACCGACCTCATTATGGCATAACCCAAGGCATCACATCTAGGGGTAGGAAATTTTGACTCCTCTCCATTAACGGGTCGGTAAATTAACATCAAGATATGGACATCATGCTATCAATTAACACAGCGTGGTGAACCATGATGGAATATGGATGGAGAGCAATACCCAGTCGTGATGGGTAACGGAGGAGTGATGATGGTGGCTGGCATTAGGGGTGGACATGGTCGGGTTTGGAGGTTTAACCATGTTTGGACCAAGTTACATTGCCTTTGCCTGAATTACCCAAGTTGCTTGAGAAACTCGTAGAGGATCTGCCCATGTTTGGACCATGGAAGTTCATCGGGTTGCTCGAGTTCGTTCGGACCATTACGTAAAAAGTAGAGAGACATTCGATCTAAACATTACAACTGGAGCTTTCCTCTCTCTTTCTCTCTCTCTCTCTCTCACTCTCTTTATATATATATATATATATATATATATATATATATATATATATATATATATATATATATATATATATATATATATATATATATATATATATTCCTCAGATTCCTGGGGTTGTTTGGGTTGGTCATATGGCTGACCATGTTTGCCCAATTTCGAATTCGGGCAAAAAAATTTTGCCCATACGCGTTCAAATTCCAATATATTGTTGCCCGTGATTATCCAAGTTCAAAATTTGGTCGGGTTGCTCGAGTTTGTCCGGACCAAGTCCCAGCCCTAGCTGGCATCATCTCCGAGTCGACTCCTCCGACTCATCATCTCCGACGCTATTAACGACTCCTTCGACTTAGGTGCCTCCATCGACAAACAACCCCTCCCACACCTCGTATCATGCCCGGTATCATTTCCGACACTGAAGACTCCGTGCCTCCCACCACTATCTGTCACCATCTCTGACCCTGAAAACGACTCCTCTGAATTTGGCGCCTCCTTCGAGGACAAGTGCTTCTCCAATGCCCAGCTTGTCTCGCATCATCTTCGACCCCTCGGAAGACTCCGACTCATTATCTCTGACCCCAACGACAAAAACACTGACTTCGACACCTCTATCGATGGTCAGCTCTCCTCCGCCTCCCACTGCAACCACACCATCCTCACCATCAGTTGTTCCATTGTAGTCGTTCATGTGTGGTTCACCACGCCACGATCATCAATCACATTGGGTTCATTACTGGATGTTAATAAATCAACCCGTTAATGGAAAGGAGTCGAACCTGGGGTTGGAGGCATCACATCATACTTGAAAGCCTCACACCTCCATGGGGGAGAGGAAAGTCTCTTTATTATTTCATTTCAACCTCAATTATTTCCAAATAAGGTACTTACATGCTTATAGGAGAATAAGATAAAACCTAAAAGAACTAAAAAGGGTTTCAATTAAGCCCAACTCAAAGGCTCAACAACCCACGCCCCAAAACAAAAATTACCTAACAACCGTGATACAACTAATTAAAACGAAAAATAAAATACAAAGTCAAAACTTATGATCTAGATTCTTCATGGAAGAGACATGCTTCAATAATTATGTGGGTGGGGACTCGAATCTCCAACATTTGCTTCTGCTTCGCAAAACTCCCCTTCGAGTTCTAAATAGGTTAGCAAATTTGGTGACTTTTTGAAAAAGTCGTGTTTTAATCGCGACTTATTCCCTAAACGTTTGCTCCAGGAATAAGTCGCGATTTTTTCAAAAAGTCGCGATTTTTTGACAAAAATCGCGAATTACGCTTTTTTTTTTCCCCTTTTTGTCCCGTCTCTTTCCCGATATTTGCTATTTTTTTTGTTAGAATACATATATCTAGTTATTACCTAATTTACCAATTTTTTTCCCAATTTTTCCCCCTTTTTTTTTTTCCCTTGCCGACCTTTTCCCGACTTCTGACTTGGTAACATTGACTGTATGGTCGTGCACTCCTTAGGTCTGTAAGTCTACCGATGCAAGACAACGAAGAAAACCATTTTGGTATGTTGTTGATGTAGCTCGAACGATGGAGTGCCCAAGATCAAGTAGCACTGGAGGAGTACACGATCAATTGGTGTCAGGGCAGGGCAGGCTTTGGTACTATGAAATCGATCGATTCGATTGCCTAGTCCTTGGAAACCAACATGTGCTAACAAGTGGCTTTAGTCTAGTCGGTTTCCTCCTTATCGATTATGCTCTGAATCTTCTGGAGATGCTTCAATAGAAGCCTCTGAATAACTAGAAGAATAAAGGTCTTTTGCTAAAGAGTCGGTGCCATCCCTTGGCTACGGCTGAGTATCTTTCTTCAGGGTAGCAGGTCCCATAAAGTAGGAGAGCACCAATCTTCTTCTCGTGGCTTTTATCATCCGTTTTTTATATGCTCATTGTACAACTCATCCTCGATATAATCCATCATTTCCTATACATACACAAATCTCTAAGTGTCCAGTCTGGAGAGGCGTAAAAACCATTGGATAAACAGCTCACCTTATACGTTCACATCATATGCCTAAATTTTGATGATTGTTGAGTAGCATGTCTCCTGAGCAGTGCATGGTAGGTAATGTAACAATTGAACTTGATTTGTCCAAGGACACTGGAGTAGGCTATTGTACATTGTGGAGAGTATTGTTCATAGTCATAGTATAGTAATAGGTAGGGTGGAGCTCTAGATACTGCAGGAATAATGCCAACTATCCCAGAACACATTTGTACAACGTGCTTAGATGACGAGGGCAAAAGCAACATGCTTGTCAATGATAAGGGTAGAAGCACAATGGAGGCAACAATATTTGTTAACGGTGAGGCTGGTGCCAAGAACCGTAGTGGAGTAATGGTACAGTAAATCAGTAACCGCGGCGATCAAGTGACACATATGGAGGTACTAGAAGTGGTGAATGATAGGGAAAAGGTATTGTGGCTCAGTGCTGCCAATTGTTGAGAATGAAGGTTGGTGCCTACGGGGAGTGGTGGTCTCGATCGGTGAGCTGATGGTGACTACTAAGGGCACTAAGAGGCTAACGATGGAGGCCACCGTGGTAGAGCTTGGTGGAGATCGCAAAGATTCGACGGTGCATGGGTTCATAACACTGCTGAGGATAGCTGCTGCAGCCGTGAATGGAGTGTTGGCTCTTAGAGGATTGACAGTGGTGGCCTATCACCGAAGGTGCAAGGAAAGGCCACAGTGGTGACTTGTGGGTGCAGGAGATGCCGGAGGTGGCGACCGTAGGAGGTTATGAACAATAAACATGAGGGAAAGAGCGACGATTGGCAACGACAGCTGGACGCATTGTGAAGTGGTGATCGGTGGTGCCGTCAGCGAGGCTCTGCGATAGGCTGTGGATGGTGTTTTACTTTTTTTAATAACAAGTCGGATCCATGAGGTTAAGTTAGTTGGATTTTATCCAACTAACTTAATAGGGGGTACAAAGGGAAAACCCGTGTCGATTAGGGTCTTTAGGGTTTTGTGCGTGCTTAATAACAGAGGTGGGATGACATTTGATGATGGAGGTGATTTTGGGTGAAAGCAAAACTAAGTGATGACACTAGCCGGCAGATTAGAAGGCTGGCAGGATATGCGTAGAGTGACACGTCAGGGAGTAGTGACTACGAAGACGGCTCTAAATTGTTTAGGTGGGCATGCTTGGAGGCAGCCAACTGCTCTTCTTCTCCTTTTGTTTTCTCGAATCAAGGAAGGGGAAGGCAGCCGATGCGCAAGGGGTTAGAATTGGTGGGGTTATTAGCTAGGAATTGGATGGAAGCTTCGAGTTGTAAATGTTGGGTTTTCAATGATCTGGGTAAGGGTCTATGGGAGATAGTGGATGATAGATGGTTTTGGGTTGCGAGTTAGTAGTTGGACTACTGAGATCACTCTGCTACCAGAATGATGAACCACCAGGGGGGGTTACGAAGCCGATGTAAACCATCAAAATAGATGAGAGAGAAGGGAGGGGGCGAGAGAAAAAACGGGCTACTGACCGCACACTGGCATAACCCTAGGCATTACACCTAGGGGCAGGAGGCATCACACCATCCTTGAAAGCGGGAAAACTTACTTTTCTCATTTCATCCTTCACTACTTCCAAATAATGTTCTTAGATGCTTCTATAGGAGATATCAAAACTAAAAGGAATAATAGTTGTTTGAACCAAGTCCAACTCAAAGGCCCAATAACACAAGGCCCAAAATAAACAAGACTTATCAACAACCATGACACAACTAATTACAAAAAAAATAAAGATCAAAATAAAACATATGCTCCAGAATCTGTATGAAAGAGACATGCTCCGATAGTTGTGTAGATGAGGACTCAAATCTCCACTCCTATATGTATTAGGGATTTAGGGGCAAATAGTTTAATAAGAAATATATCTTTCATGTATTTATGCCAAGGCATAAATAATGATTATCAAGTTCAAAATCTATTGTCGGTAAGTATCATCTTTTCTTTCTCATAGTTTCCCCAAATATACAATTATTATTATTTATTCACAAAAAACCTTCTCTCTTATGATATCTTATCAAAATTGAAGGTCTTGGGGACCATGGGTTGAACAGTATCTAGAAGTTCTTCGTAGAATTGATTGGAAGTAGTAGAATTGAGTGTACTTCTGAATGGAGGGGCTTTTGTTTAATTTTCTTAAATCCAGGAAGAAGTTTGCAATTACTTATTATTGAACATGCATAGGACCACCTTTGTTAAAGTTTGACATCATACAGGAACCCTAAATTAACCTCAAAAGTAAACCTCATGTTGCTCTCTGCATATAAAGCCGCAGACACCCCATCACCCACACCATCCCCCGCACGCACATGCACATACTTGCACAATTGTTCTAGGAGTAGTGATGCACATGAAGCGTATGCAACCTATATCTAGATATATTCATATATGTATTCATTTAGCTTTGATGGATACCAAAAACAAACATGAATGATAGCCAAATATAGAAATATACATTCATATTTGTCCAAACAAATATGAAGAAAGGATATTAATAAATATGAATAGGGACTTGATATAACTTTTCTAATTAATTACGAGATAAATAAAATGATCCCACTTAACAACTATGATAAAACATTCTAAGTATCATATAACATTGATCCCATAATAAAGCTTGGGGTATGCTCAACCCCATCCTCTCCATCTCGGGGAGGAATTCTCAAAAAAAAAAAAAACATTGATCCCAAAATATCCAATATTTGAATCAAGGTTTTAAATGTCGTTTTCGGTGTCCATGTCGGTTGGCCAAAAAAAGGAAATTTTTTGTTTTTCAGTAATTTGTCGGTGGAAAAATTATAAAATGGAAAGACAAATTTCGGTGGAAATATTTCGTTTTTCGGACAAATTTTGGTGTTTTTCGATGGAAATTTGTCGTTTTTCGATCAGATTTTGATTTTGTTCGTTTGATATGAAAAAGATAAAATATTTCAACAAAACTTCAGGATAACCTTTCTGTGACATAAACATGCATATCTACTTATTTAAGACTTTAGATTCATATTTAAAATTTTAAACCACTGCATGAATTACATAATAGACTGCCATACAAAATCTCAAAGCTACTCAAAGTCTGAAACTGAAAGTAGAATCCATAACCATAGAATAAATAACGATTGTATAATAGTTGTACAAAGTACAAAGTACAAATATAGTACTAGAACGCTCAAGTTCCATACAAAATACAAGCATATAACTGCAAACTATTAATACAAGCAAACATACAATTTATACAATGCTACCAACCCAAAAATTTATATTTTATTCACAAAGGAAGAGCAACAGCTGAGAATCCCAACTTTTCCACCGAAATCCACCGACAAACCGACAAATGTCGGTGATGTCACCGACAAATAACCCGACAAATGAAATAATTGTGCAGTCACAGGTTCTTTTCGCCGACAGCACCGACAAATCACCGACATTTGTCGACATCCACTGACAATATCGATCGACAAATTGTAATGTCGACAATTCAGACTTTTTTTTTTGTCGGAACCTCCAAATACCGACATATGTCGGTGATTTCGACCGACATTTGTTGAAATTTGATTCCATGATTTGAATCACCGACTTTAAAAAACATAACAAATGCACTAGCTTGCCATATTTGCATTTCTTTCTAAATGGGTCTGTTAATTATATCCGTATAGCTAAAATGAAATATGAACATAAATGAGGGCAAATATATTTATATTTGTTTGGACCTAAACATACAGGGGATCAATCATAAGTAGGAGAGAGAGAAAGAGAGGGAGGGCACAGAAGCACAGAAAAGTCAGCAGATCCATGGTGTGAGCTTATGCAATCTATTGATTTCTGTCCATCTCACTCCAAACAACCTCCTGAATAGGGATACAAAAGTATAATTCCCATTGCTACCTCTAGGATTATATGGTATGAAGCAATAAGTTTTGCATGTTTTCTCATGTAGAGTTTTGCACTAGATCATGAGATTTTTGTTATGCATCAAACATTGGTTGTTTTGTGGTGATTTTGTAAAAGCAAGAGTTTTGCAAGATTAGCTATGCACAATTGAACAATAATATCACTTTCACACTCATGAGTTAGGAATATGTGGACTAGGTCTGTCAGCCACCAATGACGTGCAGGAAGCTTGATTTTAGATTTTACCTTTCAGCAAGGCTATCGGTATCGCAAAAGGTATAGTTGACCAGTAGATTAAGAGATTATCTTGCTGTTCAGGTATAATTAACTAGTGGATTCATGTTCACTTGAGGTCTCATTTCATCAGAGAGAAACTGGAATCAAATCTGTATAAACACTTCAAGTACCATAACCATAACCTTTCAACCAGTCAAAGTGAAATATGCATAATCTGAAACAACCACTACAATAGAGGCAATGAAGCCCAAACTACAGTTACTGGCAGCTAAGGCTCATCTAGAAAACTTAAGCAACTAACCTGCAGAAAATTAATTTGACTGGAATGAATGGCATTGACTATTTCCTTGAACAATTTGTTATTACAGAATTGAAACATGGGTGGTATGGTATCAAACAGGACTTGATTCAGATTAATAGTGGTTAGTCATAAATTTGGCAAATTTGGCAGGTTCTAGTCCGAACTCCAAAGTATTGCGTATTTAAGCACAACTGCCAATAGTGGTAGTAAAATCACCATGACAGAGCTTGACTATTCACATAGCTTTGGATTTCTAAAGAATTATAATAATTTCTCAAAAATATCATTCTTTCAAATATAAATTAAATTGATAAATTAAAATATCATCAGTTATGCTATTGTCAACTTGACTGCTTCATGCCTAGTCATATTTACCATGCAAGTCCTAAAGATCCAGAACAAAGCAAGATAAGGCTTTCTACATTTTCTATTGTGATACTATAAATAACAATGCACAACTAATTGCATGTTACAAAAGATAACAATAGTGATAAATGTTTTGAAAATTAAACATGAAGCAGTTAAGTTGAGGCATTTAATATGCTAAAAAACATATAACACACAAAACGTGTAATAAGCTTACATTATCCTTTAGGTTGAAATGCCTGCTATATTTCTCTTCGAAATCATTTTGTTTCAGACTTAGTCGACTAGCCAGCATGGTTCCTGATAAATATTGATGTGATTCCGAGAGAAATATCTAAAAATTAAAAAAAAAAAAACACAATTGTGCAAGTACAAAAAATACAGCATAGTCTAAGGGTTTGTAATGAAGAAAACATAACCAGAAGTGATATGCCATGCCCTCTAATAACCATAACCTTTCTCATCTAGGCTTGGGACTGGCAATGGCAGTTTTCATGCCTCTAAGAACATGAATGATAAATAATAAACAAAGCATACCCAGAAGTAGATGTAAGAAACCATGAATAATAGTTGTCTATAAAAGATAGCAGCATAGATTCAATAATTACTAAATTCTCCAAAAGTTCAATGTATATTGTTACCCAAGGATTTAATCTTTCACAATTCAATTTATTATACTTCTCCTTGTAGAACAAAACTATCTGATTAACTTGAATGCAAGAGTATGTCAAGTGTCAATCCAGGTTCCAGGTTATCATGGTCAAAAAAAATTTATTTAATGTTTAATTTTGCTCCCTGTATCCAATTAATCTATATAGAAAATAGGTATGTAATAAACATTTGCGATAGTACAGCCATATAAAAAAATTGATTAATTTGAGCAAAACAATATTTCTCTTCTTTCTCTTGATGTAAAATATAAATTTTTTCTGGGTATATGCAATCAACAGGACCGCATGAAAAGGGATGATTTCAAAGATGCATTATATATTGTAGTTGTAATTCACATGCACGGCCTCGTATCATATGCCACAGCTGCAGTCTATTTTAAGTATATAAACTCGGGCTATTGTCCCTCCATGGTGGGTATATTGCTATGGAATACACCCATTCATTTTGCATCTTCATTATTAAATAGTTTAGGAGAACTCCCATCTCCACACCCGTGCTCTTCACATCCATCCTGCTAGAGAAACATTGGAGTTCAGCAATTATTCCTTGGATCGTCACATAAAAGGCATTTGGAGTCGATTAGAAGCTAGGGGCTTTGTTCCTTTTGGGGAGGGGAGATATACAGCAGTTTTCATCACCATCTTGGGTCTTGTCCCAATATTATGGGGCCAACTATGGAGCACAATACTAATTAAGGCTGCACAAAGAGATTAACAATTTTATTGGCCGGCTGTCAACCCAACACCAACCCTCTAAGATTGATGCAAAAAACCTAACCAAGGTAACTTGGCAAGAGAGAAACTCGCCAATAAATTTGGTAGTCCAATTTGTAAGTAGGGAGATCTACCTTACTCATTACATATTTTAAGCTCATGCAACCTGGAAGCAAGCCTCCGAGGTACCCCCAGACTACGAAAGAGTCTGGACAAAGAGGGTCAAACACAAGTTTTAATATAAGGTATTGCATTCATCTCTATGGCACAAATTAAAAGCCAAACCGTGTACTAAAAACTCCTTTTGGGACTTGAGCCTAGGGTTACGCCGCCCAGCCACCAACTAAGAAGCCTACAGTAGTTTTTGATAAACAATCAAACCACAATATTAGCAGCAGAATTGGTCGATTCTTCTCTCAGTTAATCAATAGTACTCAAGGAGGTTCCTTGTGGATTTTTGTTAACAGCCATCAAAGCAGTTTTCATCAGCTACAGAACATGTGGGCCTCCTAGACCATTCCTAATTTCCCAATAGCCCCTAATTTCTCTACTATTAAAATGAGCCTTTTACTTACCAACCAACAACCAAAGAAGCCTGAACCTATCTGATCAATTTAGATCCAAGCTTTTCACTCAGTACTATTCTTTAATACCTTTTGTCACTTGAAGTGTTTATTTTAATTTCATGAAAACAGGTGGCATGTGAGTGCTAACTTATTGCTCCAAGTCCTTTCATATGAAGCCGTTATCCAATGTAGAACCTAAATTTGCTCCATAACAATCTCTATTTTTTCTTTCTAGAGGTCTTCCTATTTGCACAAATATTCTGGTCTTATTTCGAATGTTTTAGTTGATTTTGAGTATTAAAGGTGTTATTTTTTGCCTTTTTCATCCAAAGAGGTGGATTTATAAGCCCTCTCCTTTAGTCCACATGTTTCTTACACCCCTTTGGCTGCTTTGAATTTGTTCTTATTCCTCTTGATTTCTTTGGATCCATGGGGCTCATCGTTCACCATTTATCTCCAATCGGTATACAAAGTGCTTCACTTGATTAAAGGATTCGTTACTACCTCATGACATCAGTGTAACCCTTCTACCTCAAGTCTCCACTTGTCACACAACTTGTAAGTTTCTGATCAATCTCCCAGAGCTCTATGTCGATAGTACAAAGCCTCTGAGTTCAACCATATTAGTTTCTAGCGATCCTCTAAACTGCATGAGCTTTATCATCTTATTTACATACACAAATGAAAGTTCATCCTTTAAAGTTACGATTCTTCATCCGGTCAGAAGTATTAGAACCTCAAGGACTGTCAATGGATGTGTTTTTATATAGAGGTTGAGACACTTCAAGATCAGTTACCACATCAAGGCATGCCATGGCTTCGGTTCACAAATACTCATCTTAGCTATACTTATTCTCACTTTGGCAACATTTCATTCGCCTCCTATCGTGATGTAGTCTTAAGTGTTTAGGTTAGATCGAGTCTGAGTCATTAGAGTGTCAGATCTAATTTAAATGTATGGTTAGGATTGATTTTAAAATGAATACCCTATTTTCGGATCCAGTAAGTGCCATTTGGGAGCAACGAATTGGTATCCGAAAATCCACTTTGGTCTATATATATATATATATATATATATATATATATATATATATATATATATATATATATATATATATATATATATATATATATATATATATATATAGAGAGAGAGAGAGAGAGAGAGAGAGAGAGAGAGGAATGTTACAGTGAGTTGTGAGCTGCCAGTTTAGAATGTGAGCTGCCAGTTTAGAAAATGAGCTGCGGGTATTTTGACCCCCCTAGGAGTTTTGGAATTTGATGAAATTTGGTGAGGGTGTTGTCTAGGGTAAGATGATCCTCCTCACCAATTTTCATCAAATTCCAAAACTTCTAGGGAGGTCAAATGGTCGAAGCAAAATCTATCGTCCGCAGTCACCGTTAAAATCTGCAGATTTTGCTTCGACCATTTGACCCTCCTAGAAATTTTGGAATTTGATGAAAATTGGTGAGGAGGATCATCTTACCATAGACAACACCCTCACCAAATTTCATCAAATTCCAAAACTTCTAGGGGTACCCGCAGCTCATTTTCTTCTACCGCAGCTCACAGCTCAACGTAACAACCCTCTCTCTCTCTCTCTCTCTATATATATATATATATATATATATATATATATATATATGTCTTTAGGGTGCCTGGATTGAGATGTCTTAGATTCCTCAGAGAGTCGTGTTCTGACTAAGTTATCATCTGGGATACACCGATACTTCGAAACAATTGTCCTACCCATATCAGATACTTCCCGATACTCCAATATGGCCCGATACGGCTAGGAAGTATTAGGGTTTCAAAAAGCTAAAAAAAAAGATTCGATACGCCGAGGATACGGGGTCGATACGCCGAGGATACGGGGTCGATACGCCGAGGATACGGGACCGATACATCGGGGATACGGGACCGATACGCCAGGATACGTATGGATGGTTATGTAGTCCAAAATCCAAAAATCCGACCCAAACCCGACCGAAACGTCGATTATGGGTCTAAATTCTATACGTGATTATTTGCTTAATGATATCATTTATATGTTTTGTTTTTTGGATGATGCATGTGACACTAACTTTGTATTTTGTAATGGATGATGAATGTTAGTATTTTTTGCTAGCGGTATGGACGATGAATGTGACACTTGCATAATATTGTTAGCGTTACTTTTTTGTAATGGAGAAATGTCACACTAGCTTTGTATTTTTTGGTTTATTAGATGTAAATCATGTAATGAATGATGAGTATAGTCATATTTAATTTTTAAACTATTCACTCTACATATTCTAGCACAAAAAATATTATATTTAATTATTATTATTATTATTATCTATGATATGGGGGACACCTCTAATTGAGCCCTCGGAGCCGTGTCAACCCGTGTCGACACGGATTCCCGTGTCCACCCGTGTCGACACGGCATGATACCATCGCTCCATGTTATTAAACCAAATGTTGCGAATCTCTTCCTTCTCCAATTGGGTGAACAAAGGAAAATGGTTGACTGTGGATGAGTTGAATTCCGAAGGGATAGTAATTTTTAATTTATATCAATTTTATAATTTTGTTGATATATATATATATATATATATATATATATATATATATATATATATATATATATATATATATATATATGTGCCCACGTGTCTCCGTATCCATCTTTTTTGATGTAGCCGTGTCCGACTCCCGTGTCCGTGTCGACATTAGACACCCGTGTCCGTGTCTACAGATCATAGATTATTATATAAATATAATTACAAGCGTATCCCTACCGTACCGTGTATCCTAGTTTTTCAAAAAACCACGTATCGCTGCATCCGTATTCTCATATCCGTATCAGTTTAGTTAAGGCGTCGCCTAGGCGTTTTGGACCCCCGACCGCCTAGGCCATGGCTAGGTGGGCGGTGGAGTCTAGGCGCTGCCTAGGCCACTGCCTAGGTGCCTAGTTTTGTAATTGGTTTTTTTTTTTTAAAAAAATTAGTCGGGTTCAAATTGAGTTTTCTTAGATCTTGTTTGGCTTTATAGGTCCATGTTGCTTTATCAATGGCTAACACCATGCATCATTAATGGAAAAAAAACTATTGTGTCCATGTTCTCAGGGTTTGAAGAGGAAAAAGTCGAAAGAGACGTATAAGGATTATTCATACAAGAGTGACGCTGATGTAGATGGTTAGATGATTTAGATAAGTAATTTTAATTGTTTTTTTTTTGGATACATGGCTGTGAAATATTCCAAAAATAATAGATTATCTAATATGGTTATATTTATTCTTATGTTATTTGTTTGAATTTATGGCTATGATAGGGTTATGTTGCTCTTGATGATATGTTTGATGATATGTGATTAATATTTGCAACGTATAATCATTGTGGTTGACACATGATTCCTATTTGATGCAATAATAATGGTTTTGTAGCTTAGCATACGCTCTGGATCATATCCATTATCAAATTGTATTATTTCGACCATATCTATCTCTAGAAATTAAATTTTATTATGCCTAAAATCACAAATTACTTATGTAGATATATGACTTATATTTATTTAATATATTTAATTTTTATCGCCTAGGCCTAGCCTAGGCAGAGCAAATCGCTTAGGCATCGCCTTGACGCCTTAACTACACTGATCTGTATCGATGCTTCCTAGGTTATCATGGACTAAAAGGTGCTAATGTGGAATTGGCTATGATATGGGGGACACCTCTAATTGAGCCCTTGGAGCCGTGTCAACCCGTGTCGACACGGATTCCCGTGTCCACCCGTGTCGACACGGCATGATACCATCGCTCCATGTTATTAAACCAAATGTTGCGAATCTCTTCCTTCTCCAATTGGGTGAACAAAGGAAAATGGTTGACTGTGGATGAGTTGAATTCCGAAGGGATAGTAATTTTTAATTTATATCAATTTTATAATTTTGTTGATATATATATATATATATATATATATATATATATATATATATATATATATATATATATATATATATATATATATATATATATATATATATATGTGCCCACGTGTCTCCGTATCCATCTTTTTTGATGTAGCCGTGTCCGACTCCCGTGTCCGTGTCGACATTAGACACCCGTGTCCGTGTCTACAGATCATAGGGAATTGGGACACATATTTTTCTTCAAACATGTCTCCAAATTACCAATAAAATTAGTTTAGTTCGCATTTAGATCAGGCTTCAAAACAAGAGTTAAATTCACCAGATATGTCTGAAAGATGACTGGGTGGTGTATTATTGAAGTTTATGACAAGTCAAATCCAGGATTTGCCTATTTTAGTAGCCCTTCCAGAAGGTTTCTCTTCTTATATTCTCTTTCTCTACTCCATGTATGAGCAAATTGTGTTGATCAAGTAGAAATTTCAATTAGACTCGCTTCAAGGAAGCGGCGTACAAGAATATCAGGAAATTGTCAGGAGATCCGTCTATAATCTTTCGATACTTGATTTCACTGATTTTTGGAGTGCAAATATTACAACTTTTACAATAAAATTTTAGAAAGATTAAAAGAGAAGAGCTTTGCGATGCTTGATTCTTCAAGGCTTCATGCTTTATCGACTAGGTGTTTTGCTTTACTCTTCTTCTTCTTGTTTCTTCAACTGTTCTTCTTCTCCTTTTGATTTGCTTTGATCTTCGATGCTTTTTTTTCTGGAGGTTCTTGGAGTATTGAAGTACATTGAGTGAAAGCCTTGTGAACTCTTCTTGCTTGTGGAAGATTTCCCAAGTCTCTTCTTTAATTAAAAGTCATCCTTTTTTTCTTAACTTTTCCCTCCTTTTATAAGGCTAACGTAATATTGTAGGAAATAACTACCTAAGGTAATGGGAAATAACTACCAAGTTGGTTGATAAGTGGTCTCCTTAACATCCATAAGTAGTTATCCATTTTGAATTTCACACTTTTCCCACCAACTTTTTTTGAGGAAGGCCTTTTATTTCTTTTGAAATTTGAATGAACTGGCCTAACTTGATCGACTTGTGGTTCGGTCTAACTCAAACTCAAGTCTAATCACCAAGACTCTTGTTTGAGTTTTAGTAGTCTGGTAACTTTGCTTTTGACTTGGTTGACCATATTGAAAAAGGAACTTGTTTTCTTAAAGTCCTACTTAGCTTCGACCTTGTATGTCTGCGTATCGTAGGATGTAAATCTCTAAGTATCGCTTATTGACTTAGAGATAACCTTTAGACGATGAAAATGGAATATCTTTCCCTACTTCTCTGTCTTCCAGACTTAGTCAATTTTTAAGTGTAGGAAATTTTTTCCAGACTTAGCCAACGTTTTCTTTCTTTGTCTTTCTTCTTTCGTTTCCTTTCTTTCTCTTCCACTTTTTTTCTCCCTGGGCACATGGCTGACCCTGATACCATGGCTGGTCAAGGCCCAGTCAGGGGATTAGCTTGGTGAGAGCAAATCTTGTGGAGGACTTCAAGATCTAGGGTCGGCCAAGGGTCCCCCCACCCCCACCCCCACCCCTTTTTTTCTTTTTCTTCTTTCTTCTCTCTAGTTTTCTTTCTTCTACTTTATTCCCTCTTTGGGCACTTGGCAAATAGTATATATCGGCTAGCCTTAATGCATGTATGCAACTAATGCATCACAAAGCTATCTAACGTCGCTAAGTCCTTTAACTTTGTCCTTAGAGAATGTTCTGATGAATATGAAATTGAGGAAGGATTCTTTCAACTGTCTCTTAAGCTTAATCTTAGACTTGTTCTTCAACATACTGGGAATAGGCTAAAGACCACCCTTACAACTCGATGCTTATAAGTTATAACACTTTGTTCATGTTGACCAATAGCCAAGTTATGCCAAAACACACTAACGGCTCTAATGCACTAACAATTACATCTCGTGGTAGCATATTATAAGCCTTCTCTAAGTCAATAAATCATAAATAGATTATTTTTCTTTTCTCTAAATCTTTCCACCAATTGTCTCAGCGAGAAAATAGCTTCCATTGTAGACCTTTCTATCATAAGTCTGAATTGGTTCTTCGAAATTCTTGTTCTCTTTTATAACCTTTGTCCCATCACCCCTCCCACAATGATGTGACTCATAAGCTTAATTCCATGATAATTGGAACAACTTGGAATGTCACATTTATTCTTATATATAGGTACCACAATACTTCTCCAATCATTTGGCATCTTCCTTGTTGTCAAGATTTTATTAAAGAGATTGGTTAACCAAATAAATCAAGTACTTCCTAAGATTTTCCAAACTTCAAATGGCATCCCATCAGGGTCCAGTGCTTTATCTTTGTGCATCCTTTTATAAGCTTCCTCCACTTTTTCTATTTAATTAGACAACAGTAAACATGCCAATTCCTAGATAGTAAACAACTATTTTAATAAAATTGTCACTGTTGGTCCCAGCCCCAGATAAAAAAGGTTGAGTGTTGATGTTAGGTTGAAAGCCTATCGTAAAAAAAAATCAAACTACGGACTGAATCTTAATATGAAAGTTGTGGGTGCCAAAAATATTTTCCGCTCGTTATACACTTGGCTGCATGTATGGGCGACACATGGCAGTACGGATGCAACCCATGTGGCAGCACGATGATGACTATGAAAATTCTGGAAGAATCCTAAGGCAAAAATGACCAAGCTAGGCTAAGGGACAAAAGCCAGGTAGCTCACCCAAGGGCATGCACGAGGAGCTCGTCCAATGACGACCACGTAGGGCCAGCCTTTGGGCGACCTGTTGGTGATGTCGTGGGTAATGGTATCGTGACATTAGTAGGGAGCTCACTGAAAAAGAGATAGGGAGCTCGGTCAGGGGCATGCACGATAGGCATGTCCCATTAAGACCACGCAGGGCCAACCTTTGAGCGACCCGGTGGTAGCGTTGTGGGAAACGGCATCGTGATGTTAACAGGGAGATCACCTAACTAGAGGCAGGGAGCTTGACCAGTAGCGTGCACGAGGAGCTCGATCCATGACGACCTCGTAGAGCCAGCTTGGTGGAAACGCTATAGGTAACGCCATCAGGGACCTCGCATAAGGGCAACTAGGAGCTCGCCTAGTGGTGTGTGCGAGGAGCTCCGCCCATGAAGACCTCACAGGGTCAGTCTTTGGGTGACCTGGTGGAAACGTCATGTGTGACACCATTGTAACATCATTAGGGAGCTCCCCTAAGGACAACTAGGAGCTCCCCTAATGACGAGCCAAGGAGACGTCCCATGACGACCACGCAGTGACAGCCCGTGAGCAACCTTTGGTGAAGTCATGGGTGAGAACATGATAGGATAAAGGGGTGTGGCGATCTCAAAGGTCCAGCCATTGGGCGACCTGTTAAATCTAATCACGCTTAGTGTTTTCCCAAAGCGATATACAACCAAAGGTAAGCACGGAGACTGCTTGTCGCCTAGCGTTGATCAGGTGTCAGGCAGCACGCCCGTAGTGCTGACACAATCGGGTCGCTAGCGGCATTAAGATCGTGACATGTGGTGCCAGAGAGTGGCGTACTCCACTACCTCGACAAACCTCTGGGTGACATAGACACCGACCTACGCCAGCCAGACCACGTGACCTGAGGATCCTCTGCTCCCAGCTGACATCTTTGCATAAACCCTGACCTGCCATGTGGAAAGTTCCATGGGCGACCTGGCACCTCTATACGCGGCATTGCCTTGGGCCGACAACGATCAGCCTGACCTAGAGGTGATCGTGAGCACAAGTCCTTCGCCGCCACCCGGCTGCCACTGGTCGGGCACATGTCAACACCTCCGACCTTCAGTCTTCTATAAAAGCCAATCTGGGCATTAAGCAAAGGGTTAGAATCCTGTGAGTCCAACTACCCATCTAGGTCTCACCTTGTCTAGCTCTTCACTTTTTTCTAGTAACTATTGACTTCAGCATCGGAGGGTCGGTGCTCCATAGGGAGCCGACCGTCTCAAACCTAGTTCCATGTCAGCTCGTCTAGCTCCTTCACCATCAACGGAGAAGAAGGCCGGAGCCCCCACCCTAGTCATGCTTCAGTGGGCTACCTCATCTTTCAAAGGAAATCGAGGGCGGAGACCAGTCTTTCCACTGGACAAAAGTTAATAGACATTACTTCACTAGGCCCAAATCTGAAAATTTTCTATAGAATCAAAATGCTAAACATGTTTTCAATTGATCACATGAAGAACCCAATAGAGATAACACATGGCTAATAACCTACAAACTCATTGCACAAGGTAAGTCCTCTAAACACTTATTCACATCATGTATGTTAGGAAAATTTTGTTTCTCTAGTAAATTGCCTTGCCTTGTATCTTTAATACAATATTTTTCTACTATACTGTTTCAAAATGAGGAAAACCTAATTAATAACAATAATGAAAGCAAAAGAGCAAGTCAAAGTTTGGATGTTGCCAAGAATGAAAATGTACTACATTGGACTTTCCATTATAGAAATAATGAAAAGAAAACAAGAACTATGGACTATGGTATATGTTGCTTCAAATTGATCATAATTTCAAGTTTGTAGATATCTGATAGGACCAACATGAAAATCTAGCCGAATGATTCAAACCGACAAGGACAAACCAAACCATTCACGTTTCATACATACAAGGAAATGTGTAATCATAGAATTAGAAACCAAGCAAAAGACCTGTAAGGTTGTTGACACGTTCTTCAGCCCTTGAAGTTTTCATATCATTTCCGGATACAAAAGCTATATCTATTTTGGAAGGCACCTTTGTAGAAATCTGGATGGAAACATCAAAACAGGGCATTTATTACTAAAAAACGAACATCAGAATAACTAAAGAACCTTAAGAGAGCGTAAAAGGATTTAACTATTCAAATGATTGTGTTAAAAAGATGAACATAAGACCTCACAATGCATGTTTTAAATCATAACTAAAAAGAAACACTGATTTTATGGTCTAGAACAATAATTTATACTTTACAAAGAAATGTGAAGGTAACAAGGAGAGTGACAATTCTATGTAAAGATGCGCCTTCACAAACCAACAATAGAAAGAGCTAATTCATGTAAGAAATTGAGAAACTACAAAATAGGAAAATGGTGCCTAGATATTGTTTCTTCTTCATTTAGTAATACCTGAAAAACAATTATGTTAAAAGAATCTTCAGACATATCTGGCAGCTGAAGACGGCCGTTCCTTCTTGCCTATTGCATGATCCAACAAACAAGAAAATCCACAACTTGCCAGTTTTAGAAGATAAAACTTAGCACAAATAAAAAAATATAATTCAGGATAAACTTGAGGCAAATTTGATCCCTTATATGCAGCAAAGATGTGAAAATAAGCTGAATGTACATTGACCGCAAGAGTCCCTTGAACCAGTTCAGTTAAATTCTGCATGTGAAGAGTTTTGAACCCAGCATAGTGCATATCCAAATTATCCTGCGACAAGGAGGGACTCAATACACAGTATTTATGGAGCCAAACTAACAATATAGCTATAGAGCCGCAATATATCATTGCACAAGTAAATGCATGACAGGACGAGAGACCAATCAATAGAAAGGTGCAATAATATTCCAATCGAAAGGCTAGATTTCAAGTCAAGACCGATATATAATTCAAAATATATGCAGTCACACTCAACAATAGTTAATGGACATGGTCTTCTGTGTGGATTGTACCAAAAGTAATTCACCAGGTATAAGGATAAAGAATGTTGGACCGTTGGTTATGGTATGTGGCTATGGTTCAGTGAAGTAAGAGAATTCCAAATATCCATCTATAGTGCCATTCATCAACCAGCCTTCTTAAATCTGTTTGGGAATAACTTTAACAACCATTCAATCATAAAGGATTAAAGACCATAATAAATGCCGGAAACAATCAATGGAAACATAATATTATAAGTATTTGCGCTAGTTAATGCTGAAAACAATATTGAGATGCTGCGTAGTGTACAAAAAACACTTCACAGCAATATCTAGCAAGTTCTTTAGGAGCATGAAACTAGACGACACCAAACTTTTGACAGCAGATTATTGGGTATGAAACAATAGACTGGTCTTTCAGTGGGCAAGAATTCTTGACGACGGGTTATACCTAAAGTTAATACATAGAGAAAATTTAAAATTTGAAGAATTACTTTCCACGTCATAACCAACAAGCCTTACCTATTTGCGATCAGTTTATCACACCTATGGGAGCCTGGTCTATCCCAAAGTGGAGTGTTTTGCCCCACATTGTGCTCCACTACATAACCTTCCCCAACTGGTAGATTAGGGTCAACTGGGGCTTCGAAGTCAGAACCTCTCGCCTTGAGAGTCAGGTGTTGTGGGACCTTCTAATTGTGCTAGATGTGCTTGAGTGTTGTGTAGTTCGATTTCAAGTGTCTAAATCTTTGATTTGGGGACACGGAAACAGGTGTTGGACACGGCAAAATCATACAAATTGGATATGACGACATTCATATATACAATATATACTTTAATTAAGTATAAATAATACTTAGCATAAATATGATCAATCGTGCATTTGATCATAGGAAGGAAGAGACCTCATATTTGTCAATCAAATGGTATATTTAATGCAATCAATATAAACTCTGAAATAAAAAATCTCAACTATAATATGAGCCACTCTTTAGTTAATGATGGATGTGATGGAAATAATTGGTCAATCACGCGGCGCATGTAATGTTACGGGTAGTCTTGTACAGAGAAAGAAACAAATCCTCGTCAATAACACAACATATTAATGTTCCTTATGGACCTATATAGAAAAATAAATAAATTATAATCAATAATGCAGCACAAATAATGTGTTTACTACGAAGCCACATGGCCCACATGCGACGGGCCCCCACATATACAGAAGGGTATCCTGGGATGATAGGTACCATTAACAAAACACATTCAATGCTTTTATACGACCACACTATTGTTTCCAACAATGCACCAAAACACTAGTTTCAAGTGTCAACACGTGTGGACATAGGTGTCGGTGTCTACAAATGTGGACACGACATAAGGGCTAAGTGGGAAGTGTCCTACGAATCATAGGTCTGAATTCGTTGGCTAAGCTCATCCAAAAACTCGTTCCTCTGTCTATCGGTTAAAATCCTCTATAAGGTTGCCCCATTCGGCTAGTCATGAACCTAAACCTAGGCTCTAAACCAAATAATACGTAGGTAACTCCATCATGCAATACAATGCAAAAAAAAGAGTACAATATATTATGAAGTCAAAGAACAGCAAGCATAAAGTTAGGAAAACGACCCTAGATTCAATGGTGCAATCACTAGATCATGCTCTAATGCTAACTGTAAGGTCAGGACTTCTATATGGCAATAAAAGATGGCCCATGCACATAAACTACATACCAATTTAAGCAATTCAATTATGAACTAACACAGAGTTCAAAGCAAGACTAAGAAACTTTTCAATAAGGAAACAAGAAGGTAAGAAACTTCCCTTTGGAGCTGTTGGATGACAGTTCGGATTTTTGAACACTCCATGTACACCGTTGAACAACGCGTTATGTAAGAAGAACCTCCAATATGATCTCCGAAAGAAAACACATGATCTAAACTTTGAAGCCGCCAAAGATGCAATAAAAAATAATTTCAGCAGCTTGAGTGATTCTTTCGATCCAAATACAGATCTTGGATGGTGTTCTAGGCTAAGTCTAGGTTTTAGGCTCAAGGTAGGTTAATTACAAAAATGTTCTGGTTGAGGTTAGGGAATAAAAAGAGGATTGAATGAATGATTTTTATAACTGGAAATTTTGTTACCTAGTTTATTTATTGCTTCTTTGTTTGGTATCCGGTTTTGGGAATCGAAGACTTTGATGGAGGAAAAGTTGTGAATTTATAGGGAAATCAATGGAGGGATCTCTCGAAGGCTTATCGTTACTCTTTTACAGGAAACCTTGGAGGTTTTGGGTTTGAGTTAGCTCAGAAAATGAAGAAAAAGGAGGGTTATGGTCTGTTCTGATGTGATTATAAGGATTTAGCGATGGTTTAGGTTCAGATTTCAAAAAATTTAGAAACTAAATGGAAGAGATGGTGATTGATAGAAAAAATAAAGAAACGGATAACTAAGATTCACACCTTACTAAATCACTCCGGGCAAAAGAATCACTCCACGGGCCTTCAAATTCCATGAAGAAGCAAACCTATCATTTTTATTATCTTACAAAGAATACATGAGATAAAACCTCAAAGAGGCCATAAAAGGCATCATAAAACTCATATACATGAGGCGGGAATCCCATAGGCCGGCGGAAGAGAGCAGGTTTTCCCAAGCATTACTTGGAACACATGTAAGTTGGCAAAGGACTCCTCAATCTCGCGTGGGCCTCAAATCCCTATAGAACAGCGGATGGTTTCTTTTATGCCAAGGGGAGCCTTTTTATAGTTCCTAAGTCCCCCTCTTTATTGATTGACATGATATCTAACTCATTAACTCATTAACTTAAAGCAAACCCGTATGATGTAAATTCGAACCCATATCAGACCCCATGACCTATATATGTCCCGATCTGAACCTATTACATCAAAAGTGAATAAAATCTGATGTTAAAATGAAAAGCAAACTTAATCTTCACAAACAAGGCAGGCTCTTTCGATTCTTGCTACAATCCATCTTCATCTTCCATCTCGAGTGGCTCCGATCTCCACCAACTTGGCTCCAATCTCCATCAGGCTTCACTTGTCATCATTCACTATCTTCTACATGGGTGAAAGATAATTATACCATGAAAATAGTGAATGATGACAAGTTTCCATGTAGAAGATACAAGTATGCAACATAATAGGAACTTGTATCATTCAATATCATCTCCAAGTATGCAAAAATCAAGAAAATACAAGTTTCCAAGAAATCTTGCTCAAGAAACTAAAATATCATTCAGATAACACTCAAAAAAAAACTTCAAGCAACATAATAGGAACTTGAAAAGCATCTGAAAGGTCACAACATAAATGCCAAAATAGCCCAGACAATTGACCACACGTAGGCCTATATGGTTTAAAATATGGGTTGTTTAGCAAGCCATCTCTATGCCTAGTTACTCCATTATTATTTTGGTCGGCACGAGATGGCAAAATGAGGCACCTTTGATGTCATCAAATCTGTTGCAATGCAATTTTGAGAGAGAAAATTAGTGTAAGTCCCTTTCTCTCTCATTCATCCATACCAAACCCTACTCCTACAGCCGTAAACATATCAATCTTAAATATTAAAACCCTAACTTATGTTGCATGGATTTGATTTCCAAGCATAGAACCCTACAGGTATATATATTGGTTTGAAGTTACGATCGAAACCAATCCAAGTGGGCCATTTCTGGCGGTTTTTATTCGAAGCAAACTCGAAAATCTTGAAAACATTTATCAATCCCTAAATTGGATCTGGATCGGTACATTTTGGCCGAAACCCATTCATTTCGAACGAACTTGACTGAAACCAACCAAATTATGGCTATTTTAGCTATGATATTTCTTTTGGTACTTTTTTAGCTATATAGGACCAATAGTCCTTTTAGTTAAAAGAATCATTGTTACCATTAAATCATTTGAAATAAATACTTATCAGAATGACCCCCCCCTCCCCCACACCCACCCACCCACCTCCCTCCCTACATATTATGGGAGTAGGCCTATTGCCAAATTTCTTCAAATTATGACTATTGAAATGGAGGGGACTCGTCCTTAGGATTTATACACAGAATTTTCTATAATCACGGCATATCCTTAGGCCTTTTCTTAATTGGGGTCGTCACCAAACCTCATCTTTCGTCATTGTTTCTATCATCGTTGTTTCTACCAAAATGGTGTGAGATTATGTATGAGGAAATATGATCTCTTCAAGTCATGGTTTCTCATCTTCAGGCTAACCCTTGCTCACATTAGGGATTAACCTAATTTACATTTAGCTGTTATTTATATTTAATGGATAATGAGTGATGACTTATTATATATATGAGGTACAGTTCTAAGTTCCTATGCTAGAAGCTGTTAGTTATTTCTTGTTATTGATTACTACTTCCATTTCGCATTAGACTAAAGTTTTTGATGAGATATTAATAATTGACATTCATATTTAGATATTAATCAGAAATACTTGAGTGACATTTGAGAATGGAATACTAAGCCCTCTACAACTAGTTCTTTACTTGGCCAATAATATTCACATTAGAGGTATTTCTCGCTATTTCTTAGATTATCATCAAAATGTGGGTTATGCTATTAAATATAGTCTATTGTTTCCTATTTGTTTTTTAAACTTTGCATTTTTTTTTAAGATTCTGAAAATGAAGCACCCAAACTGTCGAAACTTCCTAAAGTGAGACTCTAGAGGGAGCGAAACCTATCCTAAAACCAAGTTTTGAACCATGCTCCTAAGATCAAATACCACTTCATAAGAACAAATGCAAAATCTACAATTTCTAAAGGAAGATGTCAAGAAGATGCTTGTGTTTTTAAAAAAAAATGCTCCTTCTAAGGATCCATCCCTCTATCTCATGCTTTTTGATGCATAGAATCCGTAAGGGAAGAGAACGGAAGTCAAATTGTCAAAGCATAGGACAATCTTATGCAAGTGAAACATATCACTCATCCCAATCATCTCACTCAAAATACTATACATCATGACCACAATTCAGCTAAATTGAATGTTGGTCCTCTTTCTTGAATAGTGATTTGCATGGTTTTGAGTGATGTTAACAAGACAGGAAGACATACTCTAAATCATATTACATATGAATTGAACGAAGGTACCATATTATCATGAGCATAGCACGGCCTCAGAACAACCATGTCAAACCACCACACCTCATCGAAAAGAAGAAGAGCACTGAAGGGGCCTACGGATCCTCCAGACACACAAAGATGGAGCACAAAAGCCTTAAGGAGAAGAACAATAGTCTCTCAATATAAAGATAATAGGGGATGGTCCTCCGTAGAATTGCGTTATGCGGATACCAGCAATTAGCAGTGTCCGGGTAGTGTAGAGGACCAATATGCGGATCCACAAAGAAAGGGCAGGAATGGTTGCTGGTCGTGAAGAAATCTTGAAAAGAGACCTTGAGTATTTGTTCACTGTCACATTCTAAAGCTGGAACAATGGATTCAGGCAACATGAGATCTATTGCTGGTAATCAGAAGGGAGTCACCAGGCCAGATGCACTAATCATTGTCGGTCGAACATCAACACAAACCTTAGGGCTGAGATCCTGAGATCCAGGTCGTCTCTATTTAGCTCTCTCCGGTTCCTGATCGGTAAAGAAGAAGCAAAATAGCTCTCCAATAGACAGTAAAACATGATAAACTATGGTCCCCTTGGAGTTAACTATATCATCGGACGTGCTAGGATGAATAAATAGCAACCCAAACCTGATATATACCATAAAAAATGCCAATATGAATAAGAGATCTGGAGATTACAACAGAAATCGTTTTTTGAGTGAGCTTCTTCATGACCTGCAGATGATCATACATGACTTCTTCAACACCAGCAGCTAGGGAGCGGATAACACTAAGCTGAAGGCTGAAGCAGACAATGGTCTACACCAAGCTCGAGAGCATAATGGCCAGATGGTACAGAATTAGCCAACATCTAAAGCAGAATGACCGGGATGGTAGGTCTATGCAATGAGCAACGAGGTGACAAGAAACTGCACCTATTTGAATATCAAGCAACTTTTAGGTAAGTGATAAACCCAGCAAAAACAGTAGGATGAACTACATGAATGCACAAGTGAGAGGGGAACGGTAAAAGAGACTATTAGAACCCCACAACAATAATTGGGAATATGGCAATTACAACCTCATTGAACAACTAAATTCACAATGAGCCAAAAAAAAAATAGTCGTTGTGAGAGTCCAGCAAGGATTACAGATTCAGTAAAGCAAGCCTACGTAGGAAACAAGCCAAGAGGCATGGGCTCTAATACCATGTGATCTCCAAAAGAGCGCACAAGTTGTGGGAATGAGAGATATATATCGCCATTTGGGGGCATAAGCCCAACGTAACAAACAAATGTACAAGAAGGTGTGAGCACGACATGATGACCCTACTGGTAGAATATTTATTATACATTTATTTATCTTTGTTGTACTTCGGCCTTCATTTTCTATTTTTAGGCCTTCTTTTCACTTTTAATGCATTTTCATATGAACTATGGTTGTAGTTAATGCCTAAGTCACAGGGGATGTCCATGATCATGCTTGGATGGCTTTTCGGGTTTGGATGGATTTTCAATTTGGGCCATTCCAAATGCATTTAGCTTTTGTTAATAACAAATAGGCTAACAAATATCTATAGGGCACCAACGGTCGAGATTAGAACTCGAACCAACAGTTATATAGGCACAACTTAAGTGCATTGATGACATGGTACTCAATGGGCTCAGTTTTGTGCATTTATGAGAGCCAAGCCTCTCTCTCTCTCTCTCTCTCTCTCTCTCTCTCTCTCTCTCTCTCTCTCTCTCTCTCTCTCTCTCTCTCTCTCTCTCTCTCTCTCTCTCGCCGTACGGAACTTGCGACCCCCTCCCCACATGCATTCTCTCTTTTCCATGTCCTCTCTCTCTCTCTCTCTCTCTCTCTCTCTCTCTCTTATCTCTTTCTTCCTTTTTCCCTACTTTGCCCCTCCATCCAAGTCCTTAATTCTTTATTACTCTTTGATCCACACCCTCCATCGGTAACCCTAGTCATACAAAAAAAAAACAAAGAAGAATGCAGATCAACATTGTTTGATAAAAAAAACCCTAGTTTGAGAGAGGCTCATGTCCTTGTTCGACATCATCTTCCTCGACTTTATCTGGAGACGGCCTTGGCTTCGTGACTCCGAAGTATCCAACACATCTTGATGACTGGTCTTGCTTAGTAAGATGGATTCTTGGTGCAACCTTACTTGTTCCAGGGTAAATTTTGTCCAGGTAATTTCTTTCTTATTCTTCTTCATCATTATCTATTTTCCCTTATCGTCTTCATCACCACCCATTTATCTTTTTTATTTTTTCAACCATGCCCACTGTCCAGGTAAATTTTTTATATCAAAATCTGTTGCTTATTAGTCTCTAACTAAAAATCTGTTGACGCACTTATTATTATCGTCATATGCTGAAATTTAATTTTAATTGTAGGAATTGATGTTTCCTTGCTAGATTATATTCCTAACTATCCTTGCTTGCATATCCTCATTAGATCAGTGATAAACAGTCGATTTTGGTCTCTTTATTGAGGTACTGCTGCGATATATTGAAAAAAACAGATTGTTAACTTCAAGGGTTCCAAAGACTTGGAACTGTAGGGAACCTTTTAGGTTCCTACATCATCATGTTTCCAAATAGTTAAAAGACATATTTTCAATAATACTAATACAAAGAAAATGCAAATGCAAAATAACACAAGCTATATATGTGCTGTCAATATATAGTCCAAAAGGCATGGGTATCATGAAACTATCAATTTGGTATGCAAATATTTTTCATGATCACATGCAATTCATTAGTTGATGATGCATCTAACAGGTTTGAAGCAGATAATAATGAGTCATGCACCATTGTGACTATCAAACTATAGGCAACAATTACGAGAAAGCATTACAAAAAACATATCAGGAAATACTTGTCTGGTTAAGTCAAACTGATCCATACTGATGATCTCAAATGGACTTCCCAATCTCCAACATCCTTACGAGACCCAAATGTCAAAAGAGAATCGTCACGAAGTTGGAATTCTTCCCGACTGATACTTAGAGAGTTTCCTTCTTCATCAGCAATATAGAAGAAAAGATGTGCAGTGGTCCATTTGGCTTCCTCTAACATCGACCTGTGATTGAGAAAAAAGGAAATGAGAAAAATCCATCGACCTGTGGTTGAGCAAAAAAACAATGAGAAAAGATCTAGGTAAGAAACAACTATATTCAGGTTCTAGAGCTAACACTGATATGAGATGATAGTAAATTGCCTAGCTGAGCTGCATGTGAAGCAGCTATTAAGACTTGCTTCCAGACAGTATAATAAAACGGTTTTGTTTTTCCGGAGTAACTGACTCAGCTAAAGTGGCGGAACCCCAGAATCACCACCCAACACAGTGTCAACGCTCTTGTCAACTGATTGTAAAACAATTAAGTGCTGTCAAAGACCTAAATAAAAAAAACTTGCAAAATTAGAGAAGCCCGCAGTCAAAACAACTTCCTGCATTCGGTTCTAATCGAGGGACTTCAAAACAAACATAATGTAATTACACAAATAAATTCAAATGAAAGGGAAACAAACAAACATTTCATATGCACGTGTTCATAAAACAACCTAAGGTCAGGACTTTCTTATCATTCGTCGTGTTCAAGGCCTAATGGTGCTGCTTCTTAAATGCAAAGGAATGTTAGAGTTTCAACTGAATATGCAAACTTTACATTCTTGACGGTCTAGTACAAAATATTTCTGTGTCACAAGCAGTAATGCAAACACCACCTCCATGTTCATTGGACAGGTTGGTCAAAATATCAGGAGCATGTAGTTTAGACTGGCACCTCTCCCAATGACTGGTAAATCAAATCACTTGCTCACAAAATATGACCTTAATGATAGCAAGTCAAACATGGATGTTGAAATTACATATTTCTAGACAGGAAACTCATCTATTTGTGTCTTGATGAGTATATGCTGGCTTATAATACATGCTTACAAGTTATCTTGATGAAACCTATATCCGAATGCTTTAGAAACACCAAACAGGCACTTGCAACATTGAGACCATCTTTTGGATCCAGTAGGCTCCTTGTCTTCAGTGCTTCCTTTCTGCTCAAAAGGTCTGGGTTTTCTAGACAACCTAGGAGATTCACCAAGTACAAACTTTCCTTTATTAGCATACTTCCCTTTATAGCCAGCTCCTTTAAACCTCTTATTCCTCGAATCCTTCCAGATGAATTCCTTGAAATTCTTCATGAATAAAGCATGTTGCTCCTCGATAAGACTCTCATCAGAATAAGATTAATATCACATAGCTCTGTTAGGTTTGTGCATTGTTCAAAAACTCGAAACTCGGACTTGACTTGAAAGTCAACTGAGTCGAGTAAACTCGGTCCGACTCGGCCGAGTTTTATCCAAACCTATGCTATCAAAGGCGGGACTAGTCGGCGACTAGTCCCCGACTAGTTCCTGGGCGGCATTTTGCCGACCGATTAATTTCGATTCCGTCATTGCTGGGCGGAATCCCGACTAGTCCCCGACTAGACCCGACTAGCCCGACTAGTCCCCGACTAGCCCGACTAGTCCCCGACTAATGACTGCCGACTAGTCCCCAGGCAGCATTCTGCAAGCAAATTTTTTTTTTGAAAGGAGTCTGTGCAAGCAATTTTGTTTGGATTTTTTTACATTGGCTCAAAGTCTTGAGTCGCAAGACTCACAACTATGGCTCTTCCCTGTAATCATCTGTTGAGCACCTGAGAATCTCAGATAAAAACATAGACAAATAATTAGTTTATTTGTTAATATCCATATAACCCTATAATCAAAATTGGGGTTGTTCACTGATTACATATCATCAAACAAATATTGTGATGAATTCTTAGTTCTGAGTCTTTTGACATGGGCATGAAGCCAATACAACTGTGTTATGTTAGACTGTTACTTATGTATTTATACTCATGCTGTGAAGTGTGAAGGTATGTATTGTTATTAACCGACTACTATCATATACTTATTGACATTTATCCTAGTTCATATATCATATATGTTTAGGGGGGGGAGGGGTTAGAATAAGTTTTGGCCGACTAGTCCCGAATTAGTCCCGACTAGTCCTAGTCGGCCCTTGGCCGACTAGGGCCGACTACCGACTTTGACTGCATAGATCCAAACTCATTCCAACTCAAACAAATAACTCGACTCAAAATATGTCTGAGTCGAGACGACTCAGTCTGACTCGGGAGAGTTTTTCCGAGTTTTAAAATAGTAGGTTTGTGGGTTCTGAAGACGACGGCCATCGATTTCTTTCCTTGGGGTAGAGTATCCTCATAGGTTTTTAGATTTCCTACAAGCTTTTCTAGAGAAATCAAATCTACATCCTTGCTCTCATCTATAGATGTGACTTTGGCCCTGAATTATTCTCATAAGAACCTCAGAATTTTCCTATTGATTCTAGACAATGAGATTGTCTCCCCAAAGTTAAAAGATTCATTGACTACTCCGTTAAGATTAGAGTAGAAGTTGTCAAAAGACTCTTTCTCTTTCATTAAAAGACTTTCGAACTATGCCATCAGTCTTTGCAATTTAGCTCGACGAACAGTCTTCGTACCTTCATGAGTGATGGCCAAGATGTTACAGGCTTCCTTACTTGTTTTAGCCACAGAGATACAGCAATTTCCATGTTACCCATCTTCTGTAACCCCCGAGTAAATGGTGTTTAGACCCTTCAGGTCAAATGTGCAATATTCACATTCATGATCTGTCCATTTCTCTAAAGGCTTCAGAACTATGGTCATGACCCCATCCACCACAACATCTTCAGTTGGTTCTTACCAACCAGTCTCAACCATGTGCCAAACCTGGACATCTATCGAACAGAGGAAGGCCAACATTCGTTCTTTCCAAAATGGATAGTTCTAACCTTTGAACAAGGCGGGTTTGTTGATGGTAAAATGGTGTTACCCTCACGCTGAGCTTCCATCGAAAGCTAAACAGAAAGAGAGAAATCAACTCAAAGTCTAACTTGGTCAAAGCAACCAACTAGAAAAATCGTGCTCCGATACCAATTGAAAAAACAACTCCCCACTATAGTAGGAGGTCGGACCAGAGCACGACGGCGACCTAACAAATCACAACCACCAACGATAGTTCTGGACGGCTAGCTTCAGTTAGACTCTATGTGGATTATGATTTATCTTTGCTTATGTTCTCTCAACACCTTGGAAAATTAATAGATTATTCTAAACAATGAAAAAATCATTGTCTAAAGCCCGCACAAGTTGTCCCGGCCAGCTAATGTGCGAGTGGCCCCCTCAAATTCGAAAGCCTGTGCGAGGACCCGCTACAAACAAGGCCCAATCCCTCATAAAAAAAAAGGACCGAGTGGGCCCAACCACCCATAAGGCCCAAGACCAACCAAAAATGAGAGCCGAATGGGCCCACTCGCAAGTGGGGCCCACCGACCCCACCTTCAAACCGTGTGGCCCATCCCCTTGGGGAGGTGCAGCCGACCAAAGAAAATAAAAGAAAAGGAAAAAAAGAAAAGAAAAAGAAAAAGAAAAGAAAAGAAAATTGTGAAAGGTGGTAGTGTGGACGTCTACACACACATGGATCAGTAACCAATCCTAACGATCCAACGGTCAAGGTGAAAGACCAGGTTGTCATCGATTCAAGTGCAAACCGGGCTCAAGCCACAAAAGGATCGAGGCTCAATCAATTTCATAACTACAAGAGATAAAAAAAGGGAAAGAAATCTCATGGTTATGAGGGGATCGAATCATAAAAGATAGACCCGAATCAAGGCCCTAACTACCCGAGATAAACAAAGAAATAAATATTGGGAGTTTCAAGGGATCAAGCAATTAACGGGGATAGGCCCTAAATAAATGATATACAAATGAAGGAATAAATCCTAGTAGTTATTGGAAGAGATATTCAAGAACAAAAGGATCCTTCCATATCTCTCCCACCCCTCCTCTTCACCTCTAAATAAAGGGGCAGGGGGAAGGCAAAAGAGGACGAATTCCAGAGAGGAGGAGGTTTTGTAAAAAAGGAGGCTCCAACGCTTGAAGACCAAAGGCTTTAGGAGGGTGGCCAAGGATATCCCCCCTGGGAATCCCTGCTTGAGTCTACACGCCCTCCACCATGAAAAAACGCACTTGCAGATCGAAAGGTTCCACTCTGTCCACAAAGAAGAAAGTCCGGAGAAGGACGCCAACGTTGATGCTACACTCGTCGCCGTCAAAGACAAAGAAAGCTCCGCTCCATCCGCAAAGAAGAAAGGCCAGAGAAGGAAACAAAAGACGATACTACATCCATTGTTATCAAAGGTCGACGCCACACCTGTCGTCATCAAGAAGATTCATAAATCAAGAACCAAGGTGTCAAGAACGTGGAGGCTCTGCAAATAAGGAGGCTCCTATGCTTAAAGACCAAAGGCTTCATGAGGCACGGGCAAGCACATCCCACGGGAATAACGTAGTCCACAAAAGTCATCATCAACGTGAAGCATTGCACTTGAAGATCAAAGGCTCTGCTCCATTCACGAAGAATAAAGCTTAAAGGAGGCTAAAAGCTGGCGCCACACCTGTCGTCTTCAACGCCAAGAAAGCTTCAACTTCGTCCACAAAGAACAAAGCTCGAAGTAGAAGGCCAAAATCGACGCAACACCTGTCACCATCAAAATTTCGTCCCCAAAAGAAGCAAGCCAAGGAAATAAGGAGATCCGGAGACGTCGCGATGGTCACCTCAAGCGAAGATCAAGCCAAAGCCAAAGTCAAATCAAAGCCAAAGCAAAGCTCGTGTCAAAGCAACGCAAACGCCAAAGCCGGCGAACTACGAAGGATAACGAGCAAAACAATGCACGTTCTATCCAACACGGCACAAAGCATGAAAGAACAAAAGCACATCAAGCCCCTCTCCATCTACCAGTGTAGTCAAGGCGTTAAGGCGGACTCAAGGCGCTCAACCTTACTGGCGCCTGAGGCGAGAGGCGAGAGGCGAGGCGAGCGCCTGATTGAAATAAGGCGTGCAATATATATATATATATATATATATATATATATATATATATATATATATACACACACACACACACACACACACACACACACACACACACGCACTATAAAATAACTAGTTGAAACAAATTCGCATAATCATATAGCATGTGCCATCAAACATCAATAAAACTCATCATCATCAAGTTCTATAATTTATATCATCCTCATCTTTAAAACTATAAATCTAAATAATATAGATTGGGATCTAGGTCTTGATGTCTGTAGGTAAGATGAAAAAAAAATATGAATTGAAGATGTGAAGTAAACATATAAAGAATTATGACACAATACAACTTAATCAAAATCTTTATTAAAAAACTGAGAGAATAGAGTTTTGATAGGTAGCGTTATACTCACTTCGTGACAGACGCCGAAGGTGGCCCCAAAGTTTAAACCATAACCTGCCCGATCGCCACGAGTTCTTTTTTATCTCGCTCAATCGCGTGGAAGATTTGAATCCACAGGGATCCTCTGAGGTTATAAATTCATAGGATCAAATAGATTAAAGCTAAAATTGAATCACAACTGTCCGTTACACCCAACCCAACTAGTGAATCACACTCAGTCCCAAATGTCATGTGAAATGACGGTTGTGATTCAGTTTGGCTTCAACCTAAACTGTCAATTAAATGAGGCGGGCGCCTCGACCGCCTCACGCCTCGACCGCCTCAGGGTGTAAGGCGGGCGCCTCAGGTCGACTTATATACCTGCTCTCGCCTCAATCCAGGCGAGGCGCTCTTGCCTCGCCTCGCCTCGCCTCAGGCGGGCGCCTCGGCTCGCCTTAACTACACTGCCATCTACGTTCAAGCGCAAGAGCCAAAGCAAAGTCAATGATAGAGCCACGCCAAAGCAAAGCCAAACCTAAACGCCGGAAACCAAAGCGAAACACCAAAAGCAAGATCGAAGCCGAATATCGGCGATCAAAAGCACCGAGGCCGAGCAAGAGGCAAGGGAGATACAGAGATCGAGGAACGATGCCAACAGCCCCTATCTAACGGATGCTCGAAGCATAGAAGGAACAAAAACATGGCAAAAACTCATCTGCCTCTACAAAAACCCAAACTCCTGTAAAGAACTCTGTCTTGGGCAACTCGTCCGAAGTCTTGCATGAATTTCCGTAAAGATGAGGATCAAATGAACTCTCAAGATGATCTCTCCCACAATCTCTTGATAACATTTTCACCACCCCGACTCACCACCCCCAAGGCCCGAGAGCGGCTGTAATCTCGTGAGGTTATTAGCAATAAAGATGAACCATCTTTTTGCTCCCACTATTACATGCATGGTGATTAGATTTCGGTTGCACTTATGATCGCTCGCAAACCAGAGGTGAGGCAGAAGTACATGGTCTTCATCAAATGACAAAACAATTCAGCCAAAGTCGTCATCGGGTAAGTACAAGGTTAACAAGGTACCAAAACCTCTTGCCAACAATAGGGCCACTTCTCTATCCCCCCTCTCCAAGCAAACAATTCAGAATGTGGTTTTTGTGTGGTGCGGAGATAAGCAGACAAGGCTTGCATGGGAAAGTTATACAACAACCATGGTTTTAAACGTTGGTTTCATGTCTGTTTCAGTCCAGGTCGAAACCAAAATTTTGATCGAAATCGTGGAGAAATTTTTGAAAAGGTAAAATAAAAGTTTTTTGCTGTATTTTTTATTTTAAATTTAAATCTTTTATAGTTGTGCATATATATTCACATGAATTATTTGAAGAAAACACACACCAAATACATAGTAAGTCTGCATGGACCATGATAACCAAGGTGGAATACTAGTAAACTAAAAAATCAATCTGACTTAGTCGAAATGGGCGTACCTTGGTCGAAATCGATCAGCATATAAAGACCCCAGCCCCACCAAAACCAGCCCATTGTTTCACGTAATCAGTGGGTTGGTTTAGGTTGAAATCACCGAAATGCCCCTGAAGCGACAAAACTTTGACGAAGTGGACAACAAAACCGGGGGGGACAACACATGATTTCGGTGGGCCTCCATTGTTTTTGTCGAAATCTCTACGAAATGGCCGAAATATCCCCAAATCCCGAAAGTTCATCAAAATCAGGAGTACAGGTTTCAAACCCCCTTTCATTTCACATGTGTCCAAAATCGAAATATTTCGACGAAATTTCAATATTTCAACCGAAACTGCAAACCACGACTACAGCACACAAGGATATTTTTTACGAGGAAAACCCTTCACAAGAAAACCTCGGTGACTGCGCTGGTTCGTGAGAGCAATCCACAAAGCTTCAATGGTCCAATACAAGAATGGAGATCAGGTCTCACGGGCCCTATCAGAAGTTGCCTCCACACAACATTGATTTTCGCCCTTCCTCGATTCTTCGCAAACCTCCTGACTGACCGTCGTTCACTCGATCCAACACAAGTGGCCCTAGATGCTCACCCTATACAGGCTTGGACTCCCTCGTGTTGAGTTAGAGACACCCCAACGCAGTCAAAAACTCGAAACTCGGACTCGAAAGTTAGCTGAGTCCGGTAAACTTGGTCAAGTTTTCTCCATACTCGTTCCGACTCTCGGTCAAATAACTCGACTCAAAATTTGTCCGAGTAGAGTCGACTCGGTCCGACTCGGCTGAGTTTTTTCGAGTTTTAAAACAGTGCCCTAACGCCAACCTCAAAGAAGGTCAAGCGTGCCCAAAGCTGAATCGCACCCTACTGTGGGTGCTATCACCGTATAAGAGACTACTTCGCTGATTTACCCAATTGACATATCCCAAAGGTATTACAACAGTTAGCCCGAGATTTACTAGGGGAATTTGAGTCCTAACTTAATTCGCTAAAGGCAAGACCCGGGCCTCTTCCGATTCTCTTAGAAGAACCCAACACATGGGATTTGCAAGGAAATGAAATAATGAATAGAAAAATCCAAACAAATCAACCCAATGCTTGCACAAAGGGATATCGATGAAATCCAATCAGAAGAAGAAAAAAAATCAATGCAAACTAAATGGGGAGCTACCTACAAGCTTTACGAGAGGATTACCTTGAGGAATCAGCTTGAAGGGAGGAAGGAAAGAAATGAAATCAATAGATCCTCCACTCCAAGCCAGAGTCGTCTCCTCTTCTCCTCTAAGCATCAACACCCTACTAAGAAGGAAATGGGACTTTTTTATCCTAGATCAATCCCCAGTTGACCCAAGACAAGTTAGGCCCAAAACTAGAAGAGATTAGGCACCTTCCAATGAGCCAAAACTGTATTGGTTCGGTTCAGCCTGCACCTAGAGTAAAGCGTTCGAACGAGTTTGTCCAAACAGTCATTCGGATGCTGGACTCGGGAATTTCATGAGTGGGTCTTAGTCGTCCGAACCATCATTCGAATGAGTTGCAGCAATCAACCCAAGTCGTTCGAACAAACAAGCACAATTCGAACAACCTGTTAAGCGTCCGAACAAGTGTTCGAAAGCCTAGTATGAACTTCCAACACTTAGAGAATCCTAATTGTTGGACTCCTCCATACCGAAAATCCGAAGAATCCAAAATTATTTTTGAGCATAAAATAGTTTTTTTTAAAAAAAATAATAACTCTATCTGAAATCGCATCGATTCATCGAAAAGCATGTTACGATAAAAGTGATGACAACTATGTGAATCGATACGATCGAGAAACCATAGGCTACCCTACAAATCTAACACATTGCACATTTATCAAGTGAGCAACTAAAGTCGTGTGATGGACTGTCGAGTCTTCAGATATTCTTGGAAACGTTGTGACGCACTTGATTGATCTTCATGAAGGCAATCACTATCATGACTCAGCAAAACCGAAGTTACATGTAATTTCTCACGCAATGGTTTGAACACACAAATTAAGCCAACATAGGTGAGACACTGCAATCGGTAACAAGCCAGATGGCGTCCTCACCACTTAACTCAACATCCTCTTTGATAGCTTCCCTATCTACTTTTTCTAGCTACAAGTGTAATTTTAAGCATAGCATGCCTTTGTGCCTTGGTGAGTGCAAAGTTAATTTTCAAACATTTTTTGCTCAAGTTACAACTTGGATCTAGCTACTTCATCGATTCACTATATTTAGCCTATGTAGTAGCTTCCAAATTTCTCCTCAAGGACTCGTACTACCATGTATGCAAACTTGGTCTTATTCATCAGGTGGAATTATAAGATGTACCTAGTATTACTGAAAATGATCATGGTGGAAAGGGCAATCATAGCATTGTTGACAGCCTGCCACCCCACCATCCCTTAAGCGGACTATTGAAATGCAAGACCTACCCCGCCAAAGCGAAACTGATAGGCTCATGCAAGAAATGTAATTAGGTCAAGGTCTGTGAGACAAGCCGAGCCAGGTTCAGGGTACTAAGTTGGGAAGGGTATTAGACAGGCACAAGAGGAGAACATATCTCATTATTTCATTTTGTCTCTAATTTATATTTTATTATGGACTGACCTTGTATGATTTAATGTGGAGCCATGAATAACTTTTTTATTCATACATCGCTCCCTTAATATGATGTGGTCACATGATTGGGATCAGTGCACATTAACTTACTAGAGTTTACATGAGCGGGACACTTGGAATTGAAACATTTAATTAAGCTTGTATGCACTGGACAACATAAGTCAAACAATTTGAATGGTTATACAATTTGTATAAAAAATGGGACTTTTGATGCTGCCTCTACTGTTACTTATGAGTTTTGATTGAACTGGACATGCACCCACCTTTCGAACAGAATTAAATAGATATGTAATAAAGTTGTACTACAGACTACAGTACACTACTGTATATTGGTTGCCACCTTCGCATCAAGGTTCCCCCCTTGAGGTGGGCGTCTTGAAACCCCCAAGCCCCACCCCGCACCCCTCTTGCACCCACCAAGTGCTTCTTGAGACATCCATATCGTACTATGCATGCGCAGGCATCATTATTCCATGTAGTGTACCCATATACCACATTAAAGGGAATGCCCTATTTAAATCACAGCTATTGAGCTATCGCCGCCGTCAGTGGATTATATTGATTTGTACAACCCATCCATACATTCCGTATTTCAAGCAAAATGGAGCCCTCCAATAAAGCACCACAAAAGGACCCAGCCGTATTCTGTGACCGATTATCAACCTGAAGTCGGCCCTCCCATAATTTGCACTAACAAAACCTAATTGGTGTTGAAAATCGGAAATTTTCTACCCAGAAGGAACATATTAAAAAGAAAAAGTAGACAGATAGAAATTTGAACCCAAACTACATTCGATGTTAACCATGGCACTAAGCTTTAGATATACCCTTGAGATTCAAATTTACTTGAGAACTACTTTTGTTGATATTATTCAACTACGTAAAATATCTAACAAACCATGCACCTTCATTTCATATGCAAACTTGAAAGTTGCAAACCCATTATTCTTCAGCTAAAGATGTTGTTATCTACGAGAGTCTTTCATTAATCCAGTGAATCATGATGGGTTACTATGATATTCCAAAATATGGTCATAATATGGCGTCTAATCAATGCTAATCTGTAACCATTAGTTCAAAATCATGGTTCAAATAGACTTTACATACCTAGTTTATATTCAAGCACAGACCAACTGTGCATGAACTCTCAAATAGATAAAAAAAACTTTGATCAACAAAAGCATACCATGATAGCATAACAACTGCAACTCGGCAATAAAACCTATATTCTGATTGATTTCATTGTACGTACAAACATAACATAAAAGTAAGAAGGATACACTTACTTCTCATTCTGCACGTCCACTCTAACAGCCCAATCCCCTCCATAGCCACTACCAGTACCCTTCTCCTTCAAGAAACTAGTCGTTAAAGACAAACCTTGATCAACCAACACTTGACGCCCATAATCTCGACCGTTGTGATCCGTCCAACCGTACGTGCTAAGTTCGTCAGAATCTTGGCAAACATGTCGCAGGAAATATTGCCCATTCTTTATGCCAATCCACATTAATCCAGCAATCAGTGATTGCGGTGTTCTTTAAATAAAAAAAAACAAGAGCAAATTAGCACCCTCATATTACAAAAGACCCATTTGCGATAGATTCCATAAAATACCTTCTTAGGATGAACAAACAAAAACAAGTAAATCAAGACCCTAAACTGAATCAATCACTAAGAACTGCAATATGTTATACATACAATGTATTCTTCCCAATGTGGAATGTAGTCAACTGCAACCTCAAATGGGAAAAAAATTTGCTACCTGGGTTTTTGCTACAGATGCTAAGTGGGCGATCTGGACTGTTCACGGAAGAATAGAGAGCTGTCCGATTATATTTTACACACAACCATGACCCGTGCACTGCACTTATACCCATTTTACATACAATCAGACTGCTCTCGTTTCCTCCTGCATATTAGGAAACGGTCCTAATGCCCCACGTAGCATCTGGAGCAAAAAAACCGCATGGCAAAAAAAATTCCCCTCAAATGTGTTACGGTTTCATCAAAATGACTCAACAATGTGGTCAAATCAGCTAGGTCAAATTAATTTTCCATGCAACAATAATCATCTTTCCCCAACCTACAGCTTTAACCATAACCATAACGATCAAGCCATGTCCCATCTACTTGGGGTAGGCTTTTTTTTTTGCTGGATTGGGGTCAGCTTTATGAATCCTTCTTCACCATTTATTTCTATTCAGAGTTAAACATTGAAATTCCTTCATAGAACAGAGAAATCATTTTTGAGAAAGATAGTACCTGGCGCGAATGCCGAGGTAAACATTTGGTCGGTAAGTCCCCCAGTACAAGCTCTCCTTGTGCTCTCCTTGAAACTGCAACAGTTAGAAAACAGGGGACTGAAAAAGAAAAAGAAAGAATTGATTTCTTCTGTCGCTGAAAGAAAAGAAAAAAAAGAATTTTCTCACCTGGGGGAGATCCATCATCTTGGGGGCGGGCAAGGGCGTGACGGCCCTCATCAATCTCTGAGCCGCCTTCGCTTCCACCTCGAACACCCCACGGTTTTGATAGACTAAGAACGCGATGAGCAGGAGGGTTAGGGATCCAAACCCTAGCACTAGAAGAGTTCGGAGACTGACGTCCATCAATCGGAGGGGGGCGTGATCACGGTTCCTCTCCCTTCGGGCTCCATGGTGCGGTTTGTGGTGCCGGCGAGATGCACCGGCGTCATCGGAGTCCGCCGCCGGGGGTACCGCCCTGCTCCGCACGGTTCTTCTGCTTTCTCCGCCCATTCCTGATCTTGTTGATTGGAGAACCTAAAGGAGGAGAGCTCTGTTTGGTTTCGGTGCCATCGATCGAAGAAGAGAGACCAGCTAGGGTTTTGAGGATCGACAAAACAATAGGCGCGCCAATGTTCCAGGAATGTGGTGGTGGTGGTGGTGGTGGTGGTGGTGACGGTGGTGTGGTTGAAGCGGGGATGGAGTCCACTGCCTGAAAACAAAGACGACGAAACCGGATCCGGATCCGGATCCAATAAATAAATGGGTAAATAGTCCGGATCCAAACCCAATAAGAAATCTCGCCGGCACCACAATCTCGGGTAAATGGTCAAGATTGAGCATGAACTGTGCACGAACTCAATAAATAGTCCGGATCCAAATCCATTAATAAGTGATTGTGGTGCCTGCGAGATTGAGCCTGAAGGAAGGAGGAAGAGGGAGGAGGAAGGAGGAATGTGGCGGTGGTTTTGATGGAATCCATGGTCCTTTATTGGATTAACTCAACTCTCTTAAAGGCTATTTTCGTCTCGAGCAATGTTTTCAAAACCGAACCAGATATCAAACCAAAAGGTCCCTGGTCCGATCCAAACCGGCAGCTCAACCGATTGAACCAAGCAAATAATAGGATAAATAATAAGTACTTTTGTTTACCATAAAGCATTAAAAATTTGTTGTAATTGGACACCTATTGATGTTTTAAGAGTCTTCATCCATCATATCATATGTTTGAAGCCTAGAACAAACCTAACTCCTCTAATTATTATTATAAAATTTTTAAAAACTAGTTTTATCAAAAAGCCGATTTGTTCACACCTTGAACTAGATTATCTCCCGATTGGTGTTCAACCGATCGGTCCAGTTTTCAAAGCACTAGTCTCGAGTAAGGACGTACATCATGTCAAATGCCGACTACGTAGCTATCCGGTTCATGAAACTGGCTTTACTGTGTTGAAAACATCGTGCCATACATATTTGCGCATTATCTAACGTTTATACCTATGTTTTTATCATTTTAAAAAAAAATAATTTCAGCTTATTTAATAATCAAATCTAATCTTGAAATTAATTATTATTTGTGAGTAATTTTTTGGATAGCTAGACTTGTGTCTTTTGTTAGACTTGGTTAGTTATTAAATTATTAATTTATGCACTTATCGTATTGTTGAAATCGTTGTCAGTTTTATTTTAAAACTTTCATTCGCATGCATTCATTAGTTCAGCAAGTTCGACTGCATCACAGCAGTACTAAAAGCAGAAATAAAGAAAGAAATGCATTTGTTTGGTATCCTTGTTGGTGTGTCACGGTTTTTGGTTTCCGCCGGCCTGTGGCACCTCCCGGAGGTCCGATTGTGGCTTTCACCTTGCAATGAACCCAAAAAAAAAATACCCCTGATGCTCAGCCTACAGAATGGATGTAGTGACCACCAACTCTAGCCACTTCATCAAGTGGTCCAGGTGCACCACATGATATGCAACCTCCATGTTAATCATGGTCGACAAATAGGGAAGAGGCAGCGCCAAGAGCCATGCCTTTCTTCAAATATTGTCAGTAGAGGGAACGACAATGGACTCAATATAGCGATTCGTGACCATTTGGGTCTCTTTCCAAGATCGCTCCAGTCTCAGGAGCAGCGCTTAGGCCTGTTTGTATTCCGTCAACCGGCTGACTGGTAAAGGAAATATGATAAAAAATTTATTTTCCTGCTGTTTGGATTCATAAAACTATAGTAAAGTAAATGGTAGGGGATTTACTAGTAACTAAAAAATTTTACTTGAAAAAAGTCAAATAAAACTTTTTTATTTACTAGTAAAAGGCTCCGTTGACCATGCCACGTCAACCAATGGTATAATCGAGAGAACATCACTTGATAGATTCAACTATTTGAGAAGTGACATATGGCTTTGTCGGCTGCCTTGCGCCGCCATCCCGCCGGCCACCACCACCCCGTCACCTACCACCCCACCACCACCACCCGTCGACCACCGCCACCAACCTGCCGACCACCACTACGTCGTCCACCACCTCGCCGGCCGACGGGTGGTAGCAAAAAGTGCGGCGGCGGGCGACCGGTGGTTGGCGAGGGTGGTGGCTGACGGCAGGTGGTGGACGGTGGCCGACTGGGTGGTGACAGATTTGTCGATGGCCAGCGAGAGGTGGTGGACGACGACTGTGGCAAGCGACCGATACATTTATTTCTGATTTACTTTACTGGTCAATCAAAACAACTGTCCAGAAGTAATGGTTTACTGCATTGGTCAATACAAATGACAAGAAGTAAATCAGATTTACTAGTCGATTGGGAGTTTTACTAGCCCATATCCGATTTACTAACCTTTACTCTGCGGGCCCGAAAAACAAACAGCCCTTAGAGATAGGGTGCACCTCCACTCTACAAGTTTACTTCTTCATGAGTATCATCTACATATCATTTTGTATTTCTCGACAAATATAATTTGTTTCGCTATCATACTTAGCTTCACGAAAGGAGGCTCGCAAGTTAGGAGAAATCGGGGAGAGAGAGAGAGAGATTCACCTTACTTCCCAAAACTAGGAGATCTTCAAAAACGCAGACTGAATCGATTTTGGAGTTTAAGCAACTCAGCTTATTTTTAATGGGCGGGCGAGCTTTAAAGCAGAATTATTGTTTGCGGTTACAGAATGGATGATATCCACCGTACACGTCCCAAAATTCCAATGTGCACTGCTATTATTGGCATCAAGCCAACAGTCATCGCCAAAGAATCACACACTAGATGCCTCGAGGGACCAACCACCAGATTACATGATACAACAGCACCAAGCAACTTCAAGCGCGCTCACGCTTCGACCGTAGGATAGGATCCGTATCCATAGACGTGACCGCCTCCATTCGCATCCGTGCTCGAATGCAGAGGTGACGGTTGCTCCCCCGAATGACTCGACTTCCTGGATTTCGGATTCTTAGGTGAAGACATGTACGACGAGCTGAACTCGCTGCTCGCTGCATAGTAAGGCGAAGTAAACCCGTGGATCTTTGGCAAGCCAGTCAGATCTGTGTCCAGGCTGTAGCCTTTCTCAACGGCCTCGACATCTACCGGTAGCTCGTCCAATGTCTATGAACAACAATTGAAGGCGTAAAGTATCAGACGCAGTAGAACAAGTAGATATCGTGAATGAAATGGAACATTTTAAAAGAAATGGGCAGATAAAATTCACCGACCCTGTATGCCTGTTGCAATACTTGTAGTGTTTCTCGGATTCGCTTCCTCATGGCGGCAATGTCATCAGGTTCCCTCAGCATGTCTTCGAAGAGGTCCTCTCTGTTTGGACAAAACAGCCGTCAGTTATGGGGTTATCATTGAGTTGCAATCTAAAATCGCCATTGTCGGTCCCAATCCCGGATGCCAGGTTGAAAGCCGGTGGTAAAAAACCCAACTCAAACTATGAAATGAACCCAGTGAGTTGCAATCTAGACCATTGCCCGGATCTCACAAGGCAATAAGGCATAGTCTAAACCTAGTAACTATGGATAGATATAAACAGAAGAGATTGGGAGTAACATGGAATGATACATCTTCATACCTGTAAAGTTTCCGGATGAAAACATTGTGAAGCTCCCGTTTCGTATGATTAACCTGCAATGGGTGAAGCAGGTATCAGTTGCTTGGTAGACAAACAATCACAAACAGTGTCTAGCTATTAGGAGTTTTGTTTGATGAATCTTGATCCCAATTCCACCATCAATTCCTATCTTTATGTCATTTTCCACTACTATGGATAATGGATGCGGAGTACAAGAGAATCAAGACTGTGCAGCCATAGTTACCAAGTCGGAAGTCGGGATAGGGGAGTTGGAAAAATCGGGAAAAAGTCGAAAATGTCATGAATGAGTAGGGAAATAAACGGTAGAATTTTACAACATGTTTATATATAGATGTTACAACAGGTTTTTGAGCAATACATGACGGGATTAAAACACAATTAATCAGGATTAAAACATAAAAATAGTAACTTTCTCATAAAATCTTCACTTTTTAAAAAAACAAAAAAGAGACACGTAACGAACGTTAACTGAATAAGTCATGTTTTATTCAAGACTCGTTCAAAAAATCAGAGTTTTTGGTAACAAGGTGTGTAGCCAGTGTTTTCAGACTCGTTCTGACTCGGACGAGTCGACTCGTTTTGACTCGACTCGGACTCGATTTCGACCCGACTCGGACCAGTGACTCGCAGGCCACCTGACTCGTCCGAGTCATGGTCTGACTCGTGTCTGACTCGGACGAGTCATGGTCTGACTCGTCCCATGACTCGTCCGAGTCAAGGTCAGACTCATTCCTGACTCGATCGGTCGTTTTTATCCATTATATTTTGATAGTTGCATGACATTGATGCATTTTGTGATATTATTTGGCATATGAATGCAATATATATCTCTAAGTTTTCCCAAATTTTTACTATTTTATCTAATATTATATATATTAATCCAACGAGTCACTATGTTTATGACTCTTACGCGCCACGAGTCGACTCTTCCGAGTCGCGTCGCTAAGGGCTGTAACGAGTCGCTTTCCGAGTCCGAGTCTAAAAATATTGTGTGTAGCTATCATCAAATGTAAAATGAGTATATTTTTATTTCACTAATAATTACTTTATCAATAAGGATAACTACCAATGGAAGAAAAGATGCAGGATATTTCTCTTGTTAGTAGATCGTTGACCAATTAAATATAATTGAAAGAAAAACTTCAAGGAAATTGGCAAGCGCGTTCCTTAGCAAAGACGGTTAGAGTTACTATCATTTTATCTTTATAGGTAAAAAGAAAAATTAGTTTTCTGGAACATAGTCAATTCTAAGTTTGGTATTATCAAAGGCAAAATCGGTGAATATACTGAAAGTGCTACAACTTTCTATAGAGAGGGGTGACGGATGCATGCGCTCTTTCGGCATTTATGCTCCACGGCAATTTGGGATGTTTTTCTCTGTTTTGCCTTGTTTTCTAGTTGTATCACTATAGCTGAAGTAATAATAAGTAATATTTTCACCTCTCAAAAAAAGAAGGGATTACAAAACAGCTTCAGATAGAGAGAGGGGTGATCGATTTGGAATGTTTTGCTCTGTTTTGCCTTGTTTTCTAGTTGTATCACTACAGCTGAAGCATTGATAAAGTAATATATTTACCTCTGAAAAAAAAAAGGACTACAAAACAACCACCAAGCCTTGTCCCATTCAATGTAGTTGGCTATAAATCACAACTCTGTGAGAGGGCACCACTAATATGAGTAGAAGTCTTTATGGCCAGGTGTCAACCTAGTGTCAACCCTCCCAAGACTTACACATAGAATCCCAACATATAACATTGAGGAGGGGGTTTATGACCATATTGTAAAAATTTGATACAATGGTGTGCACATTTTGCAGATGCTAAAGGAACGGATTAGTCAAAGCAATAAAAGGAAAATGAAACTTTCAAGTGTACCAATACCTTCTTATGTGAAAATCAAGCTGTTTACACCTTAGGATAATGATGAGGAAATATTTTCAAGAAGTAAATAGTATTATAAGGAAGCATTTAACTTGAGGGCAGCGACCAAATCTCAAATGAGGAGATTTGCTGCCCTTGAGGTAAGTTCAATGAGAACTTTATAGGGATTGCAAAATACGCCGAAAATGACTATTGAGCTCAAAATGTATCATTTAGTTAATTGGACGTATTTAATAAAACAAAAGGAGATTTTGTGGTTCACCTTTCTATTGCCCCACCATTTCCCTTCCCTAAACTTGTAATGAACCACATAAAGAAAAATGAACAGTTAAACATGCCCCTCATATTTTTTAATTTCCTTTTACATTTCTTTCGCCTTGCATTTCACTTTTTCATCTTTTACTATATTTCCTATTTTTGTGAATTGTCTTTTATACTTTACTACATTCAAACCACAATAACAGAATGTGGACTTAAATGTGAACAGAACAGAACGGAAATTCTTACATCCTTTCTTCCACAATCTCTCCATTTTCTAGTGTTAAATAAAATATTCAATTTATCTCAATAAATCAGCTGCATGATTTGAATATTTTGATCAGTTAGATGTGAAGTTAAGTTGCTCAAAGTAATACAGTCTATTGACATCTCACGTATCTATGCTATACAACTAGTTCTTCAGTTAGCAACCAAATCTTCATCATAGAATTTCAAGATGGAAATGTGGTTTGATGTTATTAACTCAATCACCTCAAAAATTCAAAATTCCACATAGAGGAACCTTGCGAATTATTCCAATAGATGATAAAGCTATCAAGACCAAATTTAGATAGCTAGATAACTAGTTCTTCAGTTAGGCAAATTATTCCAATAGATGGTAAAGCTATCAAGATCAAATTTAGATAGCTAAATCATGTTAGGCGAAAGCTTGATCTAGGTGATGGGGATTAAGATTAAAGTGAAGACGCATAATAGAAACAATACAAAAGAATTCAGATTGGTGGCAGATTAAGATTCACAAATCCAGACACTCCAAGCTAGAATAAGGCTAGCAAATTGTAAACTCAGCCTCTCCTAAAATATAAGGATGAGTCTGGCCAACTTGTATTAAACGATTTAAAAAGACAGACAAATCATATTTACCACCCTAAGGCATACGCCTATGTTTTAATCACTTCGGATAGCCCAAAAACATTACCAAAACTGATGTGGAAACTATCATGGTAATGGTAAAGTGCTTTTAATGGTGAATCAATACAAAATCATAGAAACCAAAGTCGAAAAGAATAGTAATTTATGTAATATATATATATATATATATATATATATATATATATATATATATATATATATATATATATATATATATATTATTAAGTTTTCGCTTGCAATTTCAGAAATTGCACGTCCTTTAATGGAATACGGACACTTACCAGAAAGTGCATAATTGCCTTAGGTACAGAGTCTTCAACATTTTTTCTGACAATATCATAATATGATTTCAGCAACAATTTTGTGATTGCTATTTCCAAAGCCTCTTGCTCTGTATGGTTTTCCGAGGGCTTCAAGATGATAGGTGGCTGAGCCATAATGGATAACATTTAGAGACGGCACGTAATAAAGATGGATAAATTCCTCTATAGCTAGACAATTGCTACTTATGTAATGTTACCTCTCTCAATTGGATCATAGACAGGGAATGATCCACATTATGAACAGGTGCACTATAAGACTTGTTAGCAGAACTCTCCCTTACAGGTGCACGATTTTCACCATAACCAAAAATTGATGGTATGCCCCAACTTGACCCGGTAGTATTTCCTGAATAAGCTTTTATAAGTCAAACAGGCTGAAAAAAAAATTATTGGTAAAGTAATGCAACAAATATTCTCTTTGCATGATAGTAGCTATTAGGAAATTAATGTGACTGTACATCAGATTCTAGTATGCAAGTAGTTCCATCATAATGGAATTGCTAAAATATGTTTAGTCGGAAAACATATAAATTAAAATACAATTTAATGCATTAAATGGTTAAATCCTCTCCATGTCCAAGAAATTCAACTATAGTATTCTTACCCGATCCTGGTCTCTCAGAATCAGCAGTCGGTCGAACTCCCTATAATATCCAAATCCAAACAGAAGAAACCGAGAACTACATCAATTAATGGCCTCGGACATAAGCCAAACATCTTTGCTTGTCAGATAATTATGTAACGACAATATAATGCGTAAAAAGACATGGATAACAAGGAACATAAATCTTTCTTCAACCTGATCAGCAATAATTCCATTCGCACCAGATCTAGCAAGAATAGCTCGGGATTTTAGACTTTTTTCAGATGCTTGTACCTTGTCGGAGTCTACCCCATCCTGGATTAACAGCATAAATCCTATCAATATGTACAACGGGAAAGAGATGCTAGAATCTTATAAACAAGATTAATTTCTCTGCGTTTAAATAATGAAAGCAAGGGGGGGGAGTTCATAAAACCATAGGTCACAAAATTGGAAAATGTTAAGATCTAATTCACCCATAGAAGGAAAAAGGTTATGAGAACAGCACATGTAGATGCCAGTATAATTGTCCAATAAGCAACACCAAAGCAAGTTGCATTAACAACATTACTACAATTAAACCATTACTATAAAGCACACACATGAATAACTAAAATGGTTTTAAATCCTGCTAATCTCCGACAAACAATAGGCAGAGTCAACTCATATTGGTGAAAAGCATGATTTAACTGCTGGTTGGGTTGGATCAACCAAAAATTGCCCAGCTTTCGGTCAGGCCAGCAAATTTTCCACAGAATCAAATGGATCAGTCTAGTCTTATATATACGTGATTCTTGACCAATTGCCTTTATGAAATTGGATAAGATCTGGATCAGAATCCATAATTTATATGGTGATTACGAGCTCAACTTGTTCCCAAAAGAGAGGCTTCTTCATACTCGGTCTGGGTTGAACATATATCGTGTTCACAATCGAGATTTGCATAAATCTACAAAGTTGAACCTAAAACCCATTATCCCTTTCCATAGGCTTCCAAATATCACGAAACTCGGTCCCGACATCCATCTAACCTTCCTAAAGCCCTAAACATAAAAATCACAAATTTCAGTTGCAATTCGGAGATTACATTCAGATTTGGGTCTGGACTTTCAATGCAAACCGGGTTGTCAAGCACAGTGTTTTCAGACTCGTTCTGACTCGGACGAGTCGACTCGTTTTGACTCGACTCGGACTCGATTTCGACCCGACTCGGACCAGTGACTTGCAGGTCGCCTGACTCGTCCGAGTCATGGTCTGACTCGTGACTGACTCGGACGAGTCATGGTCTGACTCGTCCCATGACTCGTCCGAGTCATGGTCAGAGTTGTCAGACTCGTTTCTGACTCGATCGGTCGTTTTTATCCATTATAGTTTGATAGTTGCATGACGTTGATGCATTTTGTGATATTATTTGGCATATGAATGCAATATATATCTCTAAGTTTTCCCAAATTTCTACTGTTTTATCTAATAATATATATATATATATATTAATCCAACGAGTCACTATGTTTATGACTCTTACGCGCCACGAGTCGACTCTTCCGAGTCGCGTCACTAAGGGTTGTAACGAGTCGCTTTCCGAGTCCGAGTCTAAAAACATTGGTCAAGCATGAAACCAAGTTAAACATGGAAGCTATTATGGTCTTATCAGGAGAATTAAATACAAAATTCAGCAAACACTAAACATCCCTAAATCAGATTTTAATAAGGATCTAGAAACCTATACAATATAGCATGCTTAAAAGTTGACAAAAAAAGAAAGCAAAGCAATGGAACTAAATTATAACTCAGAACAACTTTGCAAACAATAATTTCAGTAGATAACTCATGCAAAAAAAAAAAAAAAAACATGGATAATGTCAACAATGAACAAGCCAAGTCACTACTATATGGGTAAAATCGAGTAATGATTAATAGGGTGAAATGGCTATAAAAGGATGGATAGGGATTACCAATGAAAACTAATGATCTTTTCAAAGTCCGGAACAATCACACCGATGAAAGCAAACTTCATTGTGAAAGAAAGCTCCGTCTAAAAAGATGAAGTGGTGAGGAGGTAGAAGATGACAAGGGAGAAGAAGATCAGAAGCCGGAAGAGCTCCACGAGCAGTCGATGAAGACGAAGAAGCACCCTTCTTCAATGCTCTCACAAGAAAAACAATTCTCAATCCAGATCCCCCACTAGACTGTTCAAACCCTTTTATAGAAGAGGGCAATCCCAAATAAAGAAACAAAAGAAGAGAGAGACATGATACGTGAAAGAAGACAAAAAAAAGAAGAAAAAAAGGATGTGTTGCCTCAGCTTGCGTGTCCCACATGGATAAGGAGAAAGAGGAGAGAATGTGACGGTTTTCATCAGGAAAAGATCCCATGCAAAATCTTTTACCAGGAAATATATATATATATATATATATATATATATATATATATATATATATATATATATATATATATATATATAAGCCGACGGTTTCATGTGGTAGCCCCCTCTTTGGTTTTTAATTGTTCTATATGGGCACCCCCACAATGAAATATAAAATCCTTTTGTAGGCTTTTAAAAGCTATAATGGCACCCTCCTATTCGACTTTAATGGCTTGCTTGTTATGCAAAAAGTTGTAACTAAATATTTGACCATCAGATCTTCACTCGAAGGCAGCTCAGAAACAGATGATGGAACCACATAAATAAATGAGTACTAACAAAAACAAAAAGAGATAAATTGTAGCCGAGATCAGGCTACATTAACATGTCAAGCTAATATCAACGTAGTAACAACCTTTCTTACATATAGAATAGGTAATTGCTGCACAAATACATCGTGTTAGGATCCACTTTATAGTTTTGGCGCCTTATTATTGCAAATTGTTGTCAACCACAATTTCAACCATTTGCCATTTTTATCTAGACTTGGGATCGACTTCGTTACTGTTACCAATGTGCCGTATATGTATGTGTGAATGCATAGATTAAAAACAACATATGTTGTTGCAACAACAATATTATTTGATTCAATACGGTAATGTTTCTCTTACCATAACCATCAAGCAATGTCCCATCTATTTGGGATTGTCTAGGGTAATGTTTCAATACAATAATAGCTCTAGATCATCTAAAGAGCATAATTGCTCGGCAACGTGAGGTCTGGTATGAGGATCTTTTTTCTCCATTCATCTCTCTTAAGGTTAGGCCCATACAATAAGCCTAAGATCCTACTGGACCACCTCCCCCAAACTAATCCTACAACTATCCTTCCTTACCCCTCGACCTATATATGTTGCCCTATTCTCACAAGGATCCCCTCTTATCCACATTGCACATAATCCAAACATTTAAATCTATATTCCAAAATTTTGTTCTATGTTGTCACTAATCTTATCCTTCCAAGTTTTAGGGCACATCCACCGCTAAGTTCATCCTTGTGTATTTCACTAGGATAGGAAATAGTCTAGACCTCTAAATATCTCGTCAATAATATTAATTGAATCAAAAGATTCAAAACCATACTTAATTAGTTGTCCAACAAAACTTCATGCCGCATACTTCATTTTGGTAGAAAAAAAAGGGGGGAAATTTCACAATGGTTAAATCAATATTATCAGAATATCTCATAGAAACTGGAACAACTATTTGACAATATAAAGAAAGCTGAGAACATGAAACAATTACCAAGTTTTATTCATTGGCCTATATAAGAGGAATTTATCAATTACATTGTACATATGAATTGTTCACAAAATATAACTCTTACTGCCAAGTATTTTGTTCAGATAGTCTAAAAATTGATTAAATCGAGATATAAAATATATTATAGTTTCATATATAAATTTTTCTAAATTGCATCTAAAAAGGGTAAATATCTTGTGATAAAAAACTGTTTAATTGTGCTTGTTAGGGACATGCAAAGGTTAGAAGCAATTAGTCAAAATCAAGGTACTGTTAAAAATATTAAACAGAGTTTGATTAGAAATTCTCAGAAGAAATACGATTTGTCTTTGCAATGAATGGTATTCTATGTCACGGAGAGAAGTCAGGAAAGCAACATGACTGGTTGCAATTGCTTTCTTACTATATAGTCAAACTTTTCTTTTTAAATAAGTGCATTAATGTTGTCTAGGTTATTGGCATTTGGCACTAAGGAACAATTTGGAACTGGATAGACCAAATTCACTAGACCAAAAAGTGATGGTTCTAGGAGCTAGCTGGGGCAATAAATCCAACAACTTGAATGTCGGCTTTGTTTAACCCTAATCAGTTAGAGACTTAGAGTATGCTGGATACATTCGCACCTTAACAAAAAGTAATATACCATTTTTTGAATACTCAACATTTTGGGCCAATACCAGTCTAAGAGGGTTTTCCTTTCGTTAACAGGTGGATTATCATTGTAGTTGAAATATGCTTATCAAAAATATCTACCAAGGTTGAGGAGTTCAAAGGCTGGAGCAAGATGTACTAGAATAAACTAAAGCATCATCCATGCCTCTCCATGAAATTTGTTCATGATTAGAATAAACGCTTCTTGTTACATAAAGTTTATTAGCACAATATATATATATATATATATATATATATATATATATATATATATATATATATATATATATATATATATATATATATATATATATATATATATATATATATATATATAAAAGAAGGTTACAGGATAATTACTGAAAACCAGAACTTTGAAATTATACCTTAGATTTAGCCATTGATGCTGATAGCCTCGAAGATTTAACTTGCTGCTGCCCAACCTCGACAGCCTTACTACCTCCAATAAAATTTGGATGTGATGTGTTTATATAATCCATCTGCAAAATTGAAGTATACAAATCAACGTGAGGTTCCAACATACTGTGGAAAATGCGTAATGTCCATGATAACCAACACATGAGAGAAATTGCTACTGAGAAAGCATAAAAAGCATATGAAAAGCGTTAGAAATAGATCAAGGGCAACTTTTGACCTGTTCATGAATGCAGTTACATTTGTCGCTTATCGTTTTTGATTTCCACGATGGGAAAGAAATTCCATTAGTCGAATTATTAAAGTCATTCTATACAAATTCTCATGACATGTTCCATGTACCATTGCCTATTGCACCTCTTCTTATGCCACACATATTGGCATAATCGAGAAATTCCATTAATCGAGTAAACTCTGTTCAATAATATCATTTGGAGTACTTATAAATCGAGTGGATCACATTTAAGCAACTCAGATACAGAAATGAATAAGACCGACAATTTAGGGTCAATAACCATATATTAAAGTTCGGGGAAAAAAAAAATAGACATTTTAATTTCCTCTCCTTGGAGAATACACATGAATATATTATCAGTTACTATGACTTCAATAACACAAACAAGGTGAGAAAGTCTACCATTCCTATGAATAGATATGGAAATGCGATGCAGGGGCATCCAAGGATCAGTCAAACTGTCAAAGTGCCAAAATTTTGTAACCCATTGGAGGCACCGGTCATTAGGCGTTGCTAGGTATTTGAATAAATTTCAGTGTTTAGGAGTTTTCAAAAACATTTAAGATTTTCCTGGTAAAATCAAAATTTGAGTAAAAAATAAGAGGTTTCTTTATCAACTGGTTGGCATAAAGGCCAACCTAAGGAGACTTACATAAGTGCCACTCGCCTGGTCCCAAACCCGCCGAAGAGGGTTTACCTAATCCTTTATCCTCGCGAACCAACTGGCACGGTAAGAAAATTTGCACCGATCTAACCCATGACCATGAGACATCCATCTCTAATGGGTTTCCTTCTTTTTCCCATCTCCATCAAGGAGGACCCTCTCCTTCAAGTCCATGTCACAGATTTACTGCTAGGACTAGGGGTGAAAAAAAGCCCACCGACCCGATCCCGATCCGGCCCAACCCGAAAAATCTATGGGCCGGGCTCGGGCTGCTATCTTGAGCCTACAACCCGGCCTAGCCCGGCCCAAAAGGAAGCCCGTGAGCCCGGCCCAAAAGCCCGATCCAAATACAATAGATTTTGTATATATATACATATAAATTGTACATGCTATACATCAAAGAAAGTGCAGTGGTTTGATTGTGTTGTAAGTTCTGTAAGATCTTGAGTTCGAAACCACAAAAAAAAAATATTAAATAATATATGGTTTTTAGCCAAAACCCGGCCCGACCCGACCCAAAATTCATAATATATCTATACATGGGCCAGGCTCGGGCTCATACCCTTGGCCCAAGGCCCGGCCCGGCCCGACGAACCCAATAGGCCTTTCCGGCCTTAGGATATCAACGTCCGACCTGGCCCAGCCCGAGGTATATTAGGCCCGGTCCGTTTTACACCCCTAGCTAGGACCCCTCAGGGAGTCGGGTAAAAGTGTAAAACTACTATTCCCCTTTTCCCATTGGTTATATTTACTGAAAATAATTGCAAAAGGAATCCCAAAAAGCGTAGGATTGGTATTGATTTACTCTATAAATAGATGGGGTTCCCTTTACCATAGATGATTTGAGTTTTAATAAAAAAGGTTTATTTTTCACTTTGTTGCATTTATCTTAGAAGTTTAAATGTTGCCTTCCATCTTCTCACTTTAGGGTCAAAAACTGCATATTAACGTATGGGGAAAAAAAAACATTTCAATTTCTTCTCCTCGGAGAATCCACATGAATACAATATGACTTCACCCAATAACACAAACAAGGTGAGGAAGTCTACCTTTCTTGTGAATAGATATGGAAATATGATGAAGAGGAATCCAGGGATCAGACAAAGTGCCAGATTTTTGTAGCCCATTTGAGGCACAAGTCATTAGGCGTTGCAAGGTAATTGAATCAATTTCATTGTTTAGGAGTTTACAAAAACATTTAGGATTTTCTTGGTAAAATCAAAATTCGAGTAAATAATAAGAGCTTTCTTTAACAACTAGTTGGGTGAGAATTATTTTACTTTCCAGATATTTTTAAAATTTCTAAATTTATACAACTAGGATGTTTTTGTGTCAAGTTAGTGGGTCGCGTTGGCTATCCCAAGTTCTATTAGTCATGTCAATCAAGTCGTCTAGAATTTAGTTTCCCTATTGCCAAAGATTTTCAAAATAATTTTCTGGCTATTTTCAACAACTAGTCTTGAGTGAATTGGACTAGCTCGAGTCCCTATTGTTGTCCAAGTCAAGTCCTCAAGTAGAGTAGGTTTGGTTAGCCATTAGCTTAGATGTCAGTTTTTATTTCAGTTTATGTGCTTTAAGAGTTTTATGGTAGTTTAGTTTTTGGTCACTTCTTCGAGTGTAAATATTAGCTGGAGGATTCCTTGGGAGATAAGGATGAGGAAGATAGCTTTGGAGGTTTGATTACATAAAATATATTGCTAATAGGGGATAAAGGAGGGAAGTTGGGGGTGCTTTTGGGAAAAAGATCATAAAGTCCCACCTAAAGAAGCTCTTCTTGAAGCGCTACCTGTCTGGTCTCAAATCCGCGGAAGAGGGAATTACTTCCTTTATCCCCGTGGACTAGCTGGCACCGTCAAAGAGATTGAGCCAGTCTAACCCATGAGACATCCTTCTCTATCAGGTTTTGTTCTTTTTTGCATCTTCATCAAGGAGTCCCCTCTCCTTCGAATTCTTCATGACCCCTCAGGCCAGTGTAGTTAAGGCGTCAAGGTGATGCTTGGGCGATTTGGCCTGCCTAGGTGAAGCCTAGGCGATAAAATATAAATATATTAAATAAATATAAGTAATATATATACATAAGTAATTTATGGTTTTATCCATAGTAAAATTTAATTTCTATAGATAGATACGGTCGAAATAATAATATTTGATAATGGGTATTATACAGAGCGTATGATAACCTACAAAACCATTATTATTGCAGCAAATAGGAATCACATATCAACCACAATGATTATATATTACAACAAATATGAATCACATATCAGCAAGAGAAACATAACCCTATCATACTCATAAATTCAAGCAAATATCATAAGCATAAACATAATCATATTAGGTAATCAATTATTTTTTGAACATTTTATATCCACGTATCAAAAAAAAAAAAAAAAAACAACTAAAATTACTCATCCAAATCACCTAACCATCTACATCATCGTTACTCTTATATGAATCATCCTTATATGCATTTTTTCTCTTCAAACCTTGAGAACATGGACACAAAAAAAAAAATTCCCATTAATGATGGCATGATGTTGTCCATCTATAAAGCAACATGGACCCTATAAAACCAAACAAGAGCCAAGAAAACTCAATTTGAACCCGGCTAATTTAAAAAACAAAAAACAAAAAAAGAAACCAATTATTAAATAGGCGCCTAGACACCCAGGCGATTGCCTAGCCACAGCCTAGGCGGTTGGAGGTCCAAAACGGCGATGGCCTAGGCGATGCCTTGACTACACTGCCTCAGGCTATCGGGTTACTCAGGTAAGACTACTATTACCCTTTTCTCTTTGGTTTTTTTTTACTGAAAATAATTGCTAAAGGAATCTCAAAAAAGTGTAGGATTGGTATTGATTTAGTTTATAAATAGATGGGGTTCTTTTTACCATGGGATGATCTGAGTAATAATAAAAAGGTTTATTTTCCACTTAGTTGTATTTATTTTATAAGTTTAGATGTTGCCTTCCATCTTCTTCCTTTCTCTCGTGTGTCAATCTTGAGTGTTGTAGAGCATGTTGGAAAATCGATCAATCCCCAATGTCAAAATGTTATCTTCCTTCCTAAGCGGAAAAAAAAAACCCTCGATATTCTACTACTAAAATCATCAAGTATTCTTACATCCATAATAAATAACACCGTATCACTCTTCTCGAACAACAGCGCGTTTGAAATCAATACCTTACCCAAAGAAAAAGAAACTAAGCAAATTTTATCACCTTTACTTCGTAACGATCAATAAACCTTGAAATATGGTAGCATTGGGGTGTGTTGTGCCATTTAATTGAAGCCTCCCTACGATGCATTTGTTAGAATAATGCAATAACCCTAGATATCTTAAGATATTGACTCTAAATCTTTTCTTTAATTATATAAGTCGTTGATAATAAATGCCTTACGTTGTTAATCAGTTGACCCCATAACAAGATTGTATGCGCAGAAAAAGATACGGGTCGTCTTTATTGCGAACACACGATTACAGATGCCGGGACCCGGGGGCTCGGGTGTGGCGAGTCCGGGTGCGGCGAATTTTTGATTAGGAGATTGTGGGAGAGATCCTCTGGAGGGTCCCTTTGATCCGCGTCTCCACGTGGTATTCGTGCGAGAGCTCTGAAGGGGTTGCCCAGGACAGAGGTCTTTACGGGGTGAGGGTTTCTTTAGAGGCTAAGGAGTATCTGCCGTTGCTTTTGTCCCGTCCGTGCTTCGCGCTTTCTCGGCTAGGGAGGTTTTGGACTTCGTTCCTCGACCTTCGTGTCTTCCTCGATCCTTGCTAGACCTTAGCGTCCTTGATCGTCGGTTCGCGGCGTCGATCGTGTTTTTGGCGTCGGCTTTGGCTTTGGCTTTCGGCTTTGGCGTTGCTTTGGCGTGGCTCTGGCTTTTGCTTTGCTTTGGCGCTTGCGCTTGAACGTGGGCGGGTAGAGGCTTGCGATGCTTTAGTTCTTCCGAACTTCGCGTCGTATCGGCAAGAACGTGCGGTGCTTTGCTCGTGACCGTCGTAGTTGCTTGGCTTTGGCACGTACGTTGCTTTGGCGCGGGCTTTACCGGTGCGTTTGCTTTGGCTTCTTGCGTTGGCTTTGGCTTTAGCTTTGACTCGATCTTCTTCTCGAACAGCGATGACTACTTCTTCAGGGCTTCTTTATTCTTCCGGCTACCTCGACGGTTGTGGCGTCGGCTTGGCTTTTCTTCTTCTCCGAGCTTCTTCGGCGTGAGCGGAGTCGAAGGTTTCTTTTGAAGATGGCGAGGGTAGCACCGATCTCCGTGCGACGGTTGTAGCGTCGGCTTTTGTTGATGAAGACGACAGGGGTAGCACCGGCTTCAGGCCTTCTCTCCAACCTTTCTTCTTTGTGCGAGGAGTCGATGCCTTTGTTGAAGACGACGGGTGTTGTCGACTTCGATCTTCTTCTCCAGCCTTTGCTTATGGTGTCTTCGGAGTTGATGGAGATCGTTGGAGAAATCGGGGTGACGACGACTCTGGGTCTTCTTCTCCAAGCTTTCTTCTTCGTGCAAGGAGTTGAAGCTTTGATCTTCGAGTGCAAGGTCTTCACGTTGATGAGGACTTGAAGGGCCAAGGATTCCCGTAGGACGTGCTTGCCGTGCCTCGTGAAGCCTTCGGTATTCAAGCGTTGGAGCTTCTTTTGCAGAGCCCTTTCGTCTTCAGCTTTCGACCCTTGATGCCTTCCCCCACCCTTTCTATTTATAGGCAAAGGGGGGAGGTTGGGAGAGACATGGCTGAAATCATTTTGTTTCATCCAATATATCCCCCCATAACCATCAAGATGTTGTTACCTTATTTGGGGGAACCAACCTTTATTTGTTTCCCTATTTTTGTGGGGATGGTTATGGGCAAGATGTGACTTGATCTTTGAAGATACGTCGTCATCTTTGCACCGTCTGATTGCATGGCGACACGACGTCATCTTGTCTGTCGGATCGAGGGATCGTCGCGGATCTACGGTTGTGTAGACATCCAAACCACCTCCCCCCGCATCGAGGCGGTTAAGATTTTTTCTTTTCTTTTCTTTTTCTTTTTCTTTTCTTCCCTTTATGGCCGGCCACACCTCCCCATGGGGAGGGGGCACGATTTTCAAGAAGAGGGGGGCCGGTGGACCCCCCTTTTGGGTTCGGGTAGCGGGTCCGGTGGGACCCGTTTGCTTTGAGTCAGGCCCTTTTTATGTACGGGCCATTGTGCGCGAGCTGAGTTCGCATGCGGGCCGTTGTGTACGGGCCGAGTTCACATGCGGGCCGTTGTGTGCGGGCCGAGTTCGCAGGTGGGCCGTTGTGTGTGGGTCAGGTTTCGCATGCGGGCCGTTGTGTGTGGGCCAGGTTTCGCATGCGGGCCGTTGTGTGCGGGCTAAGTTCGTATGTGGGTCATTGTGTTCGGGCCAAGTTCGCATATGCGGGTCGGGTTCGACCCGTGGGCTAATTTCGATACCCACAAATGCCCCCTCAAGTTCGAGTGCTCCCGCGGGAAACGCGTAGCGCTTGGACTTGACTTGTGTGTTCGCTCGGAATTTAGGTCTTTACAAGACCCTCCGCCATTTCGTTTCCCCCATTGTTTTGCTAGCGCGGGAAACGAAAGGCTTTGGCGGCTTGGAGTCGAAGACACCTTCTAGGGTTTTGTTCATCTTCCTTGTTGTCGCGGATTCACTTTGCTTCGAGGATGGCGTGAACGTTGACGGCAGCCGCTGCGCGGAGTCCCAGGGCAGCAAGGCGACGGGAGCACGAGGACGACCGCGATGCGTCTTGGTGGAGGGTTGTTGCCCCTCTTTGGTGCGGGAGCTCAATTGCAAGGGAGGCGGAGTGGTCAAAGACGCGGTAGATTCCCTCCTTTCTACTCCACTTTCTTCCTCCTTTTCTTTCTCTTTTTCTTTCCCATTTTTTTTTCTCTGGCTTCTGTTATGAAACAGTGGTTGCATCGAATCGGGATGTACTCCGGATATAGACCCCTAAATTCATGGGATACGAGAGTTACCTTATCTCTATCCCAATAACCGATTATGCCTATATATAAGGGGGTCAATGAAAAATAGATTTCATCATTTTTTTTTCCACCGATTTTCGTTTTTTTTTTCTTCTTTCTTCTTCGTCTCTGCCGTCGGATCCGCGGGGTCAGCGGCAGCAACAACAGCGGCGCAGGCGCGAGTCGATGTGGTAGCGGCAGCGGAGGCCAGTAAGAGCTCGGAGGCGGGAGAAGCGGCGCAGGCACGGAACGGAGGTGGACTGCGGCGTGCTCAGGCCGGCGCGGGCGGGCTGCGGTAGTGGAGCGCGGGGCACAGGCCGGCGGGTGGCGGCTGCGGGGCGCACCGGCGAGGCCAGGACGACAAAGGCGAACGACGGCGTCGGCTGTGGGCGGCCGGGGTGTGGTCGGGTCGTGCGCACGGGTCGGAGGCCAGCAGCCCCCCCCCCCCCCGGGGCTACGGGTTTTAACCGGAGAGAGGGGGGGCTGCAGCTTTTTGCTGTGGCTCCCTCTCGGTTTCTCCACTTTGCACAAGGAGGCGGGGGCTGCGGTTTTTTGCTGTGGCCCCCCTCTCGGTTTCCCTTTCTACAAAAAGGGGCTGCAGTCCCTCCCCCCCCCCCTTTTTTTTTTGCGCTTGACTTGTGTCTTTCTTTGCTTCGAACTTTTGCTCAGCTCGTGCCTAACTTGTGTTTCTCCCTTTCTTTCTCCAGGGCCCGGCTTACGAGAGTTTTCCGTCTTCTAGATGGATCGTTGATGCGGTCTCCCACGGGAGTACGCATCTTCGTTTCCCTTTTGCGCAAGTCTTCTTCTGCTGTTACGAGAGCTTTCCGACTTTTGGATGGATCGTCGATGCGGTCTCCCACGGAAGTACGCATCTTCGTTTCCCTTTTGTGCAAGTCTTCTGCTGCCGTTACGAAAGCTTTCCGACTTCTGGATGGATCGTCGATGCGGTCTCCCACGAGAGTATGCATCTTCGTTTCCCTTTTGCGCGAGTCTTCTACCGCCATACTTTGAAGCAGGAAGCATGTGTCGAAGTTGGACGAGCTCATTCTCACCGATGGATCTTCACGGCAGATCGTTCGACCGAGTCCGGAGTTGCCATTCAGGAGTCAGTTCCAACGGATGTTTTGGCCGCAGCTTCTTTGTCAGCTCCTGTGGCGTCTTTGATAGCCGTCACAACGATGGTTCAGGAGGCGGTTCCCGTGCTTGGGTCTTCAGGATATGATCGCACCTTGTCTCAGCACTCAGAGGCTTGCCAGCGAAAGTGTAGATCGCAGAGCCTTCTTTCTAAGCTTCTTTTGGATAGTTGTGCTGGAAGTTTATCCAGGTGACACTCGTACCCTTCCAGGAGGAGGGTCTTGACGCTTTGAGTAGCTGGTGGGTTTCTTGGTGGATGGCTCCTTCTTTGAGGAGCATATATGCACCCTTTTGGCGGATAGCTAGGCTCATTGCTTGCAATGGGCTTCACTAGAGGAAGACGCTTTCTTGGCGTTGGCAAAGACCGAGGAAGAGGAACGTCGACTGGAGGGGCTTCACACGTTTGCTACTGCAGACTTTGTTCGGGTGCAGAAGCAGGTGGAGATTACTCGCGTGTCGCTTCGGAAGCTGGAGTCCCTCCTTGCAAAGCAACGTGCAAAGCTGGCAACGCGTTGAGCTGGTAGGGCGATCGAGAAGAGGCTTCTGGAGCGAACCTTGCGAGGCAGCGTGCAGGGCTGGCAACGCGTCGGAAGCTGACGTCTTCTCTACCACTGGAGTTGCAGCGCGTGTAAGCTGCGGGAGGCGGGCCTCTTCGGCGCCTCTAGGACTTTGACTTGCTACTCATGCGTTGCTTCAGAAGCTGGAGTCCCGTTTGGAGAAAGCTCGAGCAACCGAGAAGACTTTTGCAACGGAGCTTGCAAAGCAGCGGGAGGAGCTTACGAATTGCCGAGAGCTGGTGGTTTCTCACCTTTTGGAGTTGCACCGCGTGGGTGCCTCGAGAGATGAGTTGTGGCAGCGCCGAGAGCTGGTGGCCTGACGGAGGCTGACGGCTTCTCGATCCCCGGAGTGGGACTTGCGTCTTTTCTGGGCTCATTTTCTGGAATGGTGATTTGCTTTTTATTTTGTTTGGACTGAACCTTCACAGGCTGCCTACGTACCCTACTGAGAGGGATCAAGTCACACGTAGTTCCTTTATTACCTTTTTTTTTTTTTTGAGCAAGGGGGGTAACATTGCGCTAAGCAAAGTACCTTTTGAGGGACTTGCCGCTGGTAGGCAGAGTCGCCGCTGGTTCGCAGTTGTCATCCGCCTTCTTCGCTTCAATGTAGTTAGAAACAGTGTTTTTAGAGGCGGGGGCGTATGGCGGGGCGTTTTGCTTGCTGTGGGGCGGGGCGTAAGCCTCAGGGCGTGGGGCGTAAGCCCCATGAATTTTTATTTTTTTAATTTAAAAATATATATAGAAATAAATAATATTATATAAAAAAGTAAAAATAGATTAAAAACAAACAAAATTAAAAAAAAACTATGAGCAAAGTTATTAAACAAAGCATTTAAGCCTACAAACATGGTTGATAAATCACAAATATATAAAAAATGATAATAAAAATGAACTTGTCATTGTCTTTCAATATCATTTAAGATCTAATTATAAGTTTTTAACCAAAATTCAAACTATCAATGTTTATATTCCATAGATTCTACCATTCCATACATGATATGGAACCAATTTAAAGCAACTTTAGTTCCCAAAATTTCATAATCGTCATCTAAGAGATTAAGACACATATAAAAGATCACACAGTAGTAATCAAATCATTTTTTTTCAACAATGCAAACAAACTCCAATGGAGCGTAAGCCCGGGCCATTGGGGCGTAAAAGGCGTGCCCGGGCGTACGCCACAGTGGTTTAGGCGTAAGCCCCATGGGAAAAAAGCCCCAGCTGGAGCCGCCCCGGGCGTTTTAGGACCGCCCCGCCCCGGGGCGAGCCCCGGGCGTGCCCTGGGGCGAGTTTTTTAAAACACTGGTTAGAAATGAAGATCTTCTTGACTTGAGTTTTGGAGTTTGACTGGAGTTGATGCCTTGGTGATTTGGAAGGATTTGTTTGCCAATTTTGTGGAGGCATGCTTGAGTATTTGTCAGGCAAAGTGGAATTGCAACTGAGGGTAGTGAACCCATGTGCACCATGCTTTCTTTGTTATGGCTGGATTTGAATATCAACTCGGTGGAGTTTTGCCCCCGAGTGTTTTCTGTCTTGATTGCGAGTCGCTCGGAGCTGGTGTACTCAGAAGACTGGGTTGAGCTCGAGGCGTGCAACAGACCATGTAACGGTAGTGTCATCTCTTGCAAAGTGATGAAGTTGGCCTCGGAGAATGGTGACGATAGTTCCTTTGCTGGAGTGGAAGGCGATCGTCTTGGCCTGCAAAGTCATTGAGATTCGAGTCGCAGGACTGAAGCAGCTTGAGCAAGCAATGGAACATGTGGCATTAAGCTTGATTTGGACTTGATGTGAATTTTCCGTCTTGATGATGGCGCTTCTTTGTCTTTGTGCGCCATCTGGTCGGAGGATGTCACTGGTTTTGCAAGTGGAGAGGTTTTGTCCCTCGCAGCTGCTTTGACTTCTTGGGCTCGTGGAGCTTTTGCTGGAGGAACTTCTGCAACGGGATCTTTGACCTGGTGGAACCTGACGTCAGCAAGGCGTGCTTCGGCCTTATTGAACAACTTGTCGTTAGCAGCGATGCTTCTCTCCATGCTTTCGATATTGAAGCTGCCTTCTTTATCGTCTTCCTGGAGAACTTGGTGAACTTCTATCATGGAGCAGGAAACCTTGAAGTTTTGATCAGCTTCAAGGAAGTGATTAGGAAAGAACTCCTGGAGCGTCACTAGCCCTGGGTATGTTTGCTGGAGAAGATTCTTCGGACTTGCTGGAGGTACTTTGGACGTCTTTCTTTCTGGAGCTTCACTCTTTTTCTTGAAGGCCTTTCTTTCGGGGAGTTTTGTTGTCACCCGATCTTGCTCGTGGTTGGCCAGACGTGCTATCCTGTAGCTTGATCGTCGTGGCCTTCTCCTTCGAGGTGCCATAGCCCATGCATTTTCATCAGTAAGATCTTCCTCGCCAAGGTGAAGAATTGGTGCTGTAACCAAAGGCTCTTCTTCGATCGAAAGGACTTGTTCTTTTGGAGGTTCTACCAACTCATCTTCTGATCCCCACCCGGTTGGCTTGATTTCTTTCATTGGGATTGAAGGATGCTTGGAGTAGGAGACATAGAAGTTGAACTAACCTGATGGTTGGCCCAGTAGGCTGACTTCAGGGTCTCTTTGCTCGTCTTTTGCTTTGGGCACATGCCGGGATGTAGCTTTGTTTGGAAGAGGAAGCATTTGCACGAGAGGCAGTTGCCCCCAAGGCAGTGAGGATTTGGCCCTAGGCACTGCAGAAGCATACCGTCGTCATCTTCTTGGAGCTGGTTTCGCCATCGATTTTTGACAGATGATGCGCAGGCTTGCTGAAGTGGGTTGTGGAGCAGTCAGCGCTGGCGGGAAGAAGTCAAAGGTGATTGACGTCATATTTGACTCGACGACATCACCAGAGTTGATCTCGATTATTCCTTGCTTGGCGAGTGCCATGATCTTATCTTTAAAGGCAAAGCACTTTTCGATGGGATGGCTGACCATTCGGTGGTACTTACAGAAGAGCGGATCGTTGACTCGATGCGCTTGTTCCGACCTTTTTGGTGGCGGAAGGTCGATCATCTTTTCTTGCATCAACTGATCGAACATAGAGGAAACTTCAGAGTCTGGGAAGGGATACTCCTTAGCTTCAAGCTCCTCGAGAGTCATCCTTGGTGGCCGTTGAGGCTGAGGAGGTGGTATGGCGGCCCCTTTGCCTTTGTCCGGCACCAGTCTTGAGTGGTTTGGAAGTCGAAGCGAGGTCGGTGACGTTGACTTGCTTTGATGTTGCCGGTTCGTCCTCCTTTTCCACCTTCAGGAAGTCTTTGGCCTTTGAGTCCCCGCGATTTGCTAAGCTGAGCTCCATGTCGTGAGCTCGAGTTGCCAGTTCTTCGAAGGACCGAGGCTTGATCCCTTTGAGGATGTAGAGCAAGCCCCAGTGCATGCCTTGAGTGCACAACTCGATGGCCGAGTCTTCAGACAAGCGATCCCGCGAGTTTAGCGCAAGGTTTCTCCAACGATCGATGTAGTTGATCACCGACTCATCCTTCCTTTGCTTGGTAGCAGTAAGCTCGGTCATGCTGATGATGCGTCGAGTGCTGTAGAAGCGCTTGAGGAACTCCCTCTCCATTTGATCCCAGCTGTCGATGGATCCTGGAGGAAGATCAACATACCAGTCGAAAGCATTACCTTTGAGGGTGTGAACGAACTGCTTCATCATCTCGTCGCCGTATGTGCCGGCGTTGTTGCAAGTTTCGACAAAGTGAGCAATGTGTTGCCTTGGATTGCCCTTCCCGTCGAAGTGCTGGAATTTTGGTGGCTGGAACCCGGTAGGGAAGCGCAGCTGTTGGATCCTTATGGTGTAAGGCTTTGAGTATGCCGCTATGATCGGAGGTAGACTGCCACCGTGGGAACGCATCATGTCGGCCACCAACGCTTGTAATTGCTGGGCATTTATCGTTGCTACCAGTGAAGGTTGCGCGGCCATCGAGACTGGCATGGGGGAGATGACTTCCACTGGGATGGGAGCCGAGGAGAGTGCGGGAGTAGTCGCTAGCATTGCCGGAACAACTTCTGCAGAATCGGGAGTTGGAGCTGGAGCAGCTACTGGAGAAGCAGGAGGTCGGCTGAATGCCGTAGCATCCCTCGAACTTAGCCTTTGAAGCAAAGTGTTGATGTGACGATCCTTCTCCTCCATTGGTCGGGTGATTTGCGCCATGTGTTCACCCATTTGCATGACTTGGAGCTGAAGAGCGGACGGAGGATGATGACGCAGGATGTCTCGATGTTGCATGCCTGCATCGTCGCCGTCCTCGACGGAAACGTAGTTGCGCCGACTTGCTTCTGCTTGATGACGAACGTTTGCCCCCTGCAAAAAAGGCGCAAGGTCTGTTGGAGAACCCGAATGGGCTCTAGGTTGGGGCTGGACCTCCCCAAATTTCTGGACTTGAATTCCAGGATCGAGGCTTGTTTCTTCATGCACCAAGGCCTCATAGGCGCTTTGACGAGCATCTTCGGCAGCAGTTTCTGGCGTGAAAAAAGTCCGCAAGAGTTTGAGTACGCCGAGTGTAGACGCATACCACCAGGGGAACGTCTCTCTCCAGATTTTCTAGATTGCCATGTTGGAGTAGTGGAGACTCGGCGATAGGTGAAAGGCTTGTTGGAGCAAACGTATCATCGTTCGTTCCGGCCATGGCGAACTTAAATCAACTCCTTCAAACGTACGGATGAAAGAGGAGGTCCCACCGGGCGTGCCAGAAATCCGTATGCGCAGAAAAAGATACGGGTCGTCTTTATTGCGAACACACGATTACAGATGCCGGGACCCGAGGGCTCGGGTGTGGCGAATTTTTGATCAGGAGATTGTGGGAGAGATCCTCTGGAGGGTCCCTTTGATCCGCGTCTCTACGTGGTATTCGTGCGAGAGCTCTGAAGGGGTTGCCCAGGACAGAGGTCTTTACGGGGTAAGGGTTTCTTGAGAGGCTAAGGAGTATCCGCCGTTGCTTTTGTCCCGTCCGTGCTTCGCGCTTTCTCGGCTAGGGAGGTTTTGGACTTCGTTCCTCGACCTTCGTGTCTTCCTCGATCCTTGCTAGACCTTAGCGTCCTTGATCGTCGGTTCGCGGCGTCGATCGTGTTTTTGGCGTCGGCTTTGGCTTTGGCTTTGGCTTTCGGCTTTGGCGTTGCTTTGGCGTGGCTCTGGCGTTTGCTTTACTTTGGAGCTTGCGCTTGAACGTGGGCGGGTAGAGGCTTGCGATGCTTTAGTTCTTCCGGACTTCGCATCGTATCGGCTAGAACGTGCGGTGCTTTGCTCGTGACCGTCATAGTTGCTTGGCTTTGGCAAGTGCGTTGCTTTGGCGCGGGCTTTACCGGTGCGTTTGCTTTGGCTTCTTGCGTTGGCTTTGGCTTTATCTTTGACTTGATCTTCTTCTCGAACAGCGATGGCTACTTCTTCAAGGCTTCTTTATTCTTCCGGCTACCTCGACGGTTGTGGCGTCGGCTTGGCTTTTCTTCTTCTCCGAGCTTCTTCGGCGTGAGCGGAGTCGAAGGTTTCTTTTGAAGATGGCAAGGGTAGCACCGATCTCCGTGCGACGATTGTAGCGTCGGCTTTTGTTGATGAAGACGACGGGGGTAGCACCGATCTCCGTGCGACGGTTGTAGCGTCGGCTTTTGTTGACGAAGACGGCGGGGGTAGCACCGATCTCCGTGCGACGGTTGTAGCGTCGGCTTTTGTTGATGGAGACGGCAGGGGTAGCACCGGCTTCAGGCCTTCTCTCCAAGCTTTCTTCTTCGTGCGAGGAGTCGATGCCTTTGTTGAAGACGACGGGTGTTGTCAGCTTCGATCTTCTTCTCCGGCCTTTGCTTATGGCGTCTTCGGAGTTGATGAAGATCGTTGGAGAAGTCGGGGTGGCGACGACTCCGGGTCTTCTTCTTCAAGCTTTCTTCTTCGTGCAAGGAGTTGAAGCTTTGATCTTCGAGTGCAAGGTCTTCACGTTGATGAGGACTTGAAGGGCCAAGGATTCCCGTAGGACGTGCTTGTCGTGCCTCGTGAAGCCTTCGGTCTTCAAGCGTTGGAGCGTCTTTTGCAGAGCCCTTTCGTCTTCAGCTTTCGACCCTTGATGCCTTCCCCCACCCCTTCTATTTATACGCAAAGGGGGGAGGTTGGGAGAGACATGGCTAAAATCTTTTTGTTTCATCCAATATCTCCCCCCATAACCATCAAGATGTGGTTACCTTATTTGGGGGAACCAACCTTGATTTGTTTCTCTATTTTTGTGGGGATGGTTATGGGCAAGATGTGACTTGATCTTGGAAGATACGTCGTCATCTTTGCACCGTCTGATTGCATGGCGACACGACGTCATCTTGTCCGTCGGATCGAGGGATCGTCGCGGATCTACGGTTGTGTAGACGTCCACGTGACCTCCCCCCGCATCGAGGCGGTTAGGATTTTTTCTTTTCTTTTCTTTTTCTTTTTCTTTTCTTCCCGTTATGGCCGGCCACACCTTCCCATGGGGAGGGGGCACGGTTTTCAAGAAGAGGGGGGCCGGTGGACCCCCCTTTTGGGTTCGGGTAGCGGGTCCGGTGGGACCCGTTTGCTTTGAGTCAAGCCCTTTTTATGTACGGGCCATTGTGCGCGAACTGAGTTCGCATGCGGGCCGTTGTGTACGGGCCGAGTTCGCATGCGGGCCGTTGTGTGCGGGCCAAGTTCGCAGGTGGGCCGTTGTGTGTGGGCCAGATTTCGCATGCGGGCCGTTGTGTGTGGGCCAGGTTTCGCATACGGGCCGTTGTGTGCGGGCCAAGTTCGCATGTGGGCCATTGTGTTCGGGCCAAGTTCGCATATGCGGGTCGTGTTCGACCCGTGGGCTAATTTCGATACCCACAAAGATGAACCACTTTATGCATTCTGAGTCAACCGAATACCATTGAATCAAGGTCACACAATATAGGAAAGGCTATCTTACCCTCACTTGTAGAACTCACACACTTTGAACTATTTTAACTAACAATATATCACACCCTAACCAAATATTCTTATTTAAAATATTACATTATTATTGCACATTGTAATATTAATTATTGTATTTTAATATCGTGGTTTACATTACTTTATAATTATTTGCATAAGCTGATATCATGACATGCATTAGAGATACTTAGCAAAGGTGTGACACGTGGGAGGAGAGTTAAGACACTTGTCATCGATGACTGACACTTGAATGGAGAGGATGAGTCACTTAATATAGGTGTGACATATGGGAGGAAGAGACAATTGACGTATATGAGGACAATTGTCAGGAGGCAATGAGAAATTTAATATAGGAAGAAGAAAGGACACTTGGCATGACAGGCTTGACGTAAGGTAGGAAGAGATTTAACAGACTTGGCATATATGATGACACTTGGGGAGAGAGGACGAGGCCTTAACCTAGGTGTGAGGCATGTGAGAGAGTTATAGAACTAGCATAAATAAGGACACAGAGGAGAGGATGGCAACTTTAACATAAGGGTGACACATGGTGGAAGAGAGTCAAACTTGCTTTACACATAGGAGGTAAGAGAGTTAGACACTTGCCATATGTTAGTGACATTTGGAGACCAGGAAAGACCTGATGCTGCCATAGGTAGGGTACAGGTGTATGATACCCAAACTAGACTTGAACCCTAATAATTATTCAAAAAACATGTGTTCTAATCCTTATATTAATATGTATGGATCTTTATACTCGCTATTAAAACTTTTTTTTTAAATGAAATAGGCAGAAAAGAATAACAATGTAAATAAAGAACTGGAACCAGATCCTAACTAAAGACTATCAGATAGTGTATGGGTCTCTATGTAGCAAACTGAAGGGGAGACTCCTCTCATTTATAAACCGTAAATTAACATTGATTACAGAAATTGACATAAAATATCCAGTATTTCCCTAACATAAATTTGACATGAAATTTCTTGGCTAACTTAAAGTAATGTGCAGAACATGATTTCCTGATTTTATGTAGAAAGCAAGTACACAACTAATATTCTATTTTATTTATCATCACTGGATTCTTTTTGTAATTACCTCCCAATATGGCTGATATTTGAACCCAAAGAGCGGGACCCAGCCCGAGCACTAGACAAACCCGAACTAGACTAAAGAATAAATGGAAAGTGGAAACGTTGAGGTCCAAAGCTAGACTAGTTTGAATGTTTAGGATCGAGACTAGGTCTCATAGAACCAAGAATGACATGATGCTGCCATAGGTAGGGTACAGGTGCACAAACCCAAACTTGAATTGAACCCTAATATTTATTCAAAAAACATGAGCACTTCTCTTTATATTAATCTGTATACATATTTATACTCTCAATTAGAACATTTAACAAAAATCAAATAAGCAGAAAATAATAACAATGTAAAAAAGAACTGAGACCCGCTCCTAACTAAAGACTATCAGATAGTGTACAGGTCTCTATATAGCATACCAAACTCAGACCTGGACTCAACATGTATGACCAAGAGGATGGGTCAGATTTTGGACCCATGCCCCTATGGACTAACTTCTAAATAAGGGCTACCAAAGCCAATACAAGCTCTTTGTCTCAGATACAATTTTATCCACCAAACTGAGCAAGGAAGTGGATAAGCAAAACCACATGAAAAATAAGTGTGGAATGGTAGAAGCAACAAAAATTCATCCGAGTACGAATGTAGGATTACTTGCATTTTTCTCAAGGAAATTCATTAAAGCATGCTTATCATGCACTAAAAGCTAATGAATGCAGTTGAGATCATTTTCAAACCTCCATTTCAATGATATGAGTTATCATTGTCTCTGCTGGTTGAAGGCCATCTCTTAAGAAATTCCCAATTACATTGTCCATGCGCTTTCTAAGAACAGGAAACCGCTGCAGCTCACTAGCTAAGCAATGGTGGCTCATCTACAGTGACAGTGGAAGAAAATTAAGTTAAAAAAAAAATAGAACGATTTTGTGCTACTAGAATTTGAATTTTGAGCTTGTACCTTGATCAGTTCATCATAAATGAATTTCGCACACTGGAGGCTTGGATCTAGCAAACGACCTATCTGCTTCCGCACAAGAACTTCAAAAGGCACCTAAAGTTTTGTTCGACAAAATGAAAGTACTGTTAATCCATAGAACACACAGCGAAAACCTCAAATAAGTTTGAACATAAAGGCAAAGATCAAGTCTCAAAACAAGGAAGGACTCAGTCAGCACTCAACCTCTGGTACAAACAAAGCACTCTTAGGACCCGTAGCATTCTGAACGGCCATGCGGATATCTTCATCCGTTATATCATCACAGGGATCAACTTCCTGCAAAAGAATCATGACTTCCCATAAAATTCTAGCAAAGAACAATGATCAACGACAAAGTTCAATGGACCAAATGTACAAAAGATAAGTAAATATTTATCAAACATTAAAAGGGAAAGGACAACTTGAACAACCAACACGTGCAAACACATGCGTGCAGCAATGTTCCAATGCATAAAATACCTAAAATTTTGAAGGGAACAACTGTAATAGAAAACCAACCTTACAAAAAAGTATATTTACTTTGTACTATTAAGAATTCAGTATTTAATGGAGCAGACCTCTAAGCTCTTAACGAAGATTGACTGGAAAATATAGTGAATTCTTGCCCCACCATAAAGCTCAGAAGTGGACATTTCTTCATTTTTCCCTTCCACCATAGAGGAGAAAGCTGCATCAAAGAGATCATTTGAAACTTGCACAAAGTAACTTATATGAAGTTGAGGAAATAATGAATTGATACAACAAAGAAGGAGCCAGATGTAGACTTATGTGAAAGAAAGTTCCTTAATGGACTTTCATCGAGATGTTATCGATAACTTAAGCATTTAACTTTCCCAGGAAGCTTAACTTTTCATAAACATCCAATCAAGTATCAACACATAGTTGCCTTGATCTGGTCTAAACTTACTACATTAACTGGATGAAATGTCAAAAAATATCACTAAAATTTTGGGATAAGTATTATTAACGACTACAGTAACATGAAATTGAAATTCACTAGTCCAGATAAGAACACTGCATAACCTACATAATTCTGCATACATTAATAAAAAATTCAATAAAATTAAAAGAAAAAAATGCAAAAAAAAAAAAAAACAATGGCCTCCTGGTTAAAAATTCAGAGATAAAAAAGGGCCAAATTTGATATTAGGCCCAACCCAGATTACACCCTTCTCAAATGCCTCCAACCTTCTTTTCTACCTACAGATGGACTTGGATTATACTCATATATGATCCTCCTAGAAAGGTTCATTAAGAATTGACTATTGGAATCAATGGTCTGGACGGAACAAATATCCAGCACAGAATGATCCCAATAATGGTCAGCCTTTGCTGGGCTCCTAGAGTTTTGTTAATGCTGACGCAGCTGACCCCCTGAACACTTATGTCCGCCGAAACCACGGAGACTCAGAGCTGAGCTTGCTGAGGCTTAAGACCTTTCTAGCAGCAAGAGCCGCTGAAGACCTCTCCTCTTTTTGAATATCCCGGACCGTGACTCCATCCTAGAAGTAGCTGCAAAGTGCGGGTTCATGTTTGGAGACGAGGGGAATCGGCTAAAGCACTTTCTTGTTTCTTCTCGAAATCTGGAAAGAAGTCGGACCTTTTTGTAATTTAATGAAGACTTTATCATGGAATATTAGGGGCCTTAATGATATTAGTAAGAGGAAGTCCGTGTCGTTCTGTGAATTTCACAAAGCCGATGTTGTATTGTTGTCTGCCTTCAAGAGACAAAAGTTAGTCAACTAGCCTAGGGTTTTTGAGGAGCCTAGGAGGCACAAGATTCTCATCTTGGGAGTCTCTGGATGGTGTGGGGGCCTCAGGGGGAGTTTTGTTTGGTTGACTTGAGAACTCCTTTACTCTCGTTGGAAAATCAATAAGCTATTTCTCCCTATCGGTTCTTCCTCATAACAAATCGAATAGCTCCAAGTGATTAATAACCTTGGTCTATGGACCCAATGATGGCAGCTTTTGTGGTCGCTGTTGGTCAGATTTGGCTGTATGCAAGGTTTAAAATCACGGTATCGGTCGCGGTATCGGTCGGCCCCGAACCGGTATGTACCGGCCGGTACGTACCGGTACCGGCCGGTACGGACCGGTACCGGTTGAGAAAAAAAACCTTAAAAAAATCCAAAAAACCAAAAAAAAAAAAAATTTAACCTGTCGGTACCGGTCCGTACCGGCCGTACCGGCCGGTACCGGCCTGAACCGGCCGATACGGACCGGTACGTACCGGTACCGGCCGATACGGGCCAGGTATCGGGATCGGATGCAGTACCGGTCTCGAACCGGCCAAAACCGGTACGTACCGGCCGGTACGTACCGGTATCGGCCGAGATTTAAAACCCTGGCTGTATGCGATACCTTTCTAGGTCCTTGGATAATGGATGGAGATTTCAACGTAGCAAGGTTTAGTTATGAGAGGAAAGGAAGAGTGGGGAATAGGAAGGCCATGGAGGACTTTTCATCGTTTGTACAGCAGCTTGACCTCATAGACCTCCCAATGGGAGGTCGTCAGTTCACGTGGAGCAACAAAAGGGAGATTCCTTCTTTTGCTAGATTCAAGGTTCTAAAAAGCGCTAGGCGCTAGTCGGGCGGGAGGGTGGGCCGCCTAGTGCCTAGGTAGCGCCTAGATGTTTTGGCTATTTTTAATTATTATTTTGATATTATATATAATATATATGTTTTAAAATTACTATAAATTCAAGATTATCCCAACCATTATTGTAAAGAACAAGTATCATTTACATAAAAATAAATTCCAGATTAACAAGAACAAAAACAAGCATTATATTATGAGAAAATATGCATGATTTTAGTAAAATCTAAACCATAAATTCAAGATTACCAACAACAAAAGGAAGCACAATATTACGAGTCACGACAAAGTATCCAAGATTCTAATACAATCCAAAACAAAAAAGTCACAAAATACATCATTTCTCCTATAGGCTATAGTACTAGACTCCTAGTACTTTTCTTCTTCTCCATATCTCTTCAGGACTCTATCTTCATTAGACTTCAACTCCACCTCCTCATCACTCTCTTCATCTGTCTCCTCATCCGATACAAAATTTCCTTTATGAAGTTATCTAACTTCACGGGATGAAAAGCTACCACAAACGCTTCTAAAACTTTTCATGTGCACTAGAACACTATCCGCTCTTATCGCTTCTCCAACCATTCACCAAGTAAGTCCCGAACAAGCGTCGACCTTTTCATCATTTACTTCATCGTTACCACCATCAACAATCCACCCTTGAGCCTTTCTAGTTTTAGTCGCCAATAATTCATCTACTCCTCACTCCTTCCCCCTTTTCTTCTTATTGATGATCTAGGCATTGAATTAGATATAGACTAGGTTTTAAAAAAAGAAAGCCCAGCCTGCCTGGACCGCCCAGCTCACCTAGACCCTCCTAAACCCGCCTAGGCCTGCCTAGTCCGCTTAGACAGCCGCCTGGCCTGCTTAGCCCCGCCTAGGGCCTGCGCCGCTTTTTTGCACCGCCTAGGGGTTAGGCTATGCAGTGGGGGACCTTCTAGTATCTAGACAGCCACTTGGGTCGCTTTTTAAAACACTGGCTAGATTATACCAGTTTTTTATCTCAGATGAATAAGAGGCATTGTACCCAAACGGTCAGCAGAGAGGCCTCCAAGCCTTTGTCTCATATCATGTCCCCTCCTCGATATGTGCCCCACAGACCTAAAGATAGCCCACAAATTCAGGTTTAAAAAGATGTGGATGAAAGACTTGAACTTTCGAGGACTAGTGGAGAGATGGTAGGCCTAAATACCAATGGACCCTTAGACCCTAACGCAGTCAAGACTTTAGTCAAGAAAACTCTGAGGGCTCCGTCTGAAGATTCGAGGATGGAAGCGCTCCTCCTTCGGTAATGTTCGTTCCACGAAAGAGAATATTCTTGCCTTTTCAAATGCCCTAAAAGTAAGGTTCAAAATTTCCATTTCGATCAATATTTCGACACTCTGGATATGGAAATATTTCGACATTGTGAAAATATTTTATAGAAATGATGAAAATATTGATTTTTTAATAAAATTTTTCAGTGAATCTCTGGATAGTCATAAACCAAGTATATATACGCAATTTGGAACATTCAGATAATATTTGTACCCCATCTAGGGGTGTAGAGTTTCACAAAGTAAGTATTATGTATTTGAGTCTGTGAGTCTTATGTCATGTTTTGATTTATGTTTTTCAAAAGGTTTTTAATCTTTTTTATGGATAAAAATGATTTCAAAATAAAGATTAGTTGATTATTAAAATAATGCTTCAAACGATTTCGAAAACAGACTTAAAACAAGAAAATTGTGTAAGTTTAAAATCGTGCAAAAATTATGCTGAAATACAAAACATTGTTTTTTTCTTAAGTCTGGAAATAAGAGTTTTTATAAAGAAACGTTTTATTCATTCAAAATTTCCTTTGACGAACCATGGTTTTCTAGATGTACTTGTAGTTATCTTGTGGAATTTTTTGAGCTAAAAAGGAGTTGATTTAACCACTTTTCTCAACATACAAATTTTATGAAAAACCATAAAAATTGTTCTACTAAAATTGAAAATATAGTTTTTGATTCACTTTGTTTTTTATTTTTTTGATACTTTTATTGAAATCAAATGTAGGGTATTTTCTTATTCATATATAATAACTTAAAGTAAAACGACACTTACTTAAATGTTATTATATGTAAATAAATTGCTGAGAACCAGGCCCTCAGTCCCAATTTATAACCAGTCAGTCCCAAAATTTCGATGCCAAAAGTTATCAAAATTTTGACTGAAGTGTCTTTTGGCATGATAAATCGCGATATTTCATGCTAACGAAAACATCGTGCGAAATATCACGAAATATCGTGATTTCTTTGTTATTTTTGTACCGTTCGAGACAAATGAGGGGATTTCATGCCGAGGTTTTGAAAAACTGAGATATTTTGAGAAATTTCGTGAAACCTATCGAGATTTTGATCCATTGCCTGGAAGTGAAGGCCGAGTCGACCGCACTGTCGAAAGAGATATTTGTCTCGTTGTCCTCGCTCATCAAGGAGTTGAGTGGGCTTCTTGTCAAGAAAGAGATCATGTGGAAGCAAAGGGCTAGAGAGAAATGGGTGAAGCTAGGAGATACAAAGACGTCTTACTTCCATCGCCTGGCTAATAAGGGTGACCAAGCTAGACTCTCTACAAATAGGCGAGCGAGAGTTATTGGGCAATGCAGTTTTTCTTGAGGGGACCACAAACCTCAAGAGATACTTCCAAGACCTTCGGCGGCGTCCCCTCATTTAGATTGGGAGGGCCTCCTTCTCTGGAGGCATTCTAAGGAGGCAAACCTAGATGATCCTTTTACGAATGACAATGTTTAATATGAGGGGAGACAGAACTCCGAGCCCTGATAGATTCCCTATATTTTTCTTTCAACACTTCTGGGGTTGTATAAGGCTAGATGTGTGTTGACTCATCCTAGCTTTTTTTGCAGGAACCACATGCTTAACCAACCTCAACTTCTCCCTCCTTGTCTTGGTGTCAATGTCTCCTGGAGCTTCTAATATCTCTCGATTCCGGCCCATTAGCCTATCCAACTGTATCTACAAGATTGTCATGAAGATACTAGCTAACAGACTTGCCCCTCTCATAAATGATATCACCAACCCTACTACTCAATAGTCCATCAAAGGTCGACTTATTCTGGACAGTGACAGCTATTCAAGAAATGATCTACCCCATGAAGGAGAACTGGGAGGAAGGAGTGGTGCCGAAACTAGACTTCAAAAAAGCGTTTGACAGGCTACACTGGACCTTCCTATTAGGTATTCTGAAGGCGAAAGGTTTCTACCAACGATGGCTTGGGTGGATCCTTTCCTGTCTCACGTCCTCGAAAATTTCCTGCATGATCAATGGAGACTCAGGAGGCCAATTCCTTATGAAGAAAGGTCTAAAGCAAGGTAGCTCTCTTATCCCTATTTCTCTTCATTATTGCAATGAATGCTTTTGATGCCATGACCTGGTGGGCTGGAGACTGTAATCTATTCTCGGGGAGCGAGAGGTAATTCTTGAAATGTCACGAATCTTCATTTTGCTGATGATACAATCTTGTTTTATCAAGCAAAGAAGGAATAGGTTCTGATACTAAAGATCATTCTATATGGGCTGGAATAATGCTCGAACCTCTGCATAAATTTCTCCAAATCTTCACTCTACTATGAAGGCCCTGACCAGGCTTTAGGCAATTCCTACCCATGAAGTACTTAGGCCTCCCAATCAGTAAAAACAAACTCTCCAAACTTGAATGGCACAAGATAATCGAAAGGATAGAACATCGGCTACGCTAGTTGGAACAGTAGGCACCTATCCCTGGGAGGTCATTTGACAAGGGTCAATGCAATTATGTCAACCATCCCATCTTATTACCTTGCTTTCTAGTGTATCGCTTCTTGGGTTATTAAACAGATTGATAGAAATTGCAAAAACAAAACGGATTGATAGTAGTAGAAGCTCGCTTCTGTGGAAGGGGGCTAATGGGCAGTCAGACTCCTACTATTTGGTTAGATAGGGAGTAGTATACAAGTTAATATAAGAAGTCTTCTCTAGAGAACAGGTACACAATCCATATTATAGGGATTCAGGCAATAAGTCAGTTTCCTGATGGAAAACATAAGCAAAGTGCTGCAGTACTTCGTTGGGATTTGATTCTTCCCCATGAACCGCAAAGTTCCCAGGTAAAGTTAAGGCAAGAAATAACTCTGTTGTGTCAGACTTGTAAAAATCTAACCTTGTGCAATATAAACGAAAGAAAGTTCAAAGCACAGCCTTTTCAAACCTTTGGTAAATTTAATGTCAATAATAAAGTAACATACACTCATCATTAAAATAAAATAACCAGTGTGACCTTTTTACAAACAAGAATGTCAATCGGAGATAAGTGGAATTTCTTATTACCTTCGCAATATTTGGTTAGAATGTTTAGTAGCTTAACTCCTTGGCCAGCCTGTAGTTGAAAGATGCAGAAATAAATAATTTTGTACTTGCAAACTGAGAGGTACAACTTGTTAGAAAGCTTCTCTTTCATAAAAAGAAGCATACACAGATCAAGAATAGTATAATGAATTAAACAAGTGAGTAAACAAATAAATAGGGAGCCATCAACCTGAGAACATGAAGTCTCCCTCCTCTTCCAAAATAAAATTCTCTCACAATATCAGGAAAGATGTAATAGTATATAGGTTATATGATAAAATCTTGTCCCTATTGGTCCTTTAGACTTGTCATTTTCTACGGCCTCAATAAATCATCTTATCAATAACTAGACTTTCTGCCCCTTCTTCTATGGAGAGGGAAACGGCTATTGTTTATTTCTTTTTTTTCAATTTGTAATACCACATGGGAATTTATAAAGAGTAATACGCATCGATAGTCTATCGCAAGAAGGTGTCAGTCAGGCAACATTTTCTTCTACAAAGCAGAGTAGTTGCTTCCATTTATGGCATAACTATGGATAATTCGGGCACAAAATTTGATTATTGTGGAGCAAAGGGGAATAGATGTTTAAGCAAGGCTACATATGAATTACCAGTATGCCATTAACCATCAGATAACAAAATTTATATCAATAATGTTAATATGACAAAAGCATCATCTGACTCAAGGCTTCGATCTTTCAATCTTATGTCGTGACTTGCATGGTTCGAAATTTTCATTTTGACCAATATTTCGACACTCGGGATATGGAAATATTTCAATGGTGTGGAAATATTGTGGTTTTATAGAATGGTGAAAATATTGATTTTTCAATGGAATTTTTCAGTGAAACTCAGGATAGTCATAAATCAAGTATATATACACACTTTGGAACACTCAAATAATATTTGTACCCTATTTAGGGGTGTAGAGCTTCATATAGCATGTGTTATATGTATTTAAGTCTGTGAGTTCTTGTACAGTCTTGTTTGGTCCAGTTTTGATCTATGTTTTCCAAATGTAAGAAGTAGCACAAATTGGTTGGAAAGTTCGCTCTAAGTGAACCAATGGTGACAACATATATGGTTAAGGTGGAGGGGCAATATCATGATTTGAAAAATAGGGGATTGTCTTCATAATCCGGAGTGTAGTCATCACTATTTAGTGGAATTGGTGTTGATTAACCTGGGAAACGAACATGACTAAAGAGCTTTAGTTGGAATGTTCGGATTTAGGATAGAACCACATTAGGAGACCCTATGTAATCCCAACTTCAGTCCAAAATGACTCAAGACTAGGATGCGGGAGCATGAGGAAATTGTTGGTTGTGTGTATGAGATATACACAATTAATAATTAATTATTAAATTTATATATATGAGATACATATAAGTATTTAATAATTAAATCAGATAAAGGGTAATAAAGGAAAGAGCAAGTTAGCCGTGGGGGTGCCCCGGGGTACCCCAAACACATGGCAAACAACCAAGGGGAGAGGGGGCAGCCAAAACCAAGGGGGAGATCCCTTGGCCGAAAGCTAGGATGCTCCCCCCCTCTTGGAATGGATCAAAAGAGAGGGTGGAAGCCCTAGTCATCGGCTAGGGGGCTTCCCCTCTTGTTTTGGCCGTTGCATATAAAAGGGAAAAAGAAAAGGGTGTGGCCAGATGCAATTGCAAAAAACCCTAGCCGCCCCCTCCTCTCTCGTGTTGCGTACTTGTGTGCAGAGTTTTGAAGAAAAAATATGCACCTCCTTTTGGATTGCTCTTTGGAGATCCCTCGGCATTGCAAGGAAGGCTTCCCACCGGGCTGATTCTCGAGCAGCATCCAGAATACGGAGTTGAAGATTGCAAGGAGACTAATCACCGTGTGCAGAAATTCCTTCTCCAAGATCTGGATCTACAAAGAGTTTATCACCCCAAGGTATTCATTCACATCCAAATAACGATCGCATGTGGTAGAGAGATTAAAATTTTAATCAGATCCTACAATGGATAGTCAACTTGAAGCTCTCTCGAAGGTATATTAGTTGAACTTCCAAATAAGAATTATTGTTTAATTGTTTATAAATTATTAATTAGTAAACTTTTAATTTATGTTTATATTTTTATTTACTAGATGATTGATTATGAACATGGTCGAGGAGATTTTGCGTCGAACCTTGCGATTGTAGGGTGGAGAAAACTTCCACCAGGTAGTATAATAATAGTAAATCTTACTTTTATAGCAAGTTTTCTTTGAATATGTAGTATAGCAATTGTTCACATATTCTTTTACATTTTCTTGGTGAAAGAATTTTGGTATGGGAACTCCTAATTCTTCAAAAGGTTGTGGTTCGAGTTTCGAGCCAAAACTGTTTGGCAAGTTGGCAACTAGATGCGAAAGGAATTGGAGTATCTTCGATCAAATCCATACCAAGAAGAGGAACGTTGAAGTGGGAGAAGCTGAACAAGTTTGTGTTCATAATACGATATAACTTGAGATTAAGGGAGCAACAGCATAGAAGGCACGCTTCAAACTATGATTCAATTGTTTTTGGTCATACCCTACTGGAGAGTGCAGAGTCGTGATGACGATTGGTTCCCGAAGACAAACATGGTGGAGTTGGAGATAGAGCTGGAGCTGTTGATCTGTGAATGATGATAATTGGTTGCATGATATTGGAGAAGATTCTACATGTGGGAGAGAGACAGAGACTGCGTCGAACTAGGACTTAGATTCAAACAGTTGATTACCGGATATGATTTGGATATTGAACAATTTATGTTTTCTAATGACATTATTTGGTGATAAATTTTAAAGTCATCAAATCTTGATGGATGCTCACGTTTTTTTATGCCTTAGATACTTCATATTTATCACTTTTAAATTTAACTATATATGTGTTAAAAATAAATATTAAAATTATGTTATATTTTTTGAGTTTGGGTGTAACTACTCAATACTCGATTGATTTTTTGAGTCGACTCTACTCAAAAAGGTTCCGAGTCGAGTCGAGTTTTCGGGTTTTAATATACGCCATGGTGGAACCATTCACACCAAAGACCCATGGTATGAAGATGATATTGATGGGGATGAGTTTATGTGATCGTGTGATATGCTTAAGCTCTACAAGAAGAGCATTTTTAACTGAACTTACTTGAATTTGGTTGTATGGATATTGGATAGGATTTTGTTAGATCATGCATATATCATGAAAGATAATGACAAGTTTGCTTTTAATTATCTTTTTGTATGCTTCTTATTAATCAATAATGTTCGTAATCCTAGTATGTTTATATCATTTTAAAATGTTATCTATTATTCACTATTTTTATACTATCATTTAATAAAAAAAAATTAAATGATTTTTTTACTAAAACTTCAAAAATTCGTGAGGCTTACGCCCCCACCTCACGGTAGGCAAAACACCTCGCCTTATGCCTTCGTCTCTGAAAACTTTGATTATTAGGATCCCTTCTTTCAACTAAATTACAACATGCACGTATTTACACATGCTCTTTGGCCTCATTAGTACAAAGATGCCATTTATAAAAACATGCTCTTTTAAGCAGCAAAGAGTGGCTCAACGATTAAAGGGAGTGGGTTAACCACATGAAAAAGGTGACTGTCTTATTCTTGCATCTTACTTGAATTTGTTTATTTTGTGAACTGATTGATGTTTGTTGTTGATGTATACCATAATGCATATATTTATTTATTTATAACATGATTTGAAGTGAACTACATGCTCCTTTTGATATAAGCATTGAACTCCCATTAACATGACTCATCATTCAAGTGAGGTTTTTCATATGTTTACTTCCTTTCTTATTTTCAGCATTACAAATAAAGACAAAAGAAATGAAAGATGCTTACAACCGGCGGCTAATGTCTCCTATAGTTGAGCTGCATGTGCTGTATAAGCGAGAAAGATATTCCGTGCCCAAACGGTGTGAAAGTAATACCGGAACTTTTTCCATGAAAAGGGAGAATCACCACGGACTTCTAGGAACTCGATGAGATATGTTCCTACAAAAAACCATAAGAGGGGCCCACAAGAAAGGAAAGAACTCTCGTGGCCTTCTAGTCAAGCAGCCTCCTTTTCATCTTTCTCAATTTGGCCAATGGCACATAATCAGCAAATTAAAGCTTATTCAAAATCCCTTTCCATCTCTACTTACATTTTTATCCATTCCTAACTAGGACTCACTCCAAAGACCCAAATAATCCCAAGACTTGACCAAATACCGTAAACGACCATAAAATCTGTAAAATTCTAAAAAAGACAAAGAAAACGAAAATCCTCTAACCCACCAAAGTGACTCAACCTGATTGTGAACTTGAATCATTGAAACACCGAATGCATCTAAATTTGCTAAATTAGCCCAAAATTTAGCACCGAAATGCCTTATTGCTAACGAATTTCACCCAGAGATACTCATGTATCAAATTTCTTCGGTGGGTAAACTCCACTTGAGAAGATTTGGCACATCCTATATATATATATATATATATATATATATATATATAGGGGGCGGGGAGCCTGCACCCGAGGTGTAGCATCGTTGCTGCACCTCTCGCTTGTTTACCCCCCTACAAGTTTTGGAATTTGATGAAATTTGGTGAGGGTGTTGTCTAGGGTAAGATGATCATCCTCACAAATTTTCATCAAATTCCAAAACTTCTAGAGGGGTCAAATGGTCGAAGCAAAATCTACAATCTACAAATTTTAACAGTGACTGCGGATGGCTGATTTTGCTTCGACCATTTGAACCCCCTAGAAGTTTTGAAATTTGATAAAAATTTGTGAGGATGATCATCTTACCCTAGACAACACCCTCACCAAATTTCCTCAAATTTCATAATTTCTAGGATGGTCAAACAATGCCTAAGGTACAGCAACGACGCTGCACCTCAGGTACAGCATTCCTTTTCCCATATACATATATATATAGAGAGAGAGAGAGCGAGAGAGATACTATAGTCCGGTATGCGGTAAGTGTGGCATCGCACCGCTGCCGTCTGATGCACCGTTGCGTGCATGCGATGCACGCAGCGCGTGCATCAGACGGCTGCGGTGCGGTGCCGCACTTACCGCATGCCGCAGCATAGCATGCCCCTATATATATATATATATATATATATATATATATATATATATATATATATATATATATATATATATATATATATAGGGGGCTGTTACGTTGAGCTGCGAGCTGCGGTAGGAGAAAATGAGATGCGGGTATTTTGACCCCCCTAGAAGTTTTGGAATTTGATGAAATTTGGTGAGAGTGTTGTCTAGGGCAAAATGATCATCTCAACAATTTTCATGAAATTCCAAAACTTCTAGGGGGGTCAAATGGTCGAAGCAAAATCTGCAAATTTTAACGGTGACTGCAGACGACAGATTTTACTTTGACCATTTGACCCCCCTAGAAGTTTTGGAATTTGATAAAAATTGGTGAGGATGATCATCTAACCCTAGACAACACCCTCACCAAATTTTATCAAATTCCAAAACTCCTAGGGGGGTCAAAATACCCGCAGCTCACTTTCAAACCGGCAACTCAGAGTAACATTCCTCTCTCTCTCTCTCTCTCTCTCTCTCTCTCTCTCTCTCTCTCTCTCTCTCTATATATATATATATATATATATATATATATATATATATATATATATATATATATATATATATATATATATATATATATATATATATATATATATATATATATATGGGCTTTTAAGCTGCGACGTGCGGTGTCACACCGCAGTCATCTGATGCACCGATACGGTGCGTGCGTCGCACGCAATGGTGCATCAAGCGATTGCAGTGCGATACCGCACACACCGCATACTAACATCTCTCTCTCTCTCTCTCTCTCTCTATATATATATATATATAGAGAGAGAGAGAGAGAGAGAGAAAGAGAGAGGAATGTTACAGTGAGCTGCCGATTTAGAAAGTGAGCTGCGGTATTTTGACCCCCCTAGGAGTTTTGGAATTTGATGAAATTTGGTGAGGGTGTTGTCTAGGGTAAGATGATCATCCTCACCAATTTTCATCAAATTCCAAAACTTCTAGGGGAGTCAAATGGTCGAAGCAAAATTTGCAGTCCGCAGTCATCATTAAACTCACTTTCTAAACTGGCAGCTCACTTTCTAGGGGTTTCCAAAACTCCTAGGGGGGTCAAAATACTTGCAACTCACTTTCTAAACCGGCAGCTCACAGCTCACTATAACATTCCTCTCTCTCTCTCTCTGTATATATATATATATATATATATACATAGAGAGAGAGAGAGAGAGAAATGTTATAATGCGGTAAGTGCGGCATCACACCGCTGCCGTCTGATGCACCGCTCCGTGCATGCGATGCATGCAGCATGTGCATCAGACGGCTGCGGTGCGGTGCCGCATTTACCGCATGCCGCAGCATAGCATGCCCCTATATATATATATATATATATATATATATATATATATATATATATATATATATATATATATATATATATATATATCGCCTAGTGATGGCTTCAGTGCTGTCAAGGCGTAGCCTAGGTCGCCTAGGGCCTTTCGGACCTGGTCATCTAGGTCACAGCCCAAGCGTAAAAACGGTTTTTTTTTCTCTTCTTTTTGTTTCCTTTTCCAATGTACGTATGATCCATATACTTAAAATCATTTTCTATGTCTTTATTCCTACCTATCTATCTATATCTCATAATGAGTTTGTATCATGTTTTTTTTAACCAGGATTAATGTTATTGTTTGCTTATGAATTTTGTTTTTTTGTTTGAATTACTATATATATGTGATTTATCCTCTCTAGTGCTCTATTTCTCAAATTTTAGGGTTGTGCTAAATTTTTAGAGTTGATTATTATGCTTGATTTGTTGTATAATGAATGTTAGGGACCTAAGGTTTTAATGCTCTAACTTCTAAGTTATAATAGCAACATAAATTGATTCATTGATCGTTACATGTTGATGATGCATGAATACATGATTTTACATATTGGCATGTCAATGATTTAGCTTGACAATGATGACATGAATATTCTTTTTGGATAAGAATGTTTGATTGCGGCAGTTTGATTAATTTCAGATGAAGTTTTTGATGGTATTATGCTTATTATTTATTCAAATCCGAATATTATCCCATATATATAAATTTTATTATTAAAAAAATGCCGCATAGGCCACGCCTTGCTTAGGCAGGCCTGACAGCCTAGGCATCGCCTAGCCGCCTTGACAACACTGGGTGGCAAACTGCGCTTAAAAAGTCTCTGCTAATACCAACTTGATGTAAGGAAAATGTCATAATTTTGCACTACTAGGCCAACTAGATCGAGAGAAGAATATGATCAATGGAACCAACTCGGAAAAACATTCAAGATTGATGTGTGGCTCATCCAATTCCGATGAACGGATCACAAGTTATGGCCAAAGAAGTTGGCGGGTTTTGTTGTGTAGTCGGGTGTGGATCCAAATTTTTGAAACAGATTTGACTTAAAGGGATGATCAGGTCTGTTTAAAAAAATGGATAAAGGGTTGACGAAGGCCCTAGGTTAGAAATGAATGGTTAGGATGGATGTCTTAGGGTTTCGTCCTTTATCTTATCTCTTCATTAACTTTTTTTTTGTTTTGTTTATTTAGTTTTCAGCAGTAAAAATGGCGGCAGCGTTCAATAGAGAGACAAAGGAGGGCAGCCAAGTGGTGGGTAACGGCAATAGCGAAGCAAGTGGCATGCGGCAGTAGGCGGACCAAGAGGAAGCGGAGAGGCGGCTGGCGATTTGGATCGAGATCAAATGGAGGTCAGCATGGCTAGGGTTTTGGAAGTTTTTTTTTTTTTTTTAAAGATCTGTGCGAATAGATCAACGATAAAGGCGATGGATGTTATGTTGATGGTGGAGGGTGTAATGGTTGTATGAAGATGATGATGTAAAATTTTAGTTTATTTTTTTAAGCAAAAGGATAACAAGTGCATGTTGCACCACAGAGAGAGATGTCTGTAGGGATAAGGAGCAATGGATTAGAAGAATGGACTAGAAGCTTAGACAAGCAGAATACCTAAAATCCACCAAACAGAGAGAGAGAGAAAGAGAGAAAAGTGCAAGTGATCAAATCCATAAGCCAAAGGCATCCGCCATCAAAATTCATTCATAATCAACTATATTTTTTTAATGGCCACATCACATACCTTTTTATAGGCCTTGGACGAGATAAACATGAAAACAATCAAATCCTAAACATATCTTAATTTCAAATTTCAAAATAAAATATAATGTAATAATCTAAATCAAATAAACGATGAGATCTCTTCCGATTTGGCTTTATTCATCCAATGCAAGCTTCAGTCTTGGGCTTGGTCTGGCGGGTTTGGGCCAAGTCTGGATCACATCATTTATAAAATTGTCATTTCATTTTTCTATGTTCCTCCCTTAAAAATTGACCTAAATATCGATATGTGTCCATTCATGACTTCTAATCTCCTGAAAGAAGGTGTGAGTATTTATAAGTTCATGCATGCTAATCTTTTTTGAAAAAAAAAAGTAAAGAAAAACATACCCATTAGATTTCAAGTATTTACCCTGCCCCTGTACGATGTCTATAACTACAATGGTCCTGTTTTGAATTTGATTTTATAATAGAAGTAAAAAAATCAATCAATCTTTTAACTTCACTATCTACTTCATAATTATCATGAAATAACATCCATGCGAAAGGTAAAACACAAAATAGCAAAGGTAAGGCCGCCATTTCACTTGAGTCCCTTTTTATTCGATGAAGGGATGTACACTTCTAAGAAAAGGCAGGTGGGCAGGCACAAGGCATGTGCCTCTATTGAAGATCCACAGTGGGGACGAACATTATGCAACTTGAACATGCCTTGCACTGATTTTCATGGTAATATTACTTGAGGAGCAAACCCCCAATGACAACCGATGATACTGACACAGTAAAACCACCATATTGACAAAAAACTAGCGTACCTTTGATTCTGCGACATCACCATAGGCCGCATGCTCCTTTGCTACAGCCACCAATTGAGTATTTATGCGGGACTTCAGACCAGGAAGAACTGCTATGATATGCTGTACTAAAATCTGCAAACAAGATTTAGAATCGTCAAGAATCTCCCTCCCTGTATTTATGCAGGAATTCAGACCAGGAAGAACTGCTATGATATGCTGTACTAAAATCTGCAAACAAGATTTAGAATCGTAAACTCTCTCTCTCTCTCTCTCTCTCTCTCTCTCTCTCTCTCTCTCTCTTTGTGTGTGTGTGTGTGCGCGCGCGCGTGCAAGGTGTGTGTGTGTGTAGAGAAAGAGACAGCAAAGCTCATTACAGAATACAGATAGATGGGGAAAATCTTCTTTATTATACAGTTCAAGGAATTTCAATGACATTTTGACTATTACTGATTTAGAGTGCAGGAAAAAAAAAAGGCTAGTTTGAAGCCTACCTGATTCAGTTTCTTAGCCAATTGAGGGACTCCACAACAATGAGAGAGACCATGGTAAACCTGTGGTTAGCACAAGAAATTCATGTAAAATGAAGACAATAATGACGTAAACAAAAATCATTTCAGGAAAAATAACAATTATAGCTAAATGTTTAAACTCTTCTAATCATACAGGCTGGCTGCGAAAGAATTTCTCTTCAGATGTGAGTCCATCTTTGACACTACGGTTGAAGTTGATATCCTGCCCAATAAAAAAATGAAATAAACAAGTCAGAATATTACAAAATGATAATAGAGCACAAACTAATTAATGAAAAGCCCTTATATAGCCATACAGTCCTGCTAATTATATCATCACATGCATCACAGCTCCTACCTGGGGAAAACTATAGTACCCATGATTCAGGATTGCATTCGTTTCAAATCATCACAGCAATTCTGATTTTCCAAATGTGCTGCACTATTTGCAAATAACTTGACAAGATGGCATCATATACTCATGTTGATGTAAAATGGGTGACTTATGTTTGTTGATTACAAATTACACATTACCACGATGAATGCAACACCTGACACCCCGAACCCCCACACCCCCATTGTCAATCCTCAAAGACAAGCGCAAACATATATCGTAGGAAAGAGAAGGAAGGAAGAGTGACTGGATTCCACGATGGTATTCAGAGACTATGAGCAGTCTATGAGACTGGACAACAATAGTTTGTCCCACAAACATTGACATGGCAAAGGTAGTCTTCTAAACACGATGCCGGGTCGGTTCAACATGTCCACCAACCTCGCAATGTGCATCCAGCATTTTCTTTCGAGAAATACGTTAGTTTCTCTCTCCAAAGTGCCCACTAAATGGCAACGATCCTCCTCCAACTTTCACCACCCTTATTCTGCCATAGGGAAGAAAATTCTATATTAGCCACAGCCTAATCCAGGAGATGATATAGCTATGCCCACCAAGCAAACCCTCTCATCTTCAGGTAGTCAATAATTATGCTCTTCTCAAAGACTACAAGCCACACAGAAATCTAAACAGTAAATGATTTTAAATACCAAATAAGCTTTTGGAGCCTACAAAAGAGTCACTGTCAATTAGAAAGGTGTATGCCAGGCATTCATTTCTTGCCCCTTCACTCAATTCCTCTAAAGGGTGGGGCACAACACCTACAGTATCTTGGATTCTCAGATGAGCATCCAAGGGCTACAATCAACTTTTGGAATCGAAAAATGACCAACCCCAAGCAGATCCTTGCACATTTCCGCTACGTGCAAAGGTTCCCTCAAAAATCAGTAAATAGGATTGAATCCTCAAAGGGCAATCCAAGCGCTAGTAAAAAAATAGAAAAAAGGGAATAAGAAATAAAACAAAGAAGCACATGTAATCTTTCATTTCCTTGTAATAATATTATCAATGTACAAGCCTTTCAGCATATATAAAGTCCCTAAAATAGAAACCTTAGCCGTACCCCCATTGTTTCCTGGTGTGGGCACATGGCACCTTGACATAAACAAAACGAACGATAAAAATTAAACGAATGGAAAAAATGAAACTGAAGGGAGGAAATCCAAACGAGGGGGAGTCACAAGTTTATTCACGAATGAACAGTACCCCCTCGGACTCCCCTCGTTTTCTATTGGTGGTGGCCACAATAACTTAGGACTAGCCTCATTGTTTTTTCCCGAGATGAGGAACACTTTAAACTATTGATCTCATCCATTCTTTCTAACCTGAGTTACTTAATCCTAACCCCCATCTATTCCACTACATTTTGCAAATAATACCCAATTATACATTTGAAACATCCCCACTAACTACAAATGATGAAAAGAGATCAAAGCCGATTACAGTTCCGATTGAAGCCTTAGTATCATCCATTGACCCTTATTGTGTGAGCCTCAATTCTGACTGCGCCAAATAACTTGCGTTGAGAAGAATTCAACTCCGGCGAATTACGTTGTGTTGTGTATGAAGAATGCTTGCATCTAGGGAGCTTTGCACAAGGCTATGTGCCATCCAAAATAGAAAAAAATTGCAAGTACTTTGTCACACGTCGTGCAATCGTTCAAGGTTCCCCGAAATTATCAAAGAATCTATGGATGAAAAGTTTGTGAGCGCGGAAAAAGATTCGGGTCGTCTTTATTGCGGGTCACACGAGATTACAAATTTTTGATCAGGAGATTGTGGGAGAGATCCTCTGGAGGGTCCCTTTGATCCGCGTCTACACGTGGTATTCGTGCGAGAGCTTTGAAGGGGTTGCCCAGGACAGAGGTCTTTACAGGGTGAGGGTTTTTGAGAGGCTAAGGAGTTTCTGCCGTTGATTTTGTCCCGTCCGTGCTTCGCGCTTTCTCGGCTAGGGAGGCTTTGGGCTTCGTTCCTCGGTCTTCGTGTCTTCCTCGATCCTTGCTTGACCTCGGCGTCCTTGATCGTCGGTTCGCGGCGTCGATCATGCTTTTTGCGTCGGCTTTGGCTTTAGCTTTCGGCTTTGGCATAGCTTTGGTGTGGCTCTGGCGTTTGCTTTGCTTTGGCGCTTGCGCTTGAACGTAGGCGGGTAGAGACTTGCGATGCTTTAGTTCTTCCGGACTTCGCGTCGTATCGGCTAGAACGTGCGGTGCTTTGCTCGTAACCGTCGTAGTTGCTTGGCTTTGGCACGTGCGTTGCTTTAGCGCGGGCTTTACCGGTGCGTTTGCTTTGGCTTCTTGCGTTGGCTTTGGCTTTGGCTTTGACTCGATCTTCTTCTCGAACGACTGGCGTTACTTCTTCAAGGCTTCTTTATTCTTCCGGCTTCCTCGACGGTTGTGGCGTCGGTATTGGCATTTCGGCGGGGGTAGCACCGATCTTCGTGCGACGGTTGTAGCGTCGGCTTTTGTTGATGAAGACGGCGGGTGTAGCACCGGCTTCGGCACGACGGTTGTAGCGTCGGCTTTTGTTGACGAAGACGGCAGGGGTAGCACCGGCTTCAGGCTTTCTTCTCCCGGCTTTCTTCTTCGTGCAAGGAGTTGATGCCTTTGTTGAAGACGACGGGTGTTGTCGGCTTCGACCTTCTTCTCCGGCCTTTGCTTATGGCGTCTTCAGAGTTGATGAAGATCGTTGGAGCAGTCGGGGTGATGACGACTCCGGGTCTTCTTCTCCAAGCTTTCTTCTTTGTGCGAGGAGTCGAAGCTTTGATCTTCGAGTGCAAGGTCTTCACGTTGATGAGGACTTGAAAGGCCAAGGATTCCCGTAGGACGTGCTTGTCGTGCCTCGTGAAGCCTTCGGTCTTCGAGCGTTGGAGCTTCTCTTGTGGAGCTCTTTCGTCTTCGGCTTTCGGACCCTTTGTGCCTTCCCCCACCCCTTCTATTTATAGGCAAAGGGGGGTGGTTGGGGGAGATATGGCTGAAATCTTTTTTGTTTCATCCGATATCTCCCCCCATAACCATCAAGATACTGTTCCTTTATTCAAGGAAACAAACCCGATCCCCTCCTTTTTAGTTGGGGTGGTTATGGGCTAGATGTGACTCGATCTTTTAAAGATTGAGTTGTTATTCTTGTTGCACTTTTGGATCGGATGGCGACACAACGTCATCTCATCCGTTGGATCGAGGGATCGTCGCGGATCTACGGCTACGTAGACGTCCACGCCACCTCCCCCCGCATCGAGGCGGTTTTGATTTCTTTTTCCTTTCTTTTCTTTTTCTTTTCTTTTTCTTTTTCCTTTTTGTTTTATTTTTCTTTATGGCCGGCCCCACCTCCCCATGAGGAGGGGGGCACGGTTTTCTAGAAGGGGGGCCGGTGGGCCCCCCTCTTTGTGTTCGGGTAGCGGGTCCGGTGGGACCCGCTTGCTTTGAGTTGGGCTGCGGCGCGCGAGCCGAATTTGCACGCGGGCCGAGTGCATGTGCGGGCCGTTTGTGTGCGGGCCCAATTTTGCATGCGGGCCGTTGTGTGCAGGCCCAATTTTGCATGCGGGCCGTTGTGTGCGGGCCCAAGTTGCATGTGGGCCGTTGTGTATGGGCCGGATTTCCGCACGTGGGCCGTTGTGTGCGGGCCCAAGTTGCATGGGCGAGTCGGGTTCGACCCGAAGGCCGTTGGGTGTGGGCCTATTTTTCGTGTACAAATCGGATTCGACCCGTGGGCTAATTTCGATGCCCACAAAGTTATAAAGCAATAATTGACATAGGGAATAGCATTCTTCCTTGTGGCACAAAGTATAAGCCAAAGAGATAAGATGAAACAATATTTTCTTTCTTCATTTCTTCCTAATTTAAATTTTGCTTGAATTATGGATTTTTTGTCAAGCTAAATTAAAGCATTTTATCTTTTTCAATTGAAACTAAAATATTACTATTTTGAAAAGTTTTTTTCAATTTATCAGTCAGCCAAAACCATTACAAGACTAGAATTTTAAATCATGGTATTTTTTATAACAATGCAATTTCATAGCTTAGTAAGATGTGGATATCCTTTGAGGATTCATGTTAGATTTATAGGGATTTCATAATGAAGAAATATGTTATTTCACAAATAACATCGTCATCATCACCACCATCCAAGTCTTATCCCATCATGATGAGGTCTGATTATAAGGAAGATTGACAATAGAGAGAGGCATGCCAAGAAACCCAATAAGCCGGTTAGAGGATAAGGTACGTTGTTGGTTAAACAGTTTAAGCCCATGCAACTAGGGAATAACCCACCACGGTTCCCTCGAGGAAAGAATATATACAAAGAGGGTAGAGGACAAAATTTTATAGACGGAATCACATTCATATCTGTGGTCAAATTATAAGCCAAAGATCTTACATGAATTCTTGAACTGTGCTACAAATCTAGAGAAGCTTTACCCATAGTTATTAGTTGCCTAGTCAGAAGCTGGGAAAAAAATTGGCTAGGGGAGAACCCTAAAAAATCAAAAAAATCAAAAAAAAATCGGGAAACAAACGGTAGAATTTTAATACACACACAATACGGTTCTCCTATGGGGCGTCCCTCATCCTTCGCTTGAGGAACAAAAAAAATTAAGGGACTTAGAGGTTTTACAATTTGTTGGTTTTGGGGGAGGATGATCATCTTGCCATAAACAGGACCCCTACCAAAAATCAGCAAATTATAAAACCTCAAAAACCTAGAGGTTTTGTAATTTATTGATTTTTTATGGGGGTCCTATTTATGGAAGATGATCATCCTTACCAAAAATCAACAAATTATAAAACCTAAGTCCCTCAAATTTTTTTGTCCCTCAAGTTAAGGATAAGGGACGTCCCTTTGGAGAACCATACTATGAGTGTGCGTGTGTGTGTGTATGTGTATATATATAGAGAGAGAGAGAGGCCCAGGAAGCTGAACTCGAGTTCACATTCAAATGGTGAACAAGAATGGAGAAGCTACCACGTGTCCTGAGATAGTCAACAGTTACGGCTGGAGGTATTTATATATACACACATATATATATAGGGGTATGCTAAAATGCGGCATGCGGTGCGTGCGGCATCGCACCGCAGCCGTCTGATGCACGCGCTGCGTGCATGCGATGCACGCAGCAGTGCATCAGACGGCTGCGATGCGATGCCGCACGCACCGCATGCCGCATTCTAGCACTTCCCTATATATATATATATATATATATATATATATAGAGAGAGAGAGAGAGAGAGAGGAGCGTAAATTTTTATGTCCATGCATTGAAGGCTTCAATGTATGCTCCTCTATTAATATACATAGAGGTTTCCAAATTTTCTAATTTTTTGTGGAAATTGTAGGGGGATATTTTTCACTGGTCCGTGCGGTTGCCCTGCAAGATAAAATAAAACATGAGAACGACTGGCTCCCTTCGGAGCGCAGACCCTCCGACGCTCAAGTCAGAACAGGTACAAACAGGGGAGAGCTGTGTTAGTTGGAAAGTGTTAGGGTTTTGGGTTTTGAACCTGTACTTTGGAGCCAGGGGGGGTACCTTTATAGCCTTTTGCAGATCGTCAAGATTTGACACGTGGCGGCGTCTTCCCGCACCTTCTATGCCCTAATGTGCCAACCCACATGGGCTCTTCATGGCCTTTGTCATCTAGCCTGTCAGGCGGTAAAAAAGGGGGACGCACCGGTCTTGTCCTTACCAGGTGGTGGTTCTGGAAAGTTCAAGTCTGGGAGGTCCCAGTCCGACTTGGGCCGGCTTCCGTAAACTGCAATCGTCCACGTAGCTCCACGGGGGTGATAACATCTGTCGGTTTTGAACCGCCATACTTTAGGCGACCTCTGCGAAAGCGAGAGAAAGGGCGATCTCCTTGGCAGTTGGCGTGATCAGGCGAGCTCCTGAGCAAGCTGTGGGTGTTGGGTTTGACGAGCTCCTGAGCGAGCTGTGGGTGTTGGGCCTTGGCAAGCTCCTGAGCGAGCTGTAGGTGTCGGGCCTTAGCGAGCTCCTGAGCAAGCTGTGGGTGTTCGTAAACATCATTCTAAGCTTCCTATTAGCAAAAGGGGGCGATCTCGCAGTGTGCGAGCTGGTCGCCGATCTGGCTACGAGCACCGGCCACTTGACGACCTCTACCACATACGAGCTTGGTCGCATGTGGTCAGGGTCAGCCCTGGGCGGGCTATAAGCCACAGTCACAACCACAGCTACAGGCGGTCTCTGTCCAAGAGACGCAATGATCCGCTACTGCAAGCGTCGGGCGGGCTACGAGCACCAGCCACTGGTAGGGGTGGCAATGGGTCGGGTCGTGTCGTGTTCGTGTCGTGTCTAGTCGTGTTCGTGTCCAAAAACCTCAGACCCGGACCCGACCCGTTTAACTAATCGTGTCTAGATCCTAAACCCATACCCGACCCGCTAATAAACGGGTAGACTCGATAAGACCCGTTTATCACCCGAGACTATTCAGTTGACCCGATCCGACCCAATCCGACTCGACCCGACCTGACCCGAAAGACCCGCTGGTATTATATATTATATTATCAAATTACGGGTAGACCCGACCCGACACGACCCGTTGAATACTAAACGGGTCTTCCCGGGTCTACCGTGTCCAGACCCTAAACCCGGACCCGACCCGTTTATTAAACGGGTATATCGTGTAGACCCGTTTACGACCCGAACCCGTTTAGCCCTGACCCAGACCCGCTAACTTCGTGTCGGGTCGTGTCGGGTCTGCCGTGTCGGGTCCGAAATTGCCAGCCTTAGCCACTGGGCGACCTCTACCACGTGCGAGCTAGTCACATGTGGTCAGGATCAGTCTTGGGCGGGCTGTAAGCCACAGCCACAGACGGCCTCATGTAGAGAGCTTAGACTCGAAGTACCTCACAAAAGAGGCCTCGAGGAAGATGTTGCTCTGTCCTAGGGACGCAGCGATCCGCTACTGTAAGCATCGGGCGGGCTACGAGCACCGGCCACTGGGCGACCTCTACCACGTTCAAGCTGGTCGCATGTGGTCAGGGTCAGCCCTGGCGGGCTGTAAGCCACGGCTACAGGCGGCCTCGCGTAGAGTCATGGACGACCTCTTTCGCGCGCGAGCTGGTCGCATGCGGCCAGGGTCGGCCCCGGGCGGGTTGTGAGTCACGACCACGAGTGCTCTGTCCAAGGGATGCAATGATCCACTATTGCCAGATTCCGGGCGGGCTACGAGCACCAGCCACTGGGCGACCTCTACTGCGTGCGAGCTAGTCGCATGCGGCCAGAGTCAGCCCTAGGCGGGCTGTAAGCCACGGCCACGGGCGACTTCTCTCTTTGTGTCCTGCTTATCTTGCACTGCTCTCTTGACTTTTCCGATTCTTTCCGCAGCTGATATTTTTTAGGGACCATCAGAGAAGATATCTATGTTGAGATGATCATCCTCAAAAAAAATCAGCAAGTTCTGAAAACTCTAAGCATATCTAATATTTTGATGGATCTAGATGTTTCAGAATTTGTTGTTTTTTTGTGGATATGCTATCTATAGCTAGATGATCACCCTCACCAAAAATTAGTAAACTTTGAAACCTCTAGGTATATCAAAATGATAGAAGTTGTATTGTCTATCCATTTCAACCGTAAATTTGATGAGCTTATTTGAAATGCTTAGAGGTTTCAAAACTTGCTGATTTTTTTTTAGGATAATCATCTCAACATAGATATCAATTCCGCAAAAAAATAACAAATTTGAAAACCTCTATGTATGTTAATAGAGGAGCATATATTGAAGTCTTCAATGCATCGACATACAAAGTCAAGCTCTCATATATATATATATATATATATATATATATATATATATATATATATATATATATATATATATATATATATATATATATAGTAGTGATACATTGCGGCCGGGGTTAGTGTGCGGCTTCCGTGCAGCAGGCCAGGAGGTATACGGGCCGTCCGATCAACCAATCCAACGATCGGCATTCACCCCCCCACCGACCGCAGCTGTTACTGTGGCGGGCACAGTAACAGCGATTTCGGTAGGGGGTTGAACCCCAGCCGTCCGATCGATGTGAATCGAACGGCCCAAATTCTTTCCACCCCGGGTTTGGTGGTCCGGATGAACCCCGGCCGTCCGATCGGCTTGATTCGAACGGTCCAAATCCTTTCCGTCCGGTTAAAAAGTGTAGCCGTTCGATCGAATAATCGAACGGATGAGATCCCGTGGGAAACAATCGAATAGGACAAAAAGTAATGATTACTATCATTACTTTTGTCCTATTCGATTGTTTCCCACGGGATTTCATCCGTTCAATCATTCGATCGAACGGCTACACATTTTAACCAAGCGGAAAGAATTTTGGTCGTTCGATTCACGCCAATCGGACGACCGGGGTTCAACCCCCTACCGAAATCGTTGTTACTGTGCCCGCCACAGTAACAGCTACGGTCGGTGGGGGGGTGAATCTCGATCGTTGGATCGGTTGATCGGACGGCCCGCACACTCCCCCGGCCGGCCGCACGGAAGCCGCACACTAACCCCAGCCGCAATGTATCACTACTCTCTCTCTCTCTCTCTCTCTCTCTCTCTCTCTCTCTCTCTCTCTCTGTATATATATATATATATATATATATATATAGAATAGTGATACATTGCGGCCGGTAACGTGCGGCACCCCCTTCGGGATTATTTTCGGAAGTTTTTTTTTAGGGGGTTGATCACCTACCATTGGATTGGACACACAAAAAATTTCAGCCCGATCCAAGGCCTGTAGGTCGTCCAAATGTGTTGATCAAAATGGCGAAAAAAATGAACGACCGATAAAAGATCAACACATTTGGACGGCCTACAAGTCTTGGATCGAGCTGAAATTTTGTGTGTGTCCAATCCAAGCGTGGGTGATCAATCCCCCAAATAAAATTCCAAAAATACCCCCGAAGGGGGTGGCCGCACGTTAGCCGACCGCAATGTATCACTACTCATATATATATATATATATATATATATATATATATATATATATATATATATATATATATATATATATATATGTGTGTGTGTGTGTGTGTGTGTGTGCGCGCACGCGCGCGCGCTCGCTCCAACAAGTTTTTTTGAGTAGTACATGACATGATTAAAACACGATTAATCGGGATTAAAATGTGTACTTCGGAATTAAAACGTGAATATCATGTTTTTTTCACAAAATCGTGACTTTTTAAAAAAATTCGGAAAAGTTTACTGAATAAGTCCCGTTTTAATCGCAAATTATTCAAAAAATCAGAGTTTTTGGTAACAAATTTTACCCCAATAATTGGAAAAGAATGGGGTTGTACGCCAAAGTCCTACATAATTTATACTTGGAGAGAATCTTCTACATTCTTCTATTTGCGTAAGTGCAATACCCTTATTTTCCCCAATTCTCCTTTCTTAGGCTTACAACATGCTCATATCCCACTGATTATTCCAGCTCTCAGATTGACTTGTTTAGAGCCATAAAAAAGATCTTAAGCAAATTAAATATGCAAAAGCATAAGAAAATCACAACACATCTTTAATCATGAGAACAGGCATGATAAAAAATGACAAATACCTCAAATGATGAATGGATGTACCTGTTGACTTCGATTCACCACACCCACATAACCAAGTTTAAGGGGGATCACATTTCCAAGTAAGAAATTTCGTGCATCAGTGCCTCTGTCCATAATATCCAACTAAAGCAATATAGAAGAAACTTATCAGGTCCCATCAGCAAATAACTGTAGATAAGAATGCAGAAATATGTAAGGCCATATTGAGACCTTTGTGATGACACCAATTGTTCGAGAACCTGCCAAAAAAAAATGATAAGAAAATCTTTGATTATGTAAACTCTCATTTAATCCTATTAAAACTTACTGATCAATGCACATCAATCGCCAAGTCAAGTATGCATCCAAGAAAATTACCATCTGGATCAGCAATCCTTGCCATCTGAAGAGCATCTGAATTTGCTAAATCTGCATTTGCTGGAGAGACTGCCAGAATTATGCAGGTTTCATGCTTGATATACGATAAGATCATCGTTCTGATTCTTGCTTCAATGTCACTTGGTTGGTCACCAACTGGAACTTTTGTTATTCCAGGTAAATCAACTAAGGTCATAGTAAGAACATTTGGTGAGAAAATTTTCAGGCGAATTTGTTTGTCTGAAACCCCCTTGTTCGCTCCAGCTTCCCTATCTGTTTCAGCCTGCAATGAATTTAAAAAAGAAAATTCAATGCTTGAAACAAATGCTTAGGATAAAATGTAACACGACTGCAATTTTAATTCAGGAGCATCACTATAAAAAAAAGGGGGGAACAAAAAAAGATAATATACATGAATTTGTACGTATGTGCGATATAGGTGACGGAAGCATGCAGAGAAGCCGCAAAGCCAAGAAACGCCACTCCCCTCTAGCTCAGCATCCATTGGTATGAGCCCCATGTACCCCTATCCCAGCCGTCCATTAAAGCACTTACTCACCAGGATTCATGGGATCTACTTCTATTTCCATCGAATTTGAGGCCTGATTGTGTGGCACTCGTCACAACCGGCATCACATATGTCCATTGAGGCTACCCACCGGGGGCTGAGTTGACCACGCCAACCACATAAATTTGCAAATCCGGTGATTTTACCCACGCACACAAAAAAGGGGGTGGACCTCGCCACCCTGATTTGAGTGATAGAAGTGAGCCCTGGTCACTCTCACTGATAATCACTGTGCATGATAGCGTCTGTTGACTTCTCGAGCGCGTTCTGCCATCCCTTAAGGCTTGCAGGTTACCACAGAAACCGCTAATAAGATTCCTTCCTCACGGTACGCCATTTAGTTGGATTCCAAATGGTTGTCATCGTGAGTCAATAAATCATCCATCAACGGTTCAACTACCTTGGAAGAAAAGTTTTGAAGATGGACGGCAAGAGTCATTTTCAAAAGAAGATTAAAGGCGCAGATTTGGAGTCGTTCTCACACTCGGCGCAACTCCACGCCACCCGTACCTATGTTTATTAATCACCTTCAGATCTATAAACATTTGCTCTTTGAGATGAATAGCTATTGAAGTTTTCTTAATAAACAAAATACAATTCTCTAAACTAACTTAGAAGGGTAGTGTGCCATATTCTTCACTAATCCAATCTCTTTCCCTCTCTCTCCCTCTATTGTACTTGCGAGTTTTGGATTGCTTGGTTGACCGTTAGCCTGTTTGCGGCATCAATTTGGTATCATAGGACAGTTATTCCCCTGTTCTACCAAGAAGGAAGTCATGCAGGAGAAGCAACGCGTGGATGTGTGCAGACGATCAACCGTGCACGTGATGAGGTGATGGAGAAAGTGAAGGGGATGGTTGCCGATCTGGCAAGGCAAGTGAAGAATTCACAACGCGATATACAACTACAACAAAGGTCCAAGGATAACGATGCAAGATTTTCTTGAACGGCATGCTTGTGACTCGAAGCTCGAGGATGAAGTTGGATACGAGGAGTCTGGACCCAATCAAGAGCTCGTGCGAAGAGGATATCTTGAGGGCGATGGGATCTTTGATCGAACTGTGAAAAGTACAATGGAGGACAAAAAGTTCATATTATAGTTCCCCAGTTTACCAAAAGATACATCTGAAAGACTACTTGACAGGGAGGAGGGTATCGATGCCTATATTGAATGAATGACAACAGAACGGTGAATGAAAGTGTTCTTAGTGAAATTTAAGTTAAAAAGAAGAATACTTGCTTGATTGAAGCGTGTCAAAGAGCAACAATTGTGACTTGGGAGCATACGAAGAGAAGGTTGTGCAAGCAATTAGTACCCACAAATTACTCAATGACATTGTATGAAAACTTCCATAACCTTCAACAAGGTCCAAGGACTATGGAGTGTGGATGCATACACAGCAGTGTTATCAAAGCATCGCTTAGGCCTTTTCGGGCTCGGTTGCCTTGGCCATAGCCTAGGCGGGCGACCTATATAAAAAAGACTTTTTTAATTATTCTTTCTTTCTGTTCTTTTTGTTTCCATTTCAATGTACATATGATCCATATACTTAAATACAATGTTTTCAGAGGCGGGGCATTTCGCCTGCCATGGGGCTGGGCGTAAGCCCCACGATTTTTTTTATTTTTAAAAAATATATACATTTTTATATACGGTAAATTACACTTTGCCCCCATGAAGTTTAGCTCAAAATTATTTAACCCCTCCATAGTTTATTTTGTTCCAAATCTCTCCTTAAAGTTTGAAATGTTAGCACAATACCCCATTGTCAATTACTTGATTTCCTCATTTGGTAATTTTTCTCTGATCAAAACTGAATTGAAGGGGGCAATATATAGTTTTTTCACTATAGGGGGGTTAATGTTTTTGAGCAAAACTTCGGGGGGGAGTAAAGTGTAATTTACCCTTTTATAACTTATAACTTAAGTTATAAGTTATAATCCCAACTCAAAACCCAGCTCGACACCCGATCGAGAGAGAGAGTGAGAGAGAGGGAGGGAGCAGGCGAGGGGGTTAGGGTTTCGATGGCTTGCGATCGAGAGAGAGGGCGACAGAGACGGCGGTGACAACTCTCGAGGGTGCAGAGATGGTGACGACGGCTCTAGATGGTGACTGAGACACCGATGACGGCTCCTGAGGGCGACAAAGGCGGTGATGGCAGCATGTTTTTTTCCCCTTTCTTTCTTCTCTTCTTCTCCTCCTCATCTTGCCATCTGTCAGCGTTTCTATTGCGGGGGGGCCCAAAATTTAGGGTTTTGGTCTCGGGTTAGGGTTTTTAGCCACTGCCTCGCCCGAACCTCGACCGCTAGGGGCTTTTTGTTGTCGCCTCGACTCGAGACGCGCCCCGAGGTGCGTTTTTAAAATCACTGCTTAAATATAATTTTTTTTGTCTTTCTTCTTACCTATTTATCTATATGTCCTAAGTTAGAGTTTGTATCATGTTTTTTACTAGGATTAATGTTACTGCTTACTTATGGATTTTTTTTTCTTTGAATTATCTTTTTATATACATGTGATTTATATATCCTCTCTAGTGCTTCTATTTCTCCAATTTTATGATTGTGCTAAATATTTAGGGTTTGTATATTAAGCTAGATTTGTTTCATTATGAATGTTAGGACCTAGAGTTTCTAATGTTCAAACTTCTAAGTTATAACTTCTTAATAGTAACATTATTTGATTCATTGATTGTTAGTTTGTTACATGTTGATGATGTATGATATACATGATTTTATATATTTGCATTTCAATGATTTAGCATGACAAAGATGACAATGACATAGATATTCTTTTTGGATAAAAATGTTTGATTTCGGTCGTTTGATTAATTTTATATAAATTTTTTATGGTAATATGCTTATTATTTGTAGAAATTCAATTATTATCCCATATATATATATAGGGGCACGCTATAATGCGGCATGCGGTACGTGCTATGCAGTCAAAGTCAGTAGTCGGCCCTAGTCGGCCAAGGGCCGACTAGGACTAGTCGGGACTAATTCGGGACTAGTCGGACAAAACTTATTTTAACCCCTCCCCCCTCCCTAAACATATATGATGTATGAAATAGCATAAATGTCAATAAGCATATGATATTAGTCGATTAATAACAATACATACCTTCACACTTCACAGCATGGGTATAAATACATAAGTAACAATCTAACAGAACACAATTGTATTGGATTCATGGCCATGTCAGAGGACTCAGAACTAAGAATTCATCACAATATTTGTTTAATGATGTTTAATCTGTGAACAACCCCAATTTCGATTATAGAGTTATATGGATATCAACAAATAAACAATAATTATTTGTCTAGCTTTTATCTGAGATTCTCAGGTGCTCAACAGATGATTACAGGGAAGAGCCATAGTTGTGAGTCTTGCGACTCAAGACTTTGAGCCAATGTAAAAAAATCCAAACAAAATTGCTTGCAAAGACTCGTTGCAAGAAAAAATTTTGCTTGCAGAATGCTACCTGGGGACTAGTTGGGCTAGTCGGATCTAGTCGGAATTCCACCCAGCAATGACAGAATCGGAATTAATCGGTCGACAAAATGCCGCCTGGGGACTAGTCACCGACTAGTCCCGATTTTGATAGCATAGGGTATGTGTGGCATTGCACCGCAGCCGTCTGATGCAAGCGTTGCGTGCATCGCATGTACGCAGCGGTGCATCAGACGGCTGCGGTGCGGTGCCGCACTTACCGCATGCCACATTATAGCATCTCTCTCTCTCTCTCTCTCTCTCTCTCTCTCTCTCTCTATATATATATATATATATATATATATATATATATATATATATAAAATTAAAAAAAATTATCGCCTAGGCCACGCCTCGCCTAAGCAGGTCTGACCGTCTGGATAACACTGGTACACATAGAATTTCAATAACATGTTCGTTCTAGTTGGTTTGACATAGCCCACAGAGCATATCATGGCCAAATACTTGATGGGGTTACGGACTACATAGCTCATCATGGCCAAATACTTGATGGGCCAAATACAATTCGAGACGAGATAGGAGTACGCCAAATCATGGATTCCAAATAGGCTTATCACATAGCTCATCAAGCTGATGGAGCGGATGAATAGGGTAGGTTCACGAAAGCCATCACCAAAATGATTGTTGCACAGGGAACATTATCAAAGATTGACCGAGGTCACAAAGATTAGAGAGGTCCAACTTGAACATGTGGCCTAAAGTGACCTGGCAGTGTAAGTCGAGGCAACAAGAAGAAAGTGTCTTCATGATCTACTTTATGGGAATGTGGTAACAAGTCTATCCAATGATACTCGTGCAGGTCGAAGCAACAAGGAGAAAGGATCTTTAGGATCTATAATGCAAAACACCTTGGAGAAGCTGTCTCGATGATCACGAACTCAAGATTAAGGTTTTAAAGGGGGGAAAGGAAGAGGAGAGGGAGAAGATTCGGAATCTACCGAATTTGAGGAATCCTCCTTTTAGTTGAATCCAATCCAAGATTCCATTGCAAAAAAAAAAATTTATTTATTTGTTCATGACGATAAAAGTGAGACTCGACTCTTATATAATGAGTCGATATACATGCATACCCATCCCAAGTCAAAAAATTTACCCTAATAAATGTGGCGAAAAATGACAAATAAATAGCAAATAACAAAGCAACTGCAAGCGGGCCCCAAATGGGCTAGGCCTCTAGTAGAGGCTAACTACTCTCCTAGCTAGACGGAGACAGGTGTAGCTCTAACACGCCGGCGACATGTGTAAACCTACTGAAAGGGTGCAGAAGGGCGGGTGTTCTCACCAATCTACTTTGTGAGAAGGTGGTACAAAGTCTACCAGATGTTTCTTGTTGCTTAGAATAAAACTAATGCATGACAATCTAATAGATGGCGACTAGGACGCTATGAGATGTAAGTAAGACACGATCAAAGAAACCTAAAAGCTATATGTGATGATGCAATCAAGAAATATTCTTATGCCAATGTAATTATATGCTTTACAATGATATGATTTGCTGAAATTAACTTTTAATTAGCAAGCAACAAAGATTATAAATGCTACTTAAGATAATCAACACAATTTCAAGATATTCAAATCAGAAATAGACCAAGATTAGAAACTCATCTTTAATGATCAGGTGGATTGATTGGATGGATGTCCGTCGCAAAGGTCCACCAAGGTCCTCATCACACTTCGTGTCGTGTCGTGCCGGATTTCTCCGTCGCAACACGAATTCGTCGCCGAATAGCTAGTAGGTCAACTCCAAAGCCTCCTCTCATAGAGCACATTTTAACAGCAGGAGAGGGCAATGTGAGCATTTGATCTAGTAGCAATGATCGAATGGCGATGAATTTTGGAGGGATTATAGGTCTATGGGTGTGGGATCTATGGTCGGAATTTCATTAGATTCGGATAAGTCAAGCTAGGGTCTCTAGGGGCTTTTCCAAATCTGGACTGAGTGCCCAGATTTGAAATTTGGCTTCAATTGTGATTCAATTCAATGGTAGAAATTCGGGTTTTTGGTCTTGCAAGATGGAGGAATGTTTGGAAAATCTAAGGGTCTAGTTTCGTGGAATTCAAAGATGGTTTGAGAGGTTTGCGATAGGTTCTAAGGTTCAGTTGTAATGAATTTTAGGTTTTTGCGAATGAGAATCGATGAAAGGGAAGGGATTTGCGATGGCTTAAGGTTTTATCGTGTAGGCTATGCTATCAAAATCCAATCAGCATTTTACCGACCAACTAGTTCAAATTCCCTGTATAGCTAGGCGAAACCCGATTAAACACCCACTAGGCCCTGACTAGGCACTAGGTCTAGTCGGGATTAAATCGGGTTCGGGTTTGCATTAGATCGGGCCAGGATTAAATCGAAACTCGGGCTAACTTGAAACTGTTCGGATCGGGATTAAATCGGAACTCGAGTTTGCAACAGATTGGATCCTACCCATATATACATATTAGGTCAGGTGTGGCTCTTTGTTTTTCGTTTCAATCCCAAAAAAAAAATGTAACCAAAGAATAATTTTATAACATCCCCTTCAGTGTTTTACGAAAATATCAAAATGTAACCAACGAATAATTTTATAACATCATACATATGTTTTTCTGAATGCAGTGCATCCTAACAAGATATTACCATTTAATAGAGCACACACTTAATCTTGTAAAAATAATAAGTTTTCTAGACCATTTATGAGATGAGCTACCTCCCTATACTTCTAAAGAGCAGCTGAACATCATTGCATAACACTCGAGCATTTTTTAAAACCAAAAAAAAAAAACAGAATTAGATCATTTTTTTTTTGGCAATAGAAAAATAGATGTAACGAGCAGCATAGCCAAAGAAATGAAAATAAACCCTAACCACCTGAATCTCACGTCGTATGTCCATGAAGTCGTAGAACCGCTTCCCCGGCAAGTGGAGGAACTCCCCCCACTCGTCCCCCTCGCCCCCCGCGGCGCCGTCCTGCCGCCGGGGCCAGTGCACGAGCTGCAGGACCAGGGGCCTTCGCGTGCAGATATCAGAGGCTCTCGGCAGGAAGTCGCGCCCCACGAGGGCCTCGAGCACGCTCGACTTGCCGCTGCTCTGGCTGCCGACTACCGCCACCTGCGGCAGGTCGATAGTGGACGAGCTCCCGAGCTTCGCAAATATATCCTGGAGCTTGTTCACGATCGGGATCACGGCGTGCCCCAGGTGGCCGGCCGCTGGGGTGGCAGCGGCGACCGGATCCTCCGCCATTCGTGCGTTCGATCGGGGGGTTCGGATCGACCGCACGAGGGTTTCGAAACCCTAGATTGAGGGGGGAGAAAGCAGAAACGAACCCTAGGCAGTCGCAGGGGATTCACAGGGCTCGAAGGCGGAGAAGAGGGATACAGAGAGGGGACGGCAAAGAAATCTTGATTGAAAGGGGACCTGGTGAGAGTTTTTTTGAAAGGCGAAACTGCGCTTGATCTTTGAATGAAATGCGTGGAGAAAGAGTAGGTGAGACTGGGGAACCGAAGGGTATAAATGGAAGGGGGAATGTTTGAGAAGGATCTCGTACGGACGGACGTTCCAGACTTCTAGTGGGGGGCCGCGCCGCTCAATCAGCTCGGCCGAGAGGAGAGGTTGAGGCGGCGACCGTTTAGATCGCCCGATTCGGCTTGTCGGGCACTGTTGGATGACCGGAGCACTATTGGCCGATCGTTTACAATGGTGCGGTTCGTAGGATCACGCTCTTTTGATGATTGGACTCCATGTGGTGGGACCCAGTTGTGTTTGTGGGCTGTAACGTGTGGGACATGTTGTGCTGTTGTCACAAAGCGTGACGTGTCATACCTTCAATTATCAGCTGTTTTTTTTTTTTTTTTTAAGAGGACATACCGCTCCTAGTTAGAGCGAGCGACGCCTACGCCAGTAGACATGTTTGGAATGTTGCAGGAAGTAGAAAAATAGAACTTCTCGGTTTGTCGTCGAAGCATGTGCTTGCACAATGCCCCTAAAACAATATTTGACACCTTTGGGTTGCTTGTAGGTCTCCGATGAAAACTCTTCATGGTACAAACTCTCAACACATTCTAGCTTCAGAAGAAAAACGAGGAGGGGAGATTAGATCCGGATAGCATCATGGTTACCAGCAAAGAGGACCTTCGGCAACAGGCAAACCCCCCGATGGCCCTCTTCTCTTCTCCTCCCTGATTCCTTACCCCTTTATCTCTCTCTCTCTCTTTTTCTTTCAAGATTAGTGGGGACATTTTTGATCAAATTTATCCAAAATTCTGAAATTTTAACTGAATTTTTGTGAGATTGGTGGAATTCTCGATTACGTACTTCCTTCGATTCTTTTGAATCGAGCCTTGCCTGACCGGCGATCATTCTTCATGGAATTATAGGTCGCTCCTTCGATTCTTTGGATTTGGGCCTCAGGTGAGTGGCGTTCATGCTTCAACGACTATGGGATTTTGGGGGGATAGAGAGTTCTCGACGGTGGGATCGATGGGGATTTCGCCCGAGGATCAAGCGCTTATGCTGCAATGCCTGTTATCTCAACTAGGGGAGGGCAAAGTTGTCACCGACGTGGAGGACCTTTGGCTGTAGGAAGAACCCCTCTTGTCTTCTCCTCCATGGTTCCTTACTCCTTTCACTCTTTTTTTCTTTCAACACTGGTGGGGACATATTTGTGAAATTTCTGATAAATTCTTTTCTATATTCAAGAATTTTGACTGAAATTTGTGATATGAATGGAATTCTCGATTGCGTACTTTTTTCTATTCTTTAGAGTTGGGCCTCAGTTGAGCGATGTTCATGCTTCAACGGCCATGAACCTTTTCTTTTTTGATCATGATCTCTTTGGTTGCTCTTTTTTTTGGGACTTACTTTTGACTATCTTTTTCTTTGCATGTGATATTGATTGTGTCTTTTCTTCAGTTGGGTACTTTCGACATGATTGATGGAATTCTCAATTGCGTACTTCTTTTGAGTCTTAGTAGTTGGGCTTCGGATGAACGACGCTCATGATTCAACTGCAGGGATTCTTTTATCTTTTGATCTTGATCTTCTGGGTTGTTTTTTTTTACTTCTACCCTTTGGTTGGGTTTTTTTTTTATGCATGCGATATTAATTGCGTCATTTTTTCAATAGGGTACTTTGGACGTGATCTCTTGGAGACGGTTGCGAGAAGAACTTGATCTCTTCGGTTGCCACAAGGAAGATCTTTTATTGTCCATAAAGCAAACAATACATTGTTATTTTTGTTACATTGATAGATGGTGTGATGTTTGAAGCTATTTCCCTTTGAATTTTAATGGGTTTTGGGGTTTCATGCTAGGTCATCAAGTTGTACTCCATGTTAGGTTGTTATGAGACAGTAATATTTAGGGGGTTTAATAGGTGGTTATCAAGTTGTCCTCCATCAAGTTGTATGCCATATCAAGTTGTACTCCATCATATCTTTTTATTCAGAGTATAACATCTAAAATACCAACTTATTTAAATACTAAGGTTGGTGTCTTCAAAGTGTGCCGATGAGTTTGACTCATAAAAAACAAGCATAATTATGTGCATTTGGCATTGGGCCAATTCATCTGGTCATGCAAATGGCCACCGCGGAAAGTGGGCGTCGTCAACATCCACATTCATCAGATGCGGCCATTTTCAACTGTGGCCGCCCCAATGAAAATGGGCGTCATAACTAAATGTGGGCGTCCCCAACACAAAATTTTCACACCTACTTAGAATTTTCCGTGCTTGTCGACACAGCCACGACAGCTGAAGGTGGTCGAGTGTGTTTTGTCACTGTAAGCGATCACTCAAGTGTCGACAGGCCATTTTGGACATTGGATTTGGAATCAACGGATGGGAGGATAATTGGCCGGACACTCTTTTGAGCATTGGATTTTGAATCAACGGATGGGATTCGTGGGTGTAGGGCTAATAGGACAAAAAAAATCGTTGTTACTGTGGCTGCTATAGTAACACCGATTTTCTTTTGTCCTATTAGCCCTACACCCAACACGACGGAGACTTAATCTGAATAGATATAATTGGTAGATTCCAAACAGCCAATTAGGCATATAGGTTCATCAAAATGTTAGAAGCATTATTAGCCGTCCATTTCAATCATTAATTTGATGAGCTTATTTGAAATGCTTAAAAGTTTCAAAACTTACTATTTTTTTTGTGAAGATGGCCATCTCAACATAGACATCATCTCCATAAAAAAAATAGCAAATTTCGAAACCTCTATATATGTTAATTGAGGAGCATACATGTAGGTCCATCATCTCCGTACTATAGAAAGAACACCCACAAAAAATCAACTAATTCTAAAACCTCTAGCCACGTCAAATGTATTCTTCAAATTTAATGTTAAAATTGATGGTCTATATTTGAGGAGGATATTTGATTGGGCTAGAGGTTTTTGATTTTTCTGATTTTTTTGTAAGGATGATCTCATTTCTATAGATATCATCCTCACAAAAATTAGCAAATTTTAAAACCTCTAGCCCCATCAAATGATAGGACTTGATCTCAATAGAAAGAAGATGAGCATAACGGGAAGAAGATGAGGCACGACGCTCCTCTGCGACCTCCTTTCCTATGCTGCACGACCTCCACGGGATTTCCTCTCTCTTTTGCTCCTTTGTGGTCTAGGCGTGGGCGTCTATCAAGGGAAAAACCCTAAGAAAAGAACAATTTTCTTAGTGGTTGGTTGCCATATCGTGGGAGAGGAAATAGTTGGGGCGAAGCGAGAATACCGGAAAAATCAATGTTATTAAAACTGGACCGGACCGGGAATCGGTGAACCGGTAGGGAAACCGGTCCGTATGTGATATGAACCGATGTTGGAAAACGAACCGGTATTGAACCGTCGGGCCGAGCGGTTTTAGGTATAAACCGGACCGGGCCGGGCGGTTTTAGGTATAAATGAACCGGTTTTTTTTTTGGGTGCACAAATGCTCTCTTGCTCTCTCTGGGTTTGATTGTGTTTGTTAGGCCGGTGAACCGGATCGGACCGGTACACAAATAGGTTCGTCCTCCGGTTCGGTTCTGACAACATTGGGAAAAATACATGAAAAGTCGTGGAAGAGGAAATTGTGGCTGGTTGCAATATCAAGGGTTTTAATAACGATTTCGGATGTATAGAGAGCGTGAGATCTTTCTCCTCACCCAAATGGCAATATAGTGCTAGAGGGGTCTTGGGAGAGGAAATTGCAGACAAGATCTGGTTGCATATAATTTTTTTTTAATTATCGATTGGATCTGGTTGCCATATCCCATGATTTCTCTCTTATCACGTACATTAGAGGAGAGAGAGAGAGATAGGAGGGTCTCCGTGTATGTGTTATGCGATGAGATTTTTTAAAAAAAATTTCCCTTGTATTGTACAGTTGTAACCTGGTATTTAAGCAAATCTTTGTCCGAAAACAATCCCAACCCTTCTTTTATCCCCCTCCAAAACAAATTACAGTCTCTTTTTGTCTCAACATGCTTGTCCTCGTATTTTATGCCCCTTGAAGTTTTCAAATGTGCTGATTTTTGGCATGTAGAAAATTTAGGATAAGGTGATTACCCTTGAAAAAGAATCACCTTCATAGGAGTTTTATGTCATAAAATCACTTCATATATAGGTAAATTTTTCTCCATACGTAAACCCAGATGATGCCCAGGATGTTGCTGCCGTGGACACCACACCTGCCACCTATTACCATCATCCATTGCCATTGCGACAACCCTCAACCAACACAACCAGTGCCATCACCATCATCATTGTTCCCGCAACCATCATCGTATCCACTGTTGGTCAATACCATAGTTGTCAAGGCGAGCCTAGGCGCCCGGAGGGAGCCTAGGCGCTTAGGCGTGGCCTTATGTGCATAGGCGTGACCTTATGTGCATAGGAATTCTCCAGGCATGGGTATATATGTATAGTCTATACTTGCAGGTATATATATAATAGGAAGCATTATAACACCTTACTAACATGAAATTGAACATATTATAGTCAAATGCATGCAACATAATGACACATACATAGTATAATCAAGTAAACAACAAAAGGAACAAATAGAATACAAGCACTTGCTAACATAAAATTGAGGATATTCTAATCAAATGCATACAACACAATGAACACATAGTATAAACAAGTATACAACAACAAAATGAACAAAGAAGATAGGGGCGGGTTAGGTTTTACTTAAAAAAAAAACAAAAATCATTGCCTAAAACTAGGCGTGCACCTAGCCTAGGTGCGTCTAGGCGCACCTAGGCCGCCGCTTAGTGAGGTGCGCCTGGGCACACTGGAGCCTAGCTGTCTCCGTGCGCCTAGTGCGCCTTGACAACAGTGGTCAACACCATTGGTGTGAGCATCGTCGAGGACAACCACATTAAGAGAGCATTATGGCTGGGTTAAGAGAGAGAGAGAGAGAGAGGAGGGGGGTGGGAGGTGGGGAAGGAAAATGAAAAAAGTGGGGAAGTTCACATGGCACAATTTGGTTTCCGTTTTAGTATATAATAATATACTACTTACCATTCCATGCAATGCAAGGAGTACTGAGATGTCTCTAGAGTCGCACACTCTAGACACATACCAAACTACAAGATATGATCCTGCTGAAAGGATGGATGTGATGCCATTTGAGTCGCACATGTGGTGCGCAGAACGAACCAAAAGGGATGGTCCCGCTCTAGAGGAGTCATGCTCCATTGCGTCTAGTGGGGTCACATGGCATAATTTTGAGGTAAAATTTATGTTTTAGTATATAGTAACCACAAGAGATTATACGATGCAAAAGATTCACGCCCCCCTTACGCATGCTCTTTTTTCTCTTTTTTCTAGGGGCACCAAATGGAAAAATTCTTAGGTGGGGCATCCATTTTAGTGTGTAGTAACTACGTTCAAGTCTGCCACGAACCTCTCAATGCAACATGGCTTCTCATGGGAAAAGAAAATAAGACAACAAACAAATAGTCACAGATCAGTTAACATAAGAGAATGGATCATCATGGATAGTCTTGTTCTTCCCCATGTTGGTAAGTCCTGAACCCATTGCTCTAATGTGAGCCATGGTGAATTTACTGAGCCTAGAGCTCCCTCTCACTGGCACCAATCTTGGATTATATCAGCTAAATATTTTTGAGATGTACTATACAAGCTATTGATTTTTAAGAAAAGAGATCTGCTGGATATGAAGCAGGCTCAGCTGGCGCAGAGGCTTTTACAGGGAAAACCTCTCGTGAGGAGGTCATTACCATGGGATCGGGATTGAAACCTGGTTCTGGTTTCTCAAATCAGCAATACAAGATAATTGAAATTGGAGTGAGAAAACTCAGTTGGAGTGAGATTTGTGAAGCTAGTAATAAATCTGGGATAGAGAATGCTTCTCTTCCATTCTTTCCTCCTTTGGTGGTGGGCGATAGGAAGGTTATTGTATGACCTGAAGTTGAGATTCAATCTAACGTGCGAGTTGGAAATACACATTGGTGGGGTATGTGTAGAAGCCTTGCGTCCATCATTTGAAAGTAATGTGTAGAACTTGGATGTCTGTTGGTGCTTTGGAATAGAGTAAATTGGCTCTTTTTACTTTAAATTTAGCAAAGAGAGACTGCAATTCAGTTCTTGAGGTGGTCCATGGTTGTATGAAGGTAGATTGTTGGTTTTAAAAAGGTGGGATAAGAATGCCAAGTCTTACTATTCAATGGTGGTCTAAGAACTAAATTAGCAGGATAGCAAGTTTGGTTGGTAAACCCCTTTATATGGATGAGGCAACTGCCACAAAAACAAGGATTTCTTTTGCACGTTTCTATGTGGAATTGGCTGCGAATGAGGATTTACCTAAAGACGTTGATGTGTGGTGTGTGTGTGTGTGTGGGGGGGGGGGGGGGGGGGGGGGGGGGTATATGAATGGATACCTCCTAAATGTAAAGGATGTGGTTCTTTTGGGCACACTGAAGGTGTTTGGCATTTGGATTAGGCAGTTCATGGCATCACATCAAGGAAGTTGAGGAGAAAGAGTTTTTCTGTCTCCAAAATGAGGAGAAAACCTCTTAAACTTTATTCATAGGTCAATGATAGGTTAAATTCCCCCTACATCTATTTATGTAAAATCTCAAACCCACCCAAAACTTAATGATAATTGATTTGAAACTTACCTAATCCAACATACCACAAAACAAGAATAAGACTCGTAAGCTCACTTTAAAAAATAACGAGAAAATAGGTCATAAACTTAATAAACCAAAATCAGCATAGACTTGGACTTCCAATTTCACTCAATCAGGACTCGTGGTCTTTATCATATCCTTCACTATCTAGGAATCACTCAATTAGGAATCCTAATTTAAGTTGGAAACCTAATACATCAAGGAGTTCTATATTGAGGTAGGAATTGTAACTCAATCAGAGATTTCTATTTTAGGTAGGATTTATATTTTGAGTAGGAATCCTATTGTCTAAGAATCTTTTACGAACTTGGAATCCTAATTAAAGTAGAAATCATAGAAATCATACAAGTTTTGTTTGCTGTTCTATTTCAGGACTTAAATTTCATCACATCTAAGTGGTAAGCAAAATCATACAAGTTTTGTTTGCTGTTCTATTTCAGGACAACAAAAAAAAAACTTGGTGTTTGGCTTCCAAGTTTTGTTTGCTGTTCTATTTCATTTTTACATCGTGTACTATGAGAGCTAGGTTGACCAGCTTGGGTAGATTTCCGCATCAAAGTCGGATTTTGTGCTTGTGGTCTCTACTTTAAAAAACAGATTTTGGCCCAATATGTTTTAGAACAACTACAATCTGGGGATCGGGATGTTTAATATTGTTCGATTAAAATAACCGACGTGGACGAGGTTTTGAAAAGGATGCAAAAGGGTAAAGGATTAGGCCCTTATGGAATACCCATTGGAGTTTGGAAGATCTTAGGAAGAACTGGATTATTTTGGCTAAACTGTTTGTTTAATGAAATCTTGACAACAAGGAAGATGCCAAACAATTGAAGAATTATTATGGTACCTATATGCAAGAATATATGTGATTTTCAAATTATTCCAATTATCTTCGAATTAAGCTTCTCAGCCACACCATGAAATTGTTGGAGGAGGGTGATGGAGCAAAGTTTAAGAAAGATGTAAAAAATTTCAAAGAACCAATTCAGATTTATGCAGAAAAGCCCACGATGGGGTCTATTTTCTTGTTGAGACAACCGATGAAAAGATTTACTTAGACGAAAAAAGTATACATATGGTTTTTATTGACTTAGAGAAAACTTATGATAGATTACCACGAGATATAATTTTTAATGGGAGTTGTGGCTTTTATTTTAGAAAACAAAAACTAGAGATAGGTTGTATTTGGTGGGTCTCTCTTCGAATCCATACAAAATCGGACTTTAAATAAGATAGCTTCTCTTTCGACAAAACCCTTTACTCCGTCTATAGATGTTGAGTTATGTGTGTGTGTGTGTGTGTGAGAGAGAGAGAGAGAGAGAGAGAGAGAGAGAGAGAGAGAGAAAGAGAGAGAGAGTTGTAAAAGTGACTATAGCCTACTTCCTGTTTTTTCATTTCAATATTAACATTTACTTATTAAATATCAAGACATGAAAATGATTTTTTTTCTTCTTTGTCTACAAATGGCAGCTCTTTGGGGAAAGTGCTTCTTCACAGTAAGTTTCTTAAACAATCGTCCTTTCACTTAAAGGTTGTTGGATCGATAGGTTCATTTTGGATAGATACTAACAACAATCTATTCACGTTTTACATGGATTTAGAGAGACGAGCAAAAATGCATTGAGAAACAAGAAGCAACGGGAGAAGCAGAGGGAGAAGAAAGCAGCCGAAGCATCAACTGCTGGCGATGGTACTTAATCCGAATGCTGCATGATCGTCTCTCGCGCTCTCCACATTAGACTCAGAGGGAAGGCTTCGCGGTTTTCTTCGTTAGGCTGACGAGAGGTGATTGTGTTTGTGTGGGAGAAGCATGCTCACTGTTACTTGCGCTACTAGGGTTACTTTGGCACACCATTCTGTGTGTTTTTCAGCAGAATGTTTGTTGCGGTGCGCCTTTCCTTCGCACTTTGGAATGATTTTGTAGTATTTTCTTACGATGACCTAATTGAGAGTGGTAGCAGATTGAGTCGGATCAGCGTGCTACTCTAGCTCACAGTTAGGGTCTGTTTGGATACGCTCCGATTCCAGGATTCTAGGATTTGGGATGTCCGGAATCTCTAAAAAAGATAAAAAGCATGTATGGATACAATCCTATCCCAAAAAGTGTTTTTGCAGATAACCCAAAATGTACTTTCGAGAGTCATTTTTGTAGAGCCTAAAATCAAGGCTTCGGACTCCCGAGTCCTTTTTTTTGAAATTTTAGGATTACGGACTCCTAAAATCCTAGAATCAAAATCCTATCCAAACAGAGCCTTAGAGATTCTGCCATGCTGGCTATCTAGTGCCATGTCATCTGCAGCAAGGCCCTAGCTGATGTGGCAACATGGTTGGTTAGTGCATAAACTGCCATGTGGCCCCTAATTTATTACTTTTTTTACGGTCGTCAGACCGGATCGGACGGCTTGACCGGTTTGGACTAGAACCATCCGATCCGTTCCGGTCTTTGAATAAACCGGTTGGTTTGTAAATTTTGGAAAAAACTGGATGGTTATGGTTTGAACACATGACCTATGGTTTAAAAAGCCTTTGAAACTAAGGAATCTCACTTTTTACTAATTATTTATTTTAAAATATCCATTTTTCTAGCGGTTCAATTGGTTGAATCAACGGTTTGAATCGGTTTAGACCGGACCAGATGCCTTTTCAGTAAAACATTACTCTCATATGAACAGTCGGATGCACATTATACAGCCCCAGAAATACACATGACAAAACTAACTTAAATTTGAAAAAATATCCGACTTATCCTTGTGACAGTCCAAAGACAAACCATGTCCATTGTTGTCCCTCATCGGCCATGTGCAAGCTGTTGCCTATTGTCGCCGTCGGCCACCCACCACTTAGGTCTCCTTCCTCCTCCCGGAGATTGCGACACTCGGCCACTCCAGTCCGAATGCGCCTTCTGTGCATATGGCCATGGAGGTCGAATGTATACAGTATACATATTCAAACATGCATGATCTCTAGAAGGAGGAAGATGTGGATGAGGAGATCGATGGACGGCAGTGGCAGGCGGTGGCAGTCGCATGAGCACAACAAACGAAAAAGGTGGGGTGTTTCAGACAGGGGCTGCCTTTGGTAAAAGAGGAGGCGTTCCCTCCCGGAGGAAAACCAGAGGGATAGATTACCGGAGGGGAGCCGAACCCATTCGGCATCCTATGGGTTTGAGAGATCACCCCACATGTAGCAACTCAGGATCAACAAGCAGTTTAGTTTAGGGGTCTAAAGGCAGACCCGTATGAAGGTTTCAGGCTACAACCTCGATCCAAGAGAAATTTATCTGATTGGGCCTGATAAGACCCAATGTCGCAAGGGGGTAGGGCGGCGGTCGGAGTGGGGAGGAGAGTGAGTCTGCATCCTTGCACTATCTACCAATCCGACAATCCATTTCTGATATGCCCGCGGTGAGAGTGAGTCTATCAAAATGGGGGTATCAGTAAAAAAAAAAAAAAAAACTATAGAATCGAGCTAGGTTGCCTCCGTAAAATTGTCATGGGTGCAAATAGCAACACGCATCCAGACACATGCACATGCCCATTCCTAATTTATTTCGATATTGGATAAGAATATGTAATTTACAAAAGTTTAAGATTTTTTTTTTCTTCAAAAGGGAAGGTTAAAATCGGACCCCCGGGAGACGTCACATGCCTGCGCTAGTAGAAGACCGACACATTGCCGGAAAAAACCAAGCCGCTGCAAGGCGGAGAAGAGTGCCAACTCTGGTGCACATCGAGACCACACTGCTACCTTAACCAAGCCCTAAAAAACCGGCAGGAACCCTATCAGCTCCCAAACACAAGGGAGAAAGTTTAAGAAATAATTACAACCCAATTGTAACTGGATTTGATCCAGATGATGTGTTTGAAAGAGGGTTGGTTCTACATTAAGAAATGCCCAAATTAGTATAGGACTGGGAGATTGTACACTACAGCTTCAACATCATGTTTTAATCGGGAAAGAGTCGTGTACAGAACGTTTAATGAATAACTCGTGTTTTAATCGAGACTTATTCAAAAAATCGAAGTTTTTGGTAACAGAGGTGAGTACCAAAAGGGTGTTGAAAAGGGGCTACACGTCTTGATCCTTTGTTGCCATGAAAGAATCCTTTGGGATACTTTTTTATCAAGTTGGAGAAAGGGATGGAGATGGGGCATCATATATTTCAAAAACTAATATTGAATTTCCAATGGAGATGGGGCACCATATATTTCAAAAATCGATATTAAATTTTCAATGGAGACGGGGCATTGCTTCATACTCTTTCCAAAAACTGGATACCATAAACCGGATAACAATGAAAAAATTCCTAATGAATGCTATTGCTCAGAAAACCGATTCAACATAGGCAACCATTGAAAGAAAGAGGAGATGAGAAGATACTAATCGAATGATTGGACTTGATCTCAATAGGAAGAAGATGAGCATACTGGGAAGAAGATGAGACATGACGTTCCTCTGCGACCTCCTCTCCTATGCTGCACAACCTCCACGAGATTTCCTCTCTTTTGCTCCTTCGCGGTCTAGGCGTGGGCGTCTATCAGGAAAAAAACCCTAAGAGAAGAACAATTCTCTTAGTGGTTGGTTGCCATATCGTGGGAGAGGAAATAGTTGGGGCGAAGCGAGAATACCGAAAAAATACACGAAAAGTCGTGGGAGAGGTAATTGTGGCTGGTTGCAATATCAAGGGTTTTAATAACGATTTCGGATGTATAGAGGGCGTGAGATCTTTCTGCTCACCCAAATGGCAATATAGCACTAGAGGGGTCTTGGCAGAGGAAATTGCGGACAAGATCTGGTTGCATATAATTTTTTTTTTTAATTATCGACGGGATTTGGTTGCCATATCCCATGATTTCTCTCTTATAACGTACATTAGAGGGAGAGAGAGAGAGAGAGAGAGAGAGAGAGAGAGAGAGAGAGAGAGAGAGAGAGAGAGAGAGAGAGAGAGAGAGAGGAGGGTCTCCGTGTATGTGTTATGAGATGAGAATTTTTTAAAAAATTTTCCCCTGTATTTAATGTGTACAGTTGTTACGTGGTATCTAAGCAGATCTTTGCCCCCAAACAATCCCAACCCTTCTTTTATCCCCCTCCAAAATAAATCCCAGTCTCTTTTTGTCTCAACATGCTTGTCCCTGTATTTGATGCCCCTTGAAGTTTTCAAATGTGTTGATTTTTTGCATGCAGAAAATCTAGGATAAGTTGATTACCCTTGAAAACGAATCACCTTCATTGGAGTTTTAGGTCATAAAATCACTTCATATGTAGGTAAATTTCTCTCCATGCGTAAACCCAGATGATGCTCAGGATGTTGCTGCCGTGGACACCACATCTGCCACCTATTACCATCATCCACTGCCATTGCGAGTCTGCGACAACCCTCAACCAACACAATCAGTGCCATCGCCACCATCATTGTTCCCGCAACCATCATCGTATCCACTGTTGGTCAACACCATTGGTCTGAGCATCGTCGAGGACAACCACATTAAGAGAGCATTATGGCTGAGTTAAGAGAGAGAGAGAGAGAGAGAGAGAGGGGGGGGAGGTGGGAAAGGAAAATGGAAAAAGTGGGAAAGTTCACATGGCACAATTTGGAAGCAAGGTTTCCGTTTTATTATATAATAATATGCTACTTACCATTCCATGCAATGCAAGGAGTACGGAGATGTCTTTCGAGTTGCACACTCTAGACACATGCTGAACTACATGATATGATCCTGCTGAAAGGATGGATGTGATGCCATTTGAGTCACACACGCGGTGCACAGAACAAACCAAAAGAGATGGTCCTGCTCTAGAGGAGTCATGCTCCATTGTGTCTAGCGGGGTCACATGGCATAATTTCGAGGTAAGATTTATGTTTTAGTATATAGTAACCACAAGAGATTCTACGATGCAAAGGAGTCACACCCCCCTTACGCTTGCTCTTTTTTCTCTTTTTTCTAGGGGCACCACATGGGAAAATTCTTAAGTGAGGCTTCCATTTTGGGCACACTGAAGGTGTTTGGCATTTGGTTAAGGAGGATTCTGCTGCAGTTTGGAAGATTAATAGTGTTGGTCTCAGAAAGGACATCCGAAAATAATCAGTTCCAGTCAGTAAAGAGGAGCAAGGTAGAGATTTATCAGTGATTAATAATGGCTTTCAAGCACTTGAAATACTTGATCATAAGGAATTATCTCTGGTTGTGATTCAGATCAAAGAGAGGAGATGCATGTTGTTATGGAAGGGCTGATAGAAACACTCGAACAATTAGAAGAGTAAGAAAGTGCAGACATCGCGAATGCTCGTACTTCTGCCCAGGAGGTTATTCACAATATCTTGATAGAGGAAATTTCACCTGATATGTCACCTTTCAGACTTCTCTCTCCAAAATTCATAGCTCAGACTTGCTAGTTGCACTGAACCTCATGCAATTTTGTCACATCGTGCACTAATTCCAGATGTTAAAGGTCTTTCTAGCCAAGAGGATTCTTTCCTAGCTCCTTTAGATAAAAAAAATCAAATAAAGACAAGAAAAAGGCTAAGATATTTTAAGTAATACCAGAATCTATATCCGCAGACAACCCTGCCTGGTTTGCTAAGAAAGATTTCCCAGGAATTCTTCCTCTAGAGGTGCAGGTCAGGTTAGAAGTACAAGAATTCTGCGTAGCTCAGGTGCTTTAGCTACCCCCCCTCCTGATGAGTTTATCTGTATGGAATGTTAGTGGATTTAAATAAAGTAGGTAGACTTGATGACATCTATGATCTACTGAAAAATCAAAGTGTACAGAAAATTGGTCGTTGCAGCCGTTTGGTTCCCCTTCTTTCAGATTCGTGAAGCAAGAAGCAAAGTTATCAGCTGCGGGCATATCTTAACTTCTATTTAGAATAAAATTAGAGATGATCCTTTACACAGATCCATAGTAATTTCTGAGAGGGAAGCGCCTGAAAACCTGGAGTCAGTACTCACAGAGGAGGAAAGCACCTGGAGACAGAAAGGTTAAGTTAAACGGTGGAATTTGGGTATTATAACTCTTCGGCCGTCAAATCTAGATGCAACTGCAATGCTACAAATGTAATTTCCCTCCCTCCCAGATGATTCTTTGTTGAAGATGTGGATACTATAAGAGGAGAAGCTTTTAGATTCTTTGCATTTCTCTTTAATGAATATTCCCAACAGTCGGATTTTGAGCCTATAATATTTAGAGAAATCCTTGCATCTTTGAATCAGATGATGTAAGGCCCCTGGGTTGATGGTTTTAGAAATTTCAAGACCTGATGTGTTGAATCATGGAGCTGGGGGAACTGATCTATCAGCCTTGAATCATGCAGCATCCACATCCATGAATGCATTAAGGAGGGGAGCTGGGGGTGCCTGCAATGACCCTACAAACTTGAATGCCTTGAAGGGAGCGGTGGAGGGTTCTTGCGAGGAGATCACAACTGTTGATGCTTCTACCAAGGGGGTTACAAGATAGGAGATCGTCCGTCCCCACCAAAAGCGTACACCTCCAGACATCGCATCCCTTTCCCCGGCCTTGTTTGAAGCTTCTTCGGTTAAGAAAAGCGAGAATAAGAAAGAAAAAGAAACGCTAGCAAAGCGCAACAATCAGCCTACAAGTCAGAGATCTACTAGAAGTAGGAGTAAGCCCCGGGTAGAGAGCACCAACTTGCAACCAACCCTTAAGACTATACTTTGTTGGAATGTGAGAGGTTGGGCCAAGGAAGGGAGATGCACTGAAATTCAGACTGTTATCTCTAAACACAAGGTGGATCATTGTGGGCTAGTTGAAACCAAGCAAGCCACTGCTAAAGATTAGAAAGTTCAAGCATAAAATCATTCCTGAAGGCTGGGAGTGTATAGACAATGGCCATGGTAACTTTCAACACAATAGTTGTCTGTTGGCAGAAGAGCTCTTTGGACATTAATATGGTGGCTTGTAAACCACAGCATTTCACCTTAGAATGTTTGGCTAAAAGACCCCAGAGATCCTTATGTCTATTGTCTATGGTGAGAATGTGGAAACTGGTAAAAGGCTTCTTTGTGTGGATCTGGAAATCATCAACTCCTCTCCTCTCCTTGCTTCCCACTGAGGGGCCATAGACTCAACTCAAAAGAGAGGGAGGGCTTGGCTCAAAAGGATTTCTGATGTTGTCATGGAAAGCACCCTTCTAAGTGCTTGAAGCATCCTTAAGGATCATGATGGTTTATGGTCAAGGCTGGATGATGACTAGATACTGTCATGGAAAGCCTCTTTGGTTTTGCCAATTGCACCCACACCTCCCCAACAATTTGGAAGGTAATCCTGAAAATTAGAAGCTTATAGATGGTGTTAGATTGAACATCTGCAATGGAGAAGTCACAGATTTGTGGAGAGACCCTTTTTTTTGGTGTTCATACTAATGAATTAGAAAGGCTATATTCGTACAAATGAATTAGAATGGCTTGTACGAATGAATTGGAATGTCTACCTTCGTATGAATGAATTAGAATGGCTACATTCGTATGAATGAATTAACAGACCTCTGTGAGGCGCCACAGCCCGGCGCAAGCAACGAACCGCCACCTGGCGGTGGGACAACCACACCACCAGGTGGAGAAAAGGAGACAAAGCGTAGACCACAACCATCACCACATCGGCTAGTTACCTAATAATGGTCCAAAATCCTCAATCTTAATTATAGCTACCCAAACACTACAAGAAATATGTTTCTTACCGACGAAAATTTATAATTCCGTCGGTAATAATATATATTTTACCGACGGAAACAATAGTTTCCCTCGGTAATATAACTTATATTTTTTTAATTTTTTGTTGCATATTTATTACCGACGGTTATATATTATCCGTCGGTAATATATATTTACCGACGATATTAATTAGTTATGTCGGTAATATAGGTTATTACCGACGAAAATAAAACCCTCCGTCTCTAATAATATAATTTATTTTTTACTATTTTTTTTTATTTATTTTTACCGACGGAATATATAGTTTCCGTCGGTAAAGACCCTGTGATTTTTTTCAGAGACCCGCTCTCCCTTCATGTTTTATTTTTTGGTTATTATTACCGATGGTAACTATATATCCGTCGGTAAAGACCCTGCGATTTTTTCCAGAGCCCCGGTTCCCCTTCATGTTATATATTATCCGTAGGTAATAAATGCAGGAATCCCTTTATCTATCTAAATTGGTTCTTCTGGTTTTGAGCTGTCCCTCTCTTGTTTGTGAATACGGCTTTCTTATAATGTTTTTTGAGATTAAAAAGAGGATTACGATATCTATTAAATACCTACTATAAAGATATTAAAAACATACTATGATAAATACCTATCCAATGACATTTAATAGTTATTTAATATTAATTAATATTTTTTTTGAAGGTTAATTAGGTTTCTCTCTCTCTCTGTATATATATATATATATATATATATATATATATATATATATATATATATATATATATATATATATATATATATATATATATATATATATATATATAAACAAGTGAATCTCACCCCGAAGGCAGCCACGGCCATTGAAGGCGGATCTGAGTGTCAACGGGCACGAGCATTTACTATCCACAACAATGCATGCCGGCAGAAAGCATCGCACACTGGCGGAACCACATGCACCACAATCGCCCGTCGGCGGAACAACACACCGCACACCGATGGGGAAGAAAGGGGAAACAAAACAAAAAAAAAGTGCCCCAAAAAAGAAAACCAAAAACAGATCTACACCAGCAGCTCGGCATTAGGAAGATGAGGCGTAGCCGATCTGCTCCGATCCTGCTGTAGCTGCCAAACGCCACAGGATCCATTCCGCCACACAAAGGAGAGGATCAAGAATCCCATCGTCAGAACATCCGGCGGCGGGCCGGGGCCAGATTTGTCACTCCCGTCGTAGATGGCTTGAGGCCGCAACCCCGAAGCTGACGGTGGATGGCGAATCGGGTAGGAGAGGGACCATGCCGCATCAGAGAGACGATCACAAAAACACCACTACCAGAGCAAAATGCCTTGTCTCCCCGGAGCCGCCGTCGGCATCCGAGAAGAGGGGGGGGGGGGGGTGGGGGGGGGCAGCTAGCCAATGAATCCAAGGACAATCGCCATGGACATACTTTGGCTCAACGGGAAAAGCGTTATCGAATAAAAAATGGTTAATATTAATTAGAAAATCTCAAAAATAGACAAGTACTGATATCAATGGTTACATTTCATTGAAGCACTGATGGGAGGATTGTGGCGAAGAGGGTCATTGGTATCGATCGCTTGGTAGTCCCTGCAAGCCAGCTTGCTACCTGGTTTACTTCTATATAGGCCAGGTGTGGGATATATGAATGTTCGCAAAAGAGACAAAGAGTGCTGTCGAATCTTCAATCAGAGGATGATCACCCTTTCTGTCGTTGATCCACAGAATGATTAGCAAGGGGCGGCATTCGACACCAACCCACCCTCGTAGTCGCTAGTCGCGCAAAATGTATCCTTCTCCGACTACGTTGCTGCCTTTACTAACCGCGCCATCAAAATTTAGTTTTAGCTCGTTGAACCTCAGCAGCACCCAATTGACAGTGATGCTCGTTTGCCCTTCCATGTTCTTTGTCACAGACTAAAGAGGAGAATTAACATTGACAAATTCTAACCATAGATGAAAAGTCGCACGAGTAACGACTGCATGATCTCGACTACATGGCTTTCGGTCCTTCCCTCAAAGATCTTCTGGCCTAATCTACTGGCCATGGGATGATCTCAACTGCATGCCGGCTTTCCACAGAGGGGCTCTCCAAGTATTACGGAGGGCCGCAGCTTGTCAGGCTTGATGTTGAGAAGGGGGGATGTGCAGGTGGTGCCCCTACCGAAGCAGCGGGACCCGGACGGACCGTCTGAGTTCATCGGGGAGTCTCGAGGGGATCTTTACTACACCGTCAACTCGCCCGCCCGATCGGAGTTGAATATCTGGTTGTATGACAAAGAAGGGGGCGCCGGCGACGAGAGATGGTCGCTGAAGCACAGGGTGAGCACCGAGGTAGTTGGCAAGCATCCTCTCACCGCCGGCAGCGCCGCGCCTGGTCCCGGCGCCGTTCACCCTATAGTGTTTCATCCGTATTCAGAAGTCATATATCTTGGCGTACAAGGCATGCTCCTTGCGTATCATCCTAGCAACGGGAGGCTGGAGTTGGTCTTTCAGGTGCCTGATGGTGGTGGGGATGTGAGCCGGGATGCCCACCCCATCATCCCTTACCTGGAGTCGATTAATCCTCCCGGGGGCGTATTTATCCGACCTTGATCACCACGTTCGCTCCGGTGCTCCGGCGAGGCTCATCGGCGTCCTTTCTTTCTGTTTGGTTGTGCTTGCGCCGGGTTGTGACGACCGCCGAAGTTCTTTGGACTGCTGCTTTCAAGAACCAAAAAAAATTTGGATGTTTTACTCTACTAATTAGATTTGATTTGGACGAGGATATTGTGAGATTAGTATGCTTGTATTGGTTTTAGATATTTGCGGAGGATTGTCTTCTGTGATTTTGTTGCAATCATATGGTAATTCATACGCTTCTTGTTGCATTCAATTTTTTTTTTTTTTGGGCTAATGTGTGTAAGGTCCCTCACCGAGACATCAGTTTAGCCTAAATACATACAACAGATCATTTAGCCTAAGGTCCCTAGTCCGAATTTAACCCCCCCTGTTTCTTCTCCCCTCTCTCGAGTGGTATGCGAGCGACTCCGACAACTGCGGCAGGCAGCGGGCGTGAACTGCTCCACGGCAGCGGCAAGCTCGGCGACCTCGACGACCCCGACGAGCACGACCTTCGGTGGCCCTGGCGAGCTCGACCTCCAGCAGTAGCGAGGTTTCGGTTAGGTCTAGGATTCATCCCATGGCCAGTATATTAGGTCAGACCAACCGGAGGGAGAGGAGGGTTCGGTTAGATCCGGTAGGGAGAGGCCACCACCCCGTGTCCTGCCATCTCTTCTATACCGACCAGCATTCCGATGGCTCCATATACCATTCAATGGATCAAAATCCAGATATCAAATTCTGCATAATATATAGACTCATTGGGATCTTCAATCGTTCATAAGGATCGAAGTGATCGATCGTTTGCGTGCATGCAACAATACTATTTCCACCGATTTCGATCTTATTTCCTCGAGCTACGCGCTAGGGTTTTTGGAGAATATTGACAATTAATGTTGGAGCACAAAATACTAATCTCTCACACTCATAAGACTTAATTCTTATAAATTCATTTTTGTAACAATCACATTCCAATCTTTTTATCACAGAATGAAATACCCGACATCATTCCTAAGTGAATTGTTCAATAACTTATTGCATTGCAATTATACATGCAATTCTCATTGGCAAGAGCTTCAATCACATTCATGGGCTCAAGGGGTGAAATCCAGTAATGATGACTAACTTGTCTCTTAATTTGAATTCAAGTCCTCACACCGGCCACTAACTGGATCTCCAATAGTGGTAGTTCTCAAATTGTAAACTTGATAAGCTCTACTATTAGAGAATAACCAAGAAATATTCTATCACCACTTCGAGAATCAAATTTTCCTATTTGATTTCTATCCCTAGGGATATTGAGCTTGCTCCCAAAGATCCGGAAGTGTTTCATGTTCGATCTTACCAGTCCATGGTTCATAAGCAATTTCTGATCGCCTTGGTCTAAGATGAACTCTATAAATACTAGGAACCGTCATGAGTAAAGTCGACTTGAAAACTCAGTCAAAACTTGCCGAATATTTACCTAAAAACTACCCAACACCTTGGGCAAGGACAACACTTGAAAACCCAATCAGAAAGACCACGGTACTTTCACACTAGGTCAAGGCAGTCAAATTTATAACTTGTCGTTACACTGGATTACAAGCATATATATCTCAGACAAACTCGGTGCTTCCACAGTTAGTTGATCTAGACTGCTATCGCCCTCCTGCATAGGTCACCACCTATCCTTCGAATGCTCATCGCTACAATCCTTGTACGTACCAATAGCAACGGATCTCATCTACGTGGTTTCTATCAATGAAATCCTCAGCTCAAACTAACATCAATCGATCCACTTCATGAAAATATCACACGGATCTTATTAAGGTTGTCCATGACGGCACTCAACTTTACCTAATAGTTGGACTAAGTGTAGGGGTGTAAAAAAGCCCACAGGCCCGATCAACGGCCAGGCCCGAAAGCACTATGGGTCGGGCCCCGGCCACCACCCTAAGCCCGCAGCTTGACCCGGCTCGGCCCGAAACGAAGCCCGAAAGCTCAGCCTTAAAACCCGATCATAATACTGTAGATTTGGTACATGTATATAGACTATATAATTGTAACATTAAGTATGTGTGGTACAGAGGTGATAGATTTTTTTTATTAAACCACATGTTGTAAACCAAACCTGATCCGAAATTACCAATATATACGTATATATGGGCTGGGCCCGGGCTCAGACCTTTAGCCTGCGGCCCAGCCCAAGAAACCGACGGGCTACTCCGGGTTTATGTAGGCCCGGCCCGTTTACACCCCTAACTAAATGTGATTCATCATTGGGGCCGAGTGCAAGGAACGGCTGTGATCGTGCCAAGTCAAGTTGGCAACCAGAAGTTTGCAGACCAGTTGGCTATATAGCATTTTCCCGGCTCTTCTTTCTGAGTTCTGTTTCTTTCTTCGAAGCTGATCGCCGCCGAAGCTGGGTTGCGAGAGCGCGGCGCCGGAGACAGGTACTCCCCCCTCCTCCCCGCCAACTATTTTTGCCTCCCGATCTCGACGACCGTAGCTCTGGTTCCTCGGTTTCGACGGAAAAGCGATCGAAACCCTAGCTCTCGTCTATGATGCCCCCCACCCGCCAACTACTTTCACCTCCCCCAGTAGGCGAGCGCTCTGGTTCTTCGACGGGAAAAGCGATCGAAACCCTAACTCTCATCTATGATGCCCCCCATCCCATCCAGTGGCGGAAACCCTCTTCGAATACGATCACCTTTCTTGAGCTTGTTCTTCTTGATTCCAATTTCATCCATGGATTCGAACCCCCCCCCCTCTGATTAATTTGGGTTTCTATTTCTGTTGAACCCTAGGATGGGCAGCATCGCCAACAGGGGGAAATCCGTTCGTGCTTATGTCGGTGATGACCTGGTGATTGAGATCCTTGCTCGATTGCCCACAAGATCCCTCCGCAGGTTCCAATGCGTATAGACGGCATGGAGGGGCTTCATCTCCAAGGTCTCTGCCCGTCGAACTCTCCTCCATCCCATGTCCGGCCTTCTCTTCTATACCGACCGGTATTCCGATAGTTCCGGCCACGGCCCAGCCCATTATGCTCCTATCTCCGACCATCAGAGTCACGAGGAAGAGGGGGAGGGCTACTTCTTGGATTTCTTGTCACTTCTAAGATGCCTGCCGTTCTATAACAACGCACATGTCATCCATAGTTGCAATGGGCTGCTGCTCTTCATCACCCGTAGCTCTATAGCTGACCCGGTTCGGTACATCGTGTGGAACCCTGCAACCATGGAATATGTTGCTCTCCCCATTCAACCGTCGAGGCACTGGTCACCATGCTTCCTGGCCTACGATCCCCTCGCGTCCCCTCATTATAAAGTGGTTGGATTCAGCATAGACAGTGGGGCGGTTGCGGACATATACTCTTCCATGACTGGTAAGTGGGTCATGCTGGAATTGGGTTCCGCTAATCAGAGTCGCAGCGGAAGCAAAAAGAAAGATCCGAAGATCATACGGTGTATGTTTCATTACAATTCGTGATACAAAACAATCTACATGCAAATCTATGATCATAGCATATGTGCGGACACCCTAGAGGCATACTACGATCTATGGAAGACATGCATGCATCTACTTGTTTAGATTCATCATACCTTATGGATCTATGATCCGGAGATTACGAAACGATGAAGAACCGCACTTGAATTGCAAGGGAAACTGTCGGATAGCACCTTGTCCTTTGCGAATTGAAGAATCCTCGAAATCCCGTCTCTGAGTGCATGGATTTTGAGCCGACGGAGGAATCCGTTGCGAAGACGATGGCGAGCCACGAGATTTTCTCCTCCTCTTTCTCCTTTCTTCCGTCTCCTTCCTTCCTCTTCCTTCTCCCTTCTTCTTCCTCTCTTTTCCTTGGCCGAAACCACAAGGAGGAGGACTAGGGGTCGGATTTTTTGAGGGGAGGGAGTAGAACCATAGGGCCGGCCCCTCCCCTCTCTATTCCCTTTATAGGGCCGGTCTCCCAAGGCTCCAAGGAGCCTAGGGCCGGCCCTTAGGTGGATAGGGTTGAGGGGGGATCGGATTTAGGTCTTCCGGGTGTCTATCGTGAAGTCCGGACGAAAACGCCCTTCACGAAAAGCGGAAAATTGAAAGTGAGACTGAGTGAGGTGCGCTACTCGGAATCGAGTTCCGTCAGTGCCTGTGAGCTCCTGAAATTATTCCACTCAATCTAAGATCCATATTCAATATGTTCTGAGCCATATTTTAGTATTTACCAAAATACCCCTACGGCCCGTAACACATGTGAATTAGGTTCTTTAGCTCCGGGCTTGCGCTCCATCGTGCTACTTCGCATCCAACGTATCCAACTAGGTCGGGGAACAATTCCTATACACAACGACAGGGTGGAACCTTCAGGGTTCGGGATCTCTAGCTCCAACCGGATCCCTGATTAACTGTTCCGGTGACACACCGAAAGTTCCGTTAATCAGCCCTAATCCGATTAACCACGTAGCCACCCAGAGTGCGACGCGAGTTGAACTCTAGTGATCCTAAACTTATGTTACTCCCTCGTAACCCTGTTCTTAACTATACTCCGATAATCCTCAGTCTCTCCTATTACTGGTGCCATGATACGACTCGGGCGGTAGGGAGCACCATCAGATCCCGATCGATCATCTGACTAGGGTTTGATGACTTGTCATCTATAACAACACACACCTTCCGATGCTATGCCAAGCATCCGGAACATCGTCAGTCATACTGACAACCACCAGGCCTGGGTTAACTGTGTGGACAGATTGACTCATCAAAACGCACCCATCCAACACTGGACGTCAGATAACCTGTAGGGATTACATGTCACTTAAGTGCCAGCCGGGTAACCCAATGTACCATGGTATTGGACTATGGAAGGTCCATGTTGGCACATCAAAGCACCACACAACTGGTTGGCCCAGTGAGCATGATCCCTCAGGGTTAAGGACAGATTATCTATAGTAGTAAGATGGTTTTTGCACTAGTGTCTGAATCACTGAACTATGCACCGTCTTGGTTCCTGTTCAACACGATCATTGTGCTTGGTCAGGTGAATGGGAATCCCACGTTCCCGTGGTGGAGACTTCACCACATCCTCTACCTGTCAATAGCTTGTTCTCGGTGAAGCGACCGACATTACCTAAGCTGTGAACTAGTTCTAGGTCTACACAGAACTGGTCCACTGGGTCTCCCAAGCATGGATCCTCCATGCACCTCAGTGGCCTACTGTGTTCCCTAGGGTCCTTTTATTATATGAGTATTATCATATACCAGAGTAGTATTCTAATTAAAGCAATAACCAAAGTCATCTTTATTAATGTTAATACAGAAAATCCACGCTAAGGACACACGAGCTACAACAGGTCAAGCGCAACTTCCCTCATCAACATGACCTTCGCCCCTATAACTCGCAGTCTGTCTTCCACCGGGGAGCTCTCCACGTACTTCAACCTCTTTGGCGTCTTGTTAGGTTTGATGTTGAAAAGGAAAGTCTCCGGACGCTGTCCTTGCCCGAGGTGTTTGGTTACTTGGGTATCTTTGAGGGCAGTGCGTGCATTGGGGAGTCGAGAGGGCATCTCTATTATGCTGTAAACTCATTCAAAAAATTCGAGCTGAAGATCTGGATGCTTGACGAAAGGAGGGCAAACCTAGACAAGCACGCAAATCGAGGCGGACACGTAAACCAAGGCTGGCATGCAAAATGAGGTTGGCACGCAAATCGAGACAAAGTGATCTTGATCGGGCGGGACCGAAGTGTTGTAGCTCGTGTGTCCTTAGCGTGGATTTTCTGTATTAACATTAATAAAGATGACTTTGGTTATTGATTTAATTAGAATACTACTATGTTATATGATAATTCTCATATAATAAAAGGACCCTAGGGAACACAGTAGGCCACTAAGGCGCATGGAGGATCCATGCTTGGGAGACCCAGTGGACCAGTTCTGTGTAGACCTAGAACTAGTTCACAGCTTAGGAGATGCTGGTCGCTTTACCGAGAACAAGTTGTTGGTAGGTAGAGGATGTGGTGAAGTCTCCACCACGGGAACGTGGGATTCCCATTCACCTGACCAAGCACGATGATCGTGTTGAACAGGAACCAAGACGATGCACAATTCAGTGATTCAGACACTGGTGCAGAAACCGTCTTACTATTATAGATAATCTGCCCTTAATCCTGAGGGACCATGTTCACTGGGCCAACCAGTTGTGTGGTGCTTTGATGTGCCAACGTGTGCGGACCTTCCATAGTCCAATACCATGGTACGTTGGGTTACCCGGCTGGCGCTTGAGTGACATGTAATCCCTACAGGTTATCCGACGTCCAGTGTTGGATGGGTGCGGTTTGATGAGTCAATCTGTCCACACAGTTAACCCAGGCCTGGTGGTTGTCAGTATGACTGACGATGTTCCGGATGCTAGGCATAGCACCGGAAGGTGTGTGGTGTTATAGATGACAAGTCATCAAACCCTAGTCAGATGATCGATCGGGATCTGACAGTGCTCCCCACCGCCCGAGTCGTATCATGACACCAGTAATAGGAGGGACTAAGGATTATCGGAGTATAGTAGAGAACAGGGTTACGAGGGAGTAACATAAGTTTAGGATCACTAGAGTTCAACTCGCGTCGCACTCTGGGTGGCTATGCGGGTTAATCGGATTAGGGCTGATTAACGGAACTTTTGGTGTGTCACTGGAACAGTTAATCAGGGATCCGGTTGCAGCTAGAGATCCCGAACCCTGAAGGTTCTACCCTGTCATTACGTATAGGAATTATTACCCGACCTAGTTGGATACGAAGTAGCACGATGGAGCGCAAGCCCGAAGCCAAAGAACCTAATTCACATGTGTTACGGGCCGTAGGGGTATTTTGGTAAATACTAAAATATGGCTAAGAACATATTGAATATAGATCTTGGATTGAGCGGAATAATTCCAGGAGCTCACAGGCGCTGACGGAACTCGATTCCGAGTAGCGCACCTTACTCAGTCTCACTTTCAGTTTTCTGCTTTTCGTGAAGGGCGTTTTTGTCCGGACTTCACGATAGACACCCAGAAGACCTAAATCCGATCCCCCCTTGTCCCTATCCATCTAGGGGCCGGCCCTAGGCTCCTTGGAGCCATGGGAGACCGGCCCTATAAAGGAAATAGGAGGGGGAGGGCCGGCCACAAGTGCTTCTCTCCTTGGAAAAACCGAACCCTCTCCCCTCTCCTCATCTTTGTGGTTTCGGCCAAGGAAAAAAGAGAGGAAGAAGAAGGGAGAAGGAAGAGGAAGGAAGGAGAAGGAAGAAAGGAGAAAGAGGAGGAGAAAATCTCATGGCTCGCCATCGTCTTCGCAACGGATTCCTCCGTCGGCTCGTAATCCTTGCACTCAGAGATGGGATTTCGAGGATTCTTCAATTCGCAAAAGACAAGGTGCTATCTGACAGTTTCCCTTGCGATTCAAGTGCGGTTCTTTATCGTTCCGTTTTCTCCGGATCATAGATCCATAAGGTATGATGAATCTAAACACCTAAGTAGATGCATCCATATCTTCCGTAGATTGTAGTATGCCTCTAGGGTATCCGCATATATGCTAAGATCGTAGATTTGTATGTAGATTGTTTTATAGCGAAATTGTAATGAAACATACACCGTATGATCTTCGGATCTTTCTTTTGCTTTCGCTGCGACTCTGATACACGGATCCAATTCCAATACGAAGACCGTCCGATCAGGAGGGGGTATTATGTGTACCCTCCCGGTCGGATGCGCAGAAAAACGAGGAAGGAATAGGGGGGGTCGACCGCGCAACAGCCCCCCCTCCCTTCGGTCGGCCAGTTATCAGACGAAAGGGGGGGGCTCGGTCGGCCGGTCACCAAAAGAAAGGGGGGGCTCGGTCGGCCGGTCACCAGACGAAAAGGGGGAGGCTCGGTGGGCCGGTCACCTGACGAAAGGGGGGGCTCGGTCGGCCGGTCACCAGACGAAAAGGGGGGGCTCGGTCGGCCGATCACCAGACGAAAAGGGGGGGCTCTGTCGGCCGATCACCAGACGAAGGGGGGGGGGGGCTCGGTCGGCCGGTCACCAGACGAAAAGGGGGGGGGCTCGGTCAGCCGGTCATCAGACAAAGGCGTGCAACAGCCCCCCCCCCCTTTTCTTTCTCTCGTTCGGCCATGCAACGAGCCGAGGCACGATGTGGCAGTCGAACCCGGAAATCTCAGAGGCTACGCGGTGCTGACTACGCTCCGAGATTTCCGGCCCAAAGTGACCAGGTGTCAACCGCTCGCCATGTCCTCACTACCGCGGCGGTTGAGCTTATTGCGGGGACACGTCACCTACCAATTTTTCGCGGAGCGCCATAACCGTCACCCCACACTATAAAAGGGGACCTACCCCTACAGCATGAGGGGGAGAATTCTGGAGGAGACGCTGCCCGTTCATCCCGGAATTTGCGGAGCTGCGGAGGTCGGTCGGACAGTAGTCAGAGGCTATCTGCGGAGGTCGGTCGGTAGCCAGATATTGTCTGCAGCGACCGGTAGTCAGACGCTGTCTGCAACGGTCGGTAGACTGAGTGAAACTGCAGAGGTCGGTAGTTTGGGAGACCGATCCTTGGGGTGTGTAATTGGGGTTAAGGTGAGAGATTGTAACCGAAGGAATTGTTTTAGTGTATTCTCGCCCCACCCGTGGTTTTTTCTCCTTCGACGTTGCGAAGGGGTTTTTCCACGTAACTACCGTCTTCTCTCTTCTCTTTGGTTTGTTAGATTGTGCTGGCCACCCGAACCGCCCGGTTCGACTAAAAACCCCCCACAGGTACTCCCCTCTCCTCCCCACCAACTATTTTCGCCTCCTGATCTCGACCATCGTAGCTCTGGTTCCTCGGTTTCGACGGAAAAGCAATTGAAACCCTAGCTCGTCTATGATGCCCCCCATCGCCAACTACTTTCACCTCCCCCAGTAGGCGACCGCTCTGGTTCTTCGACGGAAAAGCGATCGAAACCCTAACTCTCATCTTCCAGTGGCGGAAACCCTCTTCGAATACGATCACCTTCTTGAACTTGTTCTTCTTGATTCCAATTTCATCCTTGGATTCGAAACTACCCTCTGATTAATTTGGTTTTCTATTTCTGTTGAACCCCAGGATGCGCACCCGCGCCAACAGGGGGAAATCCGTTCGTGCTCATGTGGGTGATGACTTGGTGATTGAGATCCTTGCTCGATTGCCCACAAGATCCCTCCGCAGGTTCCAATGCGTATCGACGGCATGGAGGGGCTTCATCTCCGGGGTCTTCGCCCGTCGAACACTCCTCCATCCCGTGTCCAGCCTTCTCTTCTATACCTACCGGTATTCCGATAGTTCCGGCCCCGGCCCAGCCCATTATGCTCCTATCTCCGATCATCAGAATCACGAGGAAGACGGGGAGGGCTACTTCTTGGATTTCATGTCACTTTTAAGAAGCCTGCCGTTCTATTACACCGCACATGCCATCCATATTTGCAATGGGCTGCTGCTCTTCGTCACCCGCGGCTCTGTAGTTGACCCGGTTCGGTACATCGTGTGGAACCCTGCAACCATGGAATTTGTTGCTCTCCCCTTTCGATCGTTGAGGCACCCTTCACCATGCTTCCTGGCCTTCGATCCCCTTGCGTCCCCTCATTATAAAGTGGTTGGATTCAGCATAGACAGTGGGGCGGTTGCGGACATATACTCTTCCATGACTGGTAAGTAGGTCAAGCGTAGGTTCCCTCATCAACATGAAGTTCGCCCCTATAACTCGCAGTCCGTCTTCCACCGGGGAGCTCTCCACGTTCTTCAAACTCCTGACCGTCTTGTTAGGTTTGATGTTGAGAAGGAAAGTCTTCGGACGCTGTCCTTGCCCGAGGTGTTTGGTTACTTGGATATCTTTGAGGGCAGTGCGTGCATTGGGGAGTCGAGAGGGCATCTCTGCTGTAAACTCGTTCAAAAAATCCGAGCTGAAGATCTGGATGCTTGACGAAAGGAGGGCCAAGAAGTGGTCGCTGAAGCACAAGATAAGCACCAAGGTTCTTGAGAAACATCCTCTAGCACTTGGACCTTCGGAGTACGGCTCTTTCCACCCCATTGCCCTCCGTCCAGATTCGGCGGATGCCTTCTTCCACCCCATTGCTTTCCATCCAGATTCGGGTGTCGTATATCTTGGCATACTGCGGAAGATGCTCGCTTATCATCCCAGCCGTGGGAGGTTGGAAGAGATTTGCACTGTGCCTGGGATTGTGAATTGGTGGAGGGCGTTCGCTGTCATCGCTTGCGTGGAATCATTAAATCCACCCGGGGAAAACTAATCCGACGTTGAAGATTGATCAAACTCATTCGCACCTACGACTCAAAAATTCTCCGTTTGTCAAATTTGTTAATGTTTCCAAATGTTTGCAAAGGTCTGTTTTAATCTTGAGGGATTGTTTCATATTCTTAGTCTTATGATGTTGTGTTCATTTGCTTATAATTGGCCCTGGGTATTGGTAATGCCCAAGAATTCGGGTAAGTTGGGCTGATCTTGTGCATATTTAACGGTGGACATTGGGAAACCCAGGCTAATCAATAGCCACAGGCTGCGTGCATTCATGTCTCATGTAAACATCCATTACTTGAACTCTCATGAGGGGGCGCCTGTGAGAGTTGGACATCATGATTTTTTTTTTGGGGGGGTCTTGTTCATTGCTCTTCTTCTCTCCTCTCCATCGCGCGAGGCCTGCAACACCAGCAAGCTGAGCAACTCCAATGACGAAATCGTCCTCCGACCGCAAAAATGTGCTCCATCGTTCCTCCAGAAGGGCTTTTCTTTTCTTGTTATTGAAGCCCCGATCTCTCTCTCTCTCTCTCTCTCTCTCTCTCTCTCTCTCTCTCTCTCTCTCTCTCTCTCTCTCTCTCTCTCTCTCTCTCTCTCTAGGTTTTTCTAAAGGTTATTCTCTTTCAATAACAATTCAGATTGTGTAGTATAAATTTTGATTTTATCTATATCTATTCAATACCTTCTTGCATTGCAATTATATATGCACTTCTCAGTGGCAAGAGCTTCAATCACATTCTTGGGCTCAAGGGATGAAATCCAGTAGTGATGACTAACTTGTCTCTTAATTTCAATTCGAGTCCTCACACCACTAACTGGATCTCCAATAGGGGCAGTTTGCAAATTGTAAACTTGATAAGCTCTACTATTAGAGAATAACCAAGAAATATTCTATCACCACTAGGAGAATCAAATTTTCCTATTTGATTTCTATCCCTAGGGATATAGAACTTGCTCCCAAAGATCAGGAAGTGTTTCATGTTCTATCTTACCAGTCCATGATTCATAAGCAATTTCTGATCTGCATGGTCTAAGGGTCTGTTTGGTTGGAGGGAGTTGGAACCGGCATGTTCCAACTCACGCGTGTTCCGCTAAAGCAGCTGTTTTCCGTGCGGAGGTTTCCGACCAGATGTGTTTCAACTCCTCCGTGGGTTTCGATTGTATCGAAAACACATGAGTTTGTACCCCACGGTTTTCAGGTGGAGTTCCAACTCATTTCTTTTGTACCCCACGCATGAGTTGGAACACGCCGGTTCCAACTCCCTCCAACCAAACAGACCCTAAGATGAACTCTATAAAGAATGTAGCATGCTGTGTTAACTGCTTCGGCCTTAAAATGCTGAGCAAGATTTTTGCTAATCAATAAGATTCTAGCCATTTCTTGAACGGCTCTATTTTTCCTCTCACCTACTCCAATTTGTTGAGGGGTTTAAGAGCAGAGAATTCATGCATTGTACCAAATTCAGAGTACGTTCTCAAATTCACATCCATGGTTGCTCCTTCTTAAAACCTAAAAACTCGAGTCGACTAGGATCCTTCCTGAGTAGAGTTGACATGAAAACTCAGTCAAAACTCGGCCTAATAGTTACCTAAAAACTACCCAACGACTTGGGCAAGGACAACACCTGAAAACCCAATCAGATAAACCACAATACTTTCACACTAGGTCAAGGCAATCAACTATGTAACTTGTTGTTACACAAGTTTACAAGCATACATCTCGCAGATAGATTCGGTGCTTCCACAGTTACTTGATCTAGACTGCTATCGTCCTCCCACATAGGTTGCCACCTATCCTCCGGATGCTCATCACTACAAATCCTTCAAATCCTTGTACGCATCAACGAAATCCTCAGCTCAAACTAACATCAATCGATCCACTTCATGAAAAGATCGCACGGATGCTGTCCATAGCTAGGGGTGGCAATGGGTCGGGTTGGGTCGGGTCGGGTTGAGACGTAGGTATAAGGGCAAATCATTCAACCCGAACCCGACCAGTTTAATAAACAGGTCAAAATTTTAAACCCAAACCCAATCCGCCAAATAAACAGGTTGACCCAACCTGACCCGTTTAACCCATTTACTAAATGGGTCGGGTCGGGTTGGCTCGAGTTGGGTCAATAGAACCCATGTAAATCTGTCGGGTTGGGTCAAGACAGGTCGGATTGGGCCGGGTTTGATCGGGTTGGGTCGGGTGGGGTCAAGTCGGGTTATAAGTACAAACCCGAACCCGACTCATTAAATAAACGAGTCAATCGGGTCGACCCGTTTATGACACGAACCCGTTTAGGCCAAACCCAAACCCTCTAACTTCGGGTCGGGTTCGGGTCAGGTTGGCAGGTCGGGTCAAGGATTGCCACCCCTATCCATAACCTCACACAACCACTGCAGTCCGTTTACCTGACAGTTGGACTAAGTGTGATTCGTTAGGGGGCAGCGTGCAAGGAACGGTTGTGATCGTGCCAAGTCAAGTTGGCAACTAGAAGTTGGCAAACCACTTGGTTATTTAGCATTTTCCCGGCTCACTTCTTTGAGCTCTGTTTCTTCTTCGAAGATGCAAAACCTGATCGTCGCCGAAGCTGGGTTGCGAGAGAGCGGCGCCGGAGACAGGTACTCCCCCCTCCTCCCCGCCAACTATTTTCGCCTCCCGATCTCGACGACCGTAGCTCTGGTTCCTCGGTTTCGACGGAAAAGCGATCGAAACCCTAGCTCTCGTCTATGATGCCCCCCACCCGCCAACTACTTTCACCTTCCCCAGTAGGCAAGCGCTCTGGTTCTTCGACGGGAAAAGCGATCGAAACCCTAACTCTCATCTATGATGCCCCCCATCCCATCCAGTAGCGGAAACCCTCTTTGGATACGATTACCTTTCTTGAGCTTGTTCTTCTTGATTCCAATTTCATCCATGGTGTTATGAAGAGAGGGGGAGAGAGAATAGGATTGGGGAGAAAATCTCCTTGTATTATCTCATCAAACTCACGTTAACATTACATAAGACTACCTCTCTTTATATAGAGAGAGAACACACACCATTATGTTACCACAACCAAGGTGGGACTAATAGAATACTAACACACTACATCTAATACCCCCCGTCAAACTGATGTAAGGTATAAACCGACATCAGTTTGCTTAATAAAAGGAAGGAGAAAGAAAGAAAAAAAAATTACATCAAATAACCCTTTTTTTTTTCGCTGAAAAGTAAAGATAGTGCCAGGACGACCTGCAAGCAAGTCGTCCTGGAAACCCGATTGACCTGCAATCAGGACAATCGGGGGAACTCGGCCAACCTGTAAGTAGGTCAACCGGGGGAATTGGCAATGATCACAAAGGATCGGAGCGAAGGAAGCCGACGGTGATGGAAGCCGGCAATAACGGAGGCCGAAAGGAGAGAGAGCGGCTAAGAAAAGATGTGAATGCGTGAGATCTCATAAGAGGCAAGCACCCGGCCGAAGCAAGTACTTAACACCTCTGAGAGGATCTCAATCATCACAGACAAAGAAGAAGGAAAAGATGAAGAGTCGTAGCTCTGATAGGGTCACAAGACCAAGAAAAGGAAGAGGATCCGAAAGCCGGCGCAAGAATGACCGGAACGAGAGTGGATCCAAAAGCCGGCACAAGACAAGTGTGACCGGAACAAGAAAGGATCCAAAAAGCCGGCACAAAACAAGTGTGAGCAAAACTAGAGAGGATCAAAAGCCGGCACAAAACAAGTGTGACCGGAACGAGAAAAGATCCAAAAAGCCGGCACAAAACAAGTGTGACCGGAACTAGAGAGGATCAAAAGAAACCGACACAAGACAAGTGTGACCGGAACGAGAGAGGATCCAAAATCCGGCACAAAACAAGTGTGACCGGAACTAGAGAGGATCAAAAGAAACCGGCACAAGACACGTGTGACCGGAACGAGAGAGGATCCAAAAGCCGACACAAAACAAGTGTGACCAGGACTAAAGAGGATCAAAAGGTGCAAGGCGGATCGGTAGGGCGCAGAGCGCAAAAATACCAAGGCGCAAGGGCACAGAGCGAGACGATGGGGCAGGCGAATCGACAAAGTGCAAGGGCATATGGTGCAAGGCGAGTTGACAAAGCTTAAGGTGCAGCGGATGGCGGACGCCGGACGCTAAGGCAGCCGGATCAAACGGCTTAGGGCTTCGGCAGCCAGCAAGACTGATGGGCGCGGGCTGGAGCGGAAAGAGGAGCGGCAACTCGAGCGCAGGGCCGCACGACGCAAAGGGTTTAAGAGAGAGAGAGAGAGAGAGACGAGCAGATGGGATAGAAATCAAGAGAAAGAAAGAAGGAGCAATTATTAATTAATCTGTAAACTAGGGGCTTATCGTTAGACCTTGTAGATGATTAGGAAGCAAGCGAGCACAGCACGCGGGTCAAATAACATGAGCTCCCCCTGCCCGATACGCACGGAATCGCCCTTCAACTCCGGATCCGACAGGCACAGAATCGCCCTTCGACTCCGGACCCAGCCTGCATCGACGGGTGTGATCCTCTTGTTACGAAGAGAAGGGGATCTGATTTTGGGAGAGAAATAGAGGAGACCACAGGGATCTTACACGGAAAAAACACCATCGAGACACACAGGGACACAAGTAGGTGTCTACTGTGTGTCCTCTTGTTACGAAGGGAAGGGGATCTGATTTTGGGAGAGAAATAGAGGAGACCACAGAGAACGGCGGGCACAGGGAACGACGGGCGCCAGAGACGAGGTCGACGCGAGGGAGATCCGGGTCGGCGAGCGCAGAGAACGGCGGGCGTAGGGCCGTCCGGATGCAGGGGGACGGCTGGAGTCCGGCGTGGGCGACACAGCCGTGTCTCCGTCGTTTAGCTTCACCACCACCACCGAAGGTGAGGCCATTGGGCCGGCGGAGGAGGCGATCTGCACTAGCAATGGGGCTTCGCCGATGATCTGGCAGATCGAATCCCACCGGTCCAGCTTTTCCGGGGTGACGGCCTCCTCTTCCGCGACGTCTTTGATCTCAGCGAACGAAATTGGGAGACGTCGTGGTCATCAAGAAGAGGGCCAACTAAACACCTGGCCTCCCCGGATCGGTGATCGAGGGCGAGACCCGCGTGCTGGCCGCCTCCATGACCATGGAGGACATCTTCAAAGGCACCAAGTCCTTCAAGCAGGAGGTCTTCGAGAAGGTCCAGTTGGAACGTCAAGCAGCTCGTCGACGTCAAGGGCCACGAGTACTTCTCCTAACTCGGCCAGAAGACGCAGATGGAGGCCGCCAACCAGGCCAAGGTCGACGTGTCCGAGGCCCGATCTGGCTGCTGTACTGGAGAGAAGACGCCGCTGACGCAGTGCTCGGATGGCGGGGGCGCAGGGCCGGACTCGCTCGCACAGGTAAGGAAAAACAAAATTTTATTATGCCTGGCCTCCCCGAGGTTGCCGACGGCGACCGAGGAGGCCGAGGCTAGGGAAGGATTTTCAAAATCCTAGGCCAAGAAGGTCGGCTCTGATACCATGTTACGAAGAGAGGGGGGGAGAGAATAGGATTGGGGAGAAAATCTCCTTGTATTATCTCATCAAACTCACGTTAACATTACATAAGACTACCTCTCTTTATATAGAGAGAGAACACACACCATTATGTTACCATAACCAAGGTGGGACTAATAGAATACTAACATACTACATCTAATACATGGATTCGAACCCCCCCTTTGATTAATTTGGGTTTCTATTTCTATTGAACCCCAGGATGGGCAGCATCGCCAACAGGGGGAAATCCGTTCGTGCTTATGTGGGTGATGACCTGGTGATTGAGATCCTTGCTCGATTGCCCACAAGATCACTCCGCAGGTTCCAATGCGTATCGACGGCATGAAGGGGCTTCATCTCCGAGGTCTCCGCCCGTCGAACACTCCTCCATCCCGTGTCCGCGGTATTCCGATAGTTCCGACCCCGGCCCAGCCCATGATGCTCCTATCTCCGATCATCAGAATCATGAGGAAGAGGGGGAGGGCTACTTCTTGGATTTCTTGTCACTTCTAAGAAGCCTGCCGTTCTACTCCAAAACATATGTCATCCATAGCTGCAATGGGCTGCTGCTCTTCCTCATCCGCAACTGGAGAGCCTCCGCTGTCGCTCCAGGAGAGCAAAATACTCCATGGTTGCAGGGTTCCACACAATGTACAGAACCTTGGTGCTTATCTTGTGCTTCAGCGACCACTTCTTGGCCCTCCTTTCGTCAAGCATCCAGATCTTCAGCTCGGATTTTTTGAACGAGTTTACAGCATAATAGAGATGCCCTCTCGACTCCCAATGCACGCACTGCCCTCAAAGATATCCAAGTAACCAAACACCTCGGGCAAGGACAGCGTCCGGAGACTTTCCTTCTCAACATCAAACCTAACAAGATGGTCAGGAGTTTGAAGAACGTGGAGAGCTCCCCGGTGGAAGACGAACTGCGAGTTATAGGGGCGAACTTCATGTTGATGAGGGAACCTGCGCTTGACCTACTTACCAGTCATGGAAGAGTATATGTCCGCAACCGCCCCACTGTCTATGCTGAATCCAACCACTTTATAATGAGGGGACGCGAGGGGATCGAAGGCCAGGAAGCATGGTGAAGGGTGCCTCAACGATCGAAAGGGGAGAGCAACATATTCCATGGTTGCAGGGTTCCACACGATGTACCGAACCAGGTCAACTACAGAGCTACGGGTGACGAAGAGCAGCAGCCCATTGCAACCATGGATGGCATGTGCGGTGTAATAGAACGGCAGGCTTCTTAGAAGTGACATGAAATCCAAGAAGTAGCCCAGCCCATTATGCTCCTATCTCCGATCATCAGAATCACGAGGAAGAGGGGGAGGGCTACTTCTTGGATTTCTTGTCACTTCTAAGAAGCCTGCCGTTCTATTACAACGCACATGCCATCCATAGTTGCAATGGGCTGCTGCTCTTCATCACCTGCGGCTCTATAGCTGACCCGGTTCGGTACATCGTGTGGAACCCTGCAACCATGGAATATCTTGCTCTCCCCATTCGACCGTCGAGGCACCGTTCACCATGCTTCCTGGCCTTCGATCCCCTCGCGTCCCCTCATTATAAAGTGGTTGGATTCAGCATAGACAATGGGGCGGTTGCGGACATATACTCTTCCATGGCTGGTAAGTGGGTCAAGCGCAGGTTCCCTCATCAACATGACCTTCGCCCCTATAACTCGCAGTCCGTCTTCCACCGGGGAGCTCTCCACGTACTTCAACCTCCTTGGCATCTTGTTAGGTTTGATGTTGAGAAGGAAAGCCTCCGGATGCTGTCCTTGCCTGAGGTGTTTGGTTACTTGGGTATCTTTGAGGGCAGTGTGTTCATTGGGGAGTCGAGAGGGCATCTCTATTTTGCTGTAAACTCGTTCAAAAAATCCGAGCTGAAGATCTAGATGCTTGACGAAAAGAGGGCCAAGAAGTGGTCGCTGAAGCACAAGATAAGCACCAAGGTTCTTGAGAAACATCCTCTTGCACTTGGACCTTCGAAGTATGGCTCTTTCCACCCCATTGCCCTCCATCCAGATTCGGAGGATGCCTTCTTCCACCCCATTGCTTTCCATCCAGATTCGGGTGTAGTATATCTTGGCATACTGCGGAAGATGCTCGCTTATCATCCCAGCAGTGGGAGGTTGGAAGAGATTTGCACTGTGCCTGGGATTGTGAATTGGTGGAGGGCGTTCGCTGTCATCGCTTGCGTGGAATCAATAAATCCACCCGGGGAAAACTAATCCGACGTTGAAGATTGATCAAACTCATTTGCACCTATGACTCGAAAATACTCTGTTTGTCAAATCTGTTAATGTTTCCAAATGTTTGCAATTCTTAGTCTTATGATGCTGTGTTCTTTTGCTAAGAGTTGGCCCTGGGTATTGGTAATGCCCAAGAATTCGGGTAAGTTGGGCTGATCTTGTGCAGATTTAACGGTGGACAATGGGAAACCCAGGCTAATCAAAAGCCACAGACCGCGTGCATTCATGTCTCATGTAAACATCCGTTACTTGAACTCTCATGAGTGGGTGCTTGAAAGTGTTGGACATCGTGACTTTTTTTTTGGGGTCTTGTTCATTGCTCTTCTTCTCTCCTCTCCATCGCGCGAGGCCTGCAATTCAGATTGTGTAGTATAAATTTTGATTTTATCTATATCTATCCCTTTTCTTTTCCTTTTCGAGCTATGATTTCTTTAGACAACTTTGCCTCCGCCTCCTTTTTTCAGCTCCATCCTTTCGGAATTCGGAGTTAGAGTTCAAACCTCCATTCTTGTTGAGCTCCATTCAATCCAAGCTGCATCTCCGACCAAATTAGTACTCTGTCTTAATCCATCATCGTCAGCAGATCTCCGTCAGGCTCAGCCATCAAACATCATCATAACATCACGACATTCTTCGAAGCATCTTAAATGTCACATTAGCCATCATTTGCTCGCCAAAGCATCGTGACGCATATTGCGGTGGTCTTATCACATATCACGTGAGGCATCGTGGTGTGCTATAGCTGCTTGGAGGAAGATCAACGCCTGCTTGCCAGCTTTGTCCACATCCGTTGCAAACCCCTAGCACAGGAGGATGGCCGCATTGCTTCACGAGAAAAGAACCAAGAGGGAAGAACTCTCAGCCTTTGATTTCAATTGTGTGTGGTCCATGTCAGTTCTGTTTGGAATTTCTTAAATTCTGTTAAATTGGAGCAGTACCTTCCGTTGTGCTGGGCAACGTAGTCAGAGGATTGGCAGCCACTGGTTTGTGGTTGGTAATGCAGTAAACTGTATTGCAGACCAAGTGTTTGTGGAAATGTCTGATCCAGGCCAGACGGAGGGGATTCAGCCACAATCCGATATTGCTCTGTAGAGTGATGGCGAGGGTAATACCAGAGTGGAGGAACACCCTATTGCTTCCCCCCAAACCTTGGAATGTGATAGCTGGAGCACCTTCGAGGATATAAGGTGTCACGCCCCAGAAATCTAAATACCGATCCCTGGGGTGTGAGGTGAGAAATGATGGGATTTTGGGTCTGGTCAATTATTTACACCAATTTGGGTTGTCACAGGACTTTTTCTACACTCGCTAATATGAAAAATAAGGAGGAGGGAGAAACAAGAGGGGAATCTTTTAAATTTGATTTCTCGAAAATATTTTTATTAAGAAGCAAAGAAAGAGAAATGTCAATAGAGAGAAGACATTATCTAGTCAGGCTCGACCTTCAAAAGTCATATCCTTTTAGTATGTGTGAACTGTCGGTGCCACTACATGCTGACAGGAGTCTATCTGAGGGAGCACGAGGCTCAAGCCTCCTACGGCTAACCAAGTAGTCTCACCCTCTCCCTAACACTCAGGTGTACTAGTCTAGGGTTCCTATCTATAGAGTTAATCAATTTAGTTATTTATATGTACTTATATTTTCATCATCATCTATCCTAGACTTGGGGCCTTGAGGAGAGGCATACCCAAAAGAATTCAGCTGGAACCATTGCAACTACAACTATAGAATACTAACTAACTAATAAAAATTCTTATTCCAACACAATTATAATGTCTGAAAAGAAAAGACTACAAGACGAACGTATTAAGCAAAAGGGCAAAGCTGCAATTCTGACTCTGTCTCTGGACTCCTACTGCTACTCCTGAGCCTCCGGACCTGCAATTGAGCCTACTCGTGGGAAAAAGTAGCCTCCAATGGAAAATTGAAAGATTAGCCAAATTAATGACTTGAGACATCCTAATATTTTTTAATAATATGAGACAACTACTCTTAATAAATTAAGATAATATCTATCAGTTCTAGTAGGATCAATGTTTGCAGAATGATACCTAAACCTATCAGTAATCTATATTCACATGCAATTCCTACTGTCACTAGGTTATCTAACATAAAGTCTATTCAATGTTCTACAGCATTAAAGAATAAATTAAATAAGACATTCATCTAAAGTCATGAGGTCATCATGTAAACAGTCACATAATTCTAAATTCATATACAGATGAAACACACTCTATTAAAATATGAACCCCGGGTATTTTGTTCATCCTGCCCCCGGTCGGTTATTACTATAGGGCCTTTTATTTCGATGTAGAGGGTCAACTCTCTCATCGTGCATCCACTAACACCATGCACTAGTCACCCAGATGATCACAAGGGGTTTTTCGTCTTTCACGGTGGAGCTCTACCGCCCAACTTACTTTACTATGGGGACTTTAACTCCCTGGGACAGGGTTGCTAGGCCAATCCCTACTCGAGGGCACCTCCTATTGGCTTTACCACAACCCTTGCCCGTGACCCCTAACCTACTTAACTTTGGCTGTACGCGTAGGGTGGTTCACGGCCCTTGCGCGCACAGGGTCTCTACCATCTAACCAGGTAGATTCATATATAACATCTTTCAATATATACACTGAAGCTACAAAAAGTCTATTTAGTGCTTAACAATTTTCAATAATTTATCCCTGGTCCCGTACTCATCTCGCAACCCATGCAACATAATAAATAAATAAAGTAAGACACTCATCCCGGTGACCCGTGTGCTAGGGTTGCCATACTCCTCTCAGGAGAGTGGGCTCCGATAATTATTAGTTATTCAATTTATTGTTTAATTTAAGGGAATCCTAATTACGATGTCCATACAATAAAAAACAATCATTATTATTATTTTATTAATATTTTAGGCATGCGTCACCGGACTCGCGACTCCGCATGTAAGGCGGGGTCCACTTGACCACATGCGATGATGCCCGACGGGACCTGCATGCAGTGTCATGGACACCTACCGTTAGTCATTCTGATGGTTCCAGTTTTGCTGGAATCCGACTTCGGTCGGATGGTTTTGGGTCGAACCATGTAGAACCGGTGGAACCGATTGCATGGCTGGGTTGCTAGGGTAGAAGGGGTTCTAGAGTTATCTTATAGGTTTAAAAGGTAGGACTCAATGTTCTGAGCACGATGCCGCTGGTTTCGTCCGAATCTGAGTTCGGACGATGAAACGGCGGTCAAACCACGGTACCGCGATAAGGTTGGGTCCAAGGATAAAACAGGAGATTAAACAGTATAATTACTATACTAAACTATAGTCAATAGGTAAGATTTTTTGAGCCGGTCGAAATGACGCTCGTTTCGTCCAATTCCGAGTTCGGACGGAGAAATGACAGTCGAACCAAAATTGACTGGTTCACGGGTCTGGTTCAGGTGAACCAGACCGGTTTACTATGTGGGTCGGGTCTGCAAAGGTTGGGTCGGGTCTGCAGTTGGTCTACCGGGTCGGGTCTGGGGTTAACTTACACTAACCGGGGGAAATTACAGATTTGCCCCCCCCTATGTTCATCTTCTCCACGAGACCAGCGGCGGCTAGTTCCTACGCGAAGGCGGGCGACGGGAGAGGCGGCCTGGAGCGCCGGCGAGCGCTCGGTCGGCCTCTCCCGCACCACCCCCACAAAGAAGGCGCGGGGAAAGGCGGCCAGAGCAGTCGTCGGAGCCCGAAAGCTCAGCCGGAGGGGGTTCGCATGGGGTTTGGAGTAACGGCGGCCGGTGGTGGTGCACCGACGATCATCGGGAGGGGCTCAGCTGCGGCGGCGGTGTCCGCCCGTGCTGGCCGCGGCAAGGGAGGAGGAATGGGGTCATGGAGAAGGATGGGAGGAGGAGGGTGGCTGACCTGGGGGTTTCGGTGCGCTCGTCGGTGCTCTGGCGAGGGCAGGTCGGGATGCTCCAATCTCCCTTGATCTCTTCTCCTACTCTCTCTCTGTCTCGTTCTCTCTCTCGCTCTTTCTCTGCCGTTTTCTCTCTCTCTCTCTCTCTCTATTTTTCTCCCTCTCTCTCTCGGTTCATAAAAAAAGGGGGGCTATTGTTGTGGTGAGAAGGGCTGGGGGGATAGGGTCGGTTAAAGCTTCCTACTAAGGGGGAAGGGATAAAGGAATGAAAGATAGGGATATATCATCCCAAATCTTGCCCGATCATTCTCATCCGAATTTCAGATTTTAAACAGCTAGGGAGGGAGGTCAAGAGAGCTTAAATTATGCTAGGAGACCGGAAGGTAGGCTCCAGGGCTGGTCGGGCTCGGTCCCGAGCCCTGAACTGGGCTCGATTGGAATCCGGGTGCGATTCGTCCACTAACTGAATTAAAAAGAATAATCACTCGTAACTATCAAATCGGAAGTCGGAATAGAGCTTGAAAGGATTCGTTGGAAAGGTCTCGTCAACGCAAATACGTCAGCGCTTGGTAAATAATTTTCTGACCTCTGGATCTCACAAAAAAAAAGAAAATACTCCAAAATTTAAAATATCAATAACTATTCACCCAGGTGTCGGATCGACCCAAACTCAGGCTCATTAGAAGGCTCTCTTAGAGCCTTATCTAACATATCCTGTTTTGTTATGATCCGATCACCTGATCTCTTGTGGAAAACAAAACGGCTTCGACTGTTAACCAATTATCATTTTTCTAGGGTTTATCTGTCGGGCTGCCGAAACTGGCTGCGCATACACTTGATCGTTGCACGGAATGCACCATCACGATGTGCTCGAAGTTATGGAGAATGTGAACGTAAAACATCTGATAAGTTTACGGTCCATTATTCCAAAAGAAGCCCAAAGAAAAATTCTGACTGTAAAAAGACGAAAAAACCATGGAGGATTTCTATTATTCTCAAATCTAACACCACAGGTGTTACAACCTACACACCTTAAGAAAATTTTCGTCCCGAAAATTCAACTACGAAAACTGTAGATACGAGTCCACCCATCTCTATTATCAAAACAAAAAAAAGATTATAGAAATAAAAAGTTAACTATAACGAGCACGAAGATCCTCACTAACACTGCCAATAAGAAACCCAAGTCAATACCCCAAATCTTACTAAAAGAAAATCCTGCCCCTCTACTACTCACAATTCTACTCTCTCTACTAACCTAAATATTATACGAATCGAGTCTCGTAATTATTAGGATAGAAATGAACCTCCAAATTCTCGCATCACGAATATGAGTTTTGATTTTTATTTTCCATTCTAAGCATTATGGATTAGACCATAATCATGAGTTTTGATCAATAACCCTGCCTAGATAAGGGGCATCCCCCTTATTAGTACTGCCGAGGGGTGTCCCCCTCGGTAGGGTAACTATCAAAACTCATAGATTTAGAAACTTAGAATACACTCAATTATCAGTGCCAATCCAAAAAGGTAAATCCATCTATATAAGCGCCCATACACCCATATATAAATTTATTCTTTCGGTATCGACATTACAATCATAGGAATGTATATTCCACATATATGCCCATACACATATGCTTAAGTATACATCTCAAATGATTTGACATAAGAGATGTCTCAACTAGTACGCCTATCGTGTATCTAATACTAAACTAAAATCCTATAAGATTCCTATGAGACTAGCACCTATACTAATCGAACTACCAATACTGCTCAAGGGACTAAAGAACAAATGTCCCAAAATCTATTTCTCAAGTGGGTCCATACTAGATTGCCACGCTCTGGCAATAGATTGTAATCTCATTAGCTCACTCCAAGACAAGGGGACCGATTCTAAACCAGAATTATTATGAGTTGGCTGAAGAAACTACCTACTAGAAAACTAATGGCCAACTAATATCGACTGAGCAGATCGATACCAAGTAATAAATTCTATCCTAAATTAATCATCGAAATAGTTAGACGGAAACCTAGCAACCATACAAAAATGAGAATAAAGGACCCGAGACAATTAAAGACAACTTAGAAAAAGGACAACCGAGAAAACTATCATAATCTTAATATTTGAGAACTAAAGGCAATCACTCAAAAGAAACTGAAGCAAACAAAAGTTACTAGAATCGAATAATAATTAGAAACAAAGCGGGGTGAATCGACTGAATAATGATCATTCTTAAGATTCCAACTGATAAGATATTCTCAAATTTTATAAACGTAGGCAATCCTTTTGACATCGTCGCTAACATCTTTCTAGTACTCAATTATCTCAATTCTATCTTAACGTCACTGTCATCTGGCCAGTGCGCTCTTTCCCGCGAGTTCTAATAAAAACTGCAAAACAAACCGTCAAAGCCTCCAAAGAGTCAGTGCGTATAGTAGCCTTAGTATGTCCTCTATCGAACAAGCACAAACCACCACCAAAGTTCCCGAGAAACAATATGTAGTCGCCAAATTCTCCAATGAGAAAGTGTGTAGCTGCCAAAGTTCTTATTGAGAACATTGCATAGCCACAGTATGTCCTCTACCGGACAATCATCACTATAGCCAAAGTTCCCTAGGAACAGTGCGTACTCTTTCGAAAGAGTCACTATCAAGGTATCTTGTAATCTACTAACCAAGGGAATTCAAACTACCACCTGAGATTTCTATCTCTTGGTGTACTCATTGAAACCACTATCCCCAAGAGTCATCATCAGTACTCATAAGATCTTTTTTTTAAAAAAGAAATATAAGCTCTACACCAAACTAATTATAACCCACGATACACACCAAAGAGATCTAACAAGAAAACTACTTTAATTATTACACCTATATCGAGATAATGGATAATCCTAAAAACACCAACTAGGTCTCTAGTACCAATGGTCAATAAGCATCAAGGAATCCTAAAACACCAACTAAGTCTCTAGTACTAAGGGTCAACAAAGATCAAGGAATCTTAAAACACCGACTAGGTTTCTAGCGCTTAGGGTCAATGAAAAATAACAAAAATAGCAAACTCACAACCATGCTAGATAAATCATTAATGATATACATCCTTCCAGATATATTCAAATACATCCATCCCAAAACCAATCAACTAAATCACTAACTGGAGTTGAATCTCTAGTCCTTGGTCAGCTCCTTACCACTAGAAAGTTCAAGAGAATCCATATTAGAAGACTCCCAACCTATACTCTGATATAGACTCAAACACTATGCTTCTGCCTAGAGATCAAGAAACACCACCCTTGGTTAAGATTTTCTAAGTGGCTTCTTCCTAAGAACTATCGCCCGAGTTACAACGACTAACTCTAAACCTAAACATTATAGCACATCATAGTTCAAATATAATCATACTCATAGGACATATAGATTGATTCACGAGTCTTGATCAATCAAAAACTCAATCATGGATAGTTCTTAATTACAGATCAATTCCTCAAACAAAACCAGTTCTCCAAGTACGATTAACCCTAGGTTCTTATCCTTAGAAATACTCGCTATACCGCCACTAGCTACTACGAGAATCCTATCAACTCAATATCTATACAATCTCTAGAAAACATTCTAACACCACTAGAGTCTAAACTTTTCGAAGAAAGAATAGTAAGACATGAACCATATCCTAACAAAACCCCTAGGAATATATCCCTAGGCTCTGATACCAGCTGTCACGTCCCAGAAATCTGAATAGCGATCCCTGGGGTGTGAGGTGAGAAAGGATGAGATTTTGGGTCTGGTCAATTATTTACACCAATTTGGGTTCTCATAGGACTTCTTCTACGCTAACTAATATAAAAAACAAGGAGGAGGGAGAAACAAGAGGGGAATCTTTTAAATTTGATTTCTCAAAAATATTTTTATTAATAGAGAGAAGACATTATCTAGTCAGGCTCGACCTTCAAAAGTCCTTTCCTCTCAGTATGTGTGAACTGTCGGTGCCACTACATGCTGACAGGAGTCTATCTGAGGGAGCACGAGACTCAAGCCTCCTACGGATAGCCAAGTAGTCTCACCCTCTCCCTAACACTCATGTGTACCAGTCTAGGATTCCTATCTATAGAGTTAATCAATTTAGTCATTTATACATACTTATATTTTCATCATGATCTATCTAGGCTTGGGGCCTTGAGGAGAGACATACCCAAAAGAATTCAATTGGAACCATTGCAACTACAACCATAGAATACTAACTAACTAACTAATAAAAACTCTTATTCTAACACAATTATAATGTCTGAAAAGAAAAGACTACAAGACGAACGTATTAAGCAAAAAGGCAAAGCTGCAATTCTGACTCCGTCTCTGGACTCCTACTGCTACTCCTGAGCCTCCGGACCTGCAACTGAGCCTACTCGTGGGAAAGAGTAGCCCCTAATGAAAAATTGAGAGATTAGCCAAATTAATGGCTAGTGACATCCTAATAGTCTTTAATAATATGAGACAACTAATCTTAATAAATTAAGATAAGATCTATCAGTTCTAGTAGGATCAATGTTTGCAGAATGATACCTAAACCTATCAGTAGTCTATATTCACATGCAATTCCTACTGTCACTAGGTTATCTAACATAAAGTCCATTCAATGTTCTACAGCATTAAAGAACAAATTAAATAAGACATTCATCTAAAGTCACGAGGTTATCATGTAAACAGTTTGGATTGTGATGACCAAGATCCAATAGGCCAATGGCCAAGAGCCAAGACTCCTGAGGTTGTGATGCCAAGATGGATGAGGTGAGGTGAGGTGAGGTGTACAAGGCCACGAGTTAGTGCCACATCGTCTGGAGAGAAGGAGATCATGCGCTACTTATATAATTTCTCCTCCCAAACATAGAAGACGCGTTTTAAAACCGTGCGCTGCTACGGATTTCGTAAGAACTCCGTAGTTAAGCGTGCTCGGGCGAGAGTAGTACCAGAATGGGTGACCTCCCTGGGAAATTCTCGTGTGGGCACGGGCAAAGCGGACAATATCTTGTGTGTTTGGGGCGAATGTTATTTCAATTCGTGGCTTCGAAGGTGATTGAGGGTGAGAAGGTTGTGGTTCTCCCTAGAGATGAGGAGGAAACTAATTTGAGGACTTGGGGTTATACCACGCAAGTAATTAAGAAAGCAAAGAAAAAAAGAAAAAAAAAGTAAACCTGTTAGCATTCACAGTAATTTGTAAGGCACATGGACTGCCTACACTTGCAGTATGATCCTTTTGCAAAACATTCAATTATTGTGTGGAACCCTGCGACCATGGAGTATTTTGCTCTCCCGGAGCGACGACGGAGGCCCAGCCATTTACCCTGCTTCCTGGCCTTTGATCCCTGCCAGTACCCTCATTATAAAGTGGTTGGGTTCAGCAAAGACCCTGAGGGTGCGACACCCAGCATAGGCTTTCCACAGAGGGGCTCTCCACCTGCTTCATTATTACGGAGGGCCGCAGCTTGTCAGGCTTGATGTTGAGAAGGGGGGGATGTGCAGGTGGTGCCCCTACCGAAGCAGGGGGAACCCGGATGGACCGTGTGAGTGCATCGGGGAGTCTCGAGGGGATCATTACTACGCCGTCAACTCACTCGCCCGATCGGAGTTGAATATCTGGTTGTATGACGAAGAAGGGGGCGCCGGCGTCGCTGAAGCACAGGGTGAGTGTGGGCACTGAAATTAGCCCACGGGTCGAACCCGACTCGCACACGTAAAATAGGCCCGCACACAACGACCCACTGGTCGAACCCGACCCGCACACATAAAATAGGCCCACACACAACGGCCCGCATGCGAAACCTGGCCCACACACAACAGCCCGCATGTGAAACCTGGCCCACACGCGATGACCCGCATGCGAAACCTGGCCCACACACAACGGCCCGCATATGAAACCTGGCCCACATGCTATCGCCCGCATGCGAACTCGACCCGTACACAACGTCCCGTATGCAAACTCAGCCCGCACACAACGGCCCGCATGCGAACTTAGCTCGCGCACAACAGCCCGTACATAAAAAATGGGCCTAACCCAAAGCAAAAGGGTCCCACCGGACCTACAACTCGGATACAAAGATGGGGCCCACCACCCCCCCCCCCCTTCATGGAAAACCGTGCCCCACTCCTTTTGGGGAGGTGTGGCCGGCCATAAAGAGAGAAAAAAAAAGAAAAGGAAAAGAAAAAGAAAAAGAAAAAGGAAAGAAAAAAAAATCCTAACCGCCTCGATGCGGGGGGAGGTGGCGTGGACGTCTACACAACCGTAGATCCACGACGATCCCTCGATCCGACGGACAAGATGATGTCATGTCACCATGCAATCCAAACGTGCAAAGATGACAACTCAATCTTCAAAGATCAAGTCACATCTTGCCCGTAACCACCCCAACTAAAAAGGAGGGGATCGAGTTTGTTTCCCCAAATAAGGGAACAATATCTTGATGGTTATGGGGGGAGATATTGGATGAAATAAAAAGATTTCAGATATATATCTCCCAACCGCCCCCCTTTGCCTATAAATAGAAGGGGTGGGGGAAGGCATCAGGGGTCCGAAGGCTGAAGACGAAAGGGCTCTGCAAGAGAAGCTCCAACGCTTGAAGACCGAATGCTTCACGAGGCACGGCAAGCACGTCCTACGGGAATACTTGGCCCTTCAAGTCCTCATCAACGTGAAGACCTTGCACTCGAAGATCAAAGCTTCGACTCCTCGCACAAAGAAGAAAGCTTGGAGAAGAAGACCCGGAGTTGTCGTCACCCCGACTTCTCCAACGATCTTCATCAACTCCGAAGGCGCCATAAGCAAAGGCCGGAGAAGAAGATCGAAGCCGACAACACCCGTCGTCTTCAACAAAGGCGTCGACTCCTTGCACGAAGAAGAAAGTTCGGAGAAGAAGGCCTGAAGCCGGTACTACCCCTGCCGTCTTCGTCAACAAAAGCCGACGCTACAACCGTCGTGCGGAGATCGGTGCTACCCCTGCCGTCTTCATCAACAAAAGCCGACGCTACAACCGTCGTGCGGAGATCAGTGCTACCCCCGCCGTCTTCACCAACAAAAGCCGATGCTATAACCGTCGCACGGAGATCGGTGCTACCCCCGCCATCTTCATCAATAAAAGCCGACGCCACAACCGTCGAGGAAGCCGAAAGAATAAAGAAGCCTTGAAGAAGTAGCCATCGCCATTCGAGAAGAAGATCGAGTCAAAGCTAAAGCCAAAGCCAACGCAAGAAGCCAAAGCAAACGAACCGGTATAGCCCGCGCCAAAGCAACGCACGTGCCAAAGCCAAGCAACTACGACGGTCACGAGCAAAGCACCGCATGTTCTAGCCGATACGATGCGAAATCCGGAAGAACTAAAGCATCGCAAGCCTCTACCCGCCTACGTTCAAGCGCAAGCGCCAAAGCAAAGCAAATGCCAGAGCCACGCCAAAGCAACGCCAAAGCCAAAAGCCAAAGCCAAAGCCGATGCCAAAAGCACGATTGACGCCGCAAACCGACGATCAAGGACGCTGAGGTCTAGCAAGGATCGAGGAAGACACGAAGACAGAGGAACGAAGCTCAAAACCTCCCTAGCCGAAAAAGCGCGAAGCACGGACGGGACAAAATCAACGGTCGATATTCCTTAGCCTCTCAAGAAACCCTCACCCTGTAAAAACCTCTGTCCTGGGCAACCCCTTCAGAGCTCTCGCACGAATACCACATGGAGACGCGGATCAAAGGGACCCTCCAGAGGATGTCTTCCATAATCTCCTGATCAAATATTCGCCGCACCCGGACTCGCCACCCCCGAGCCCCCGGGTTCCGGCATCTGTAATCTTCGTGTGCTCGCAATAAAGATGACCTGTATCTTTTTTTTGTGCATACAGATTTCTGGCACGCCCGGTGGGACATCCTCTCTTTTCATCCGTACGTTTGAAAGAGTTGCTTCAAGTTCGCCATGGCCGGAATGAACAAAGATACGTTTGCTCCAATAAGCCTCTCACCTATTGTCGAGTCTCCACTACTCCAACACGGCGATCCAGAAAACCCGGAGGATGTCATTCCCCCGGTAGTACGCGTCTACACTCGGCGTACTCAAACTCTTGCGGACTTCTTCACACCAGAAACTGCTACCGAAGATCCTCGCCAAATCGCCAATGAGGCCTTGGTGCATGAAAAAACAAGCCTCGATCCTGGAATTCAAGTCCAGAAATTTGGGGAGGTCCAGCCCCAACTCGGAGCCCATTCGGGTTCTCCAATGGAACTTGCACCTCCTTTGCAGGGGGCAAACGTCCGTCATCAAGCAGAAGCAAGTCGGCGCAACTACGTCTCCGACGATGATGGCAACGATGCAGGCATGCAACATCGAGACGTCCTGCGTCATCATCCTCCATCCGCTCTTCAGCTCCAAGTCATGCAAATGGGTGAACACATGGCGCAAATCACCCGACTAATGGAAGAGAAGGATCGTCACATCAACTGTGACAACCAAGATCCAATAGGCCAATAGCCAATAGCCAAGACTCCTGAGGCGGGAATGCCAAGATAGATGAGGTGAGGTGAGGTGTACAAGGCCATGAGTTAGCCCCACATCGCCTGGAGAGAAGGAGATCCTGAGCTACTTATATAATTTCCCCTCCCAAACATAGAAGACGCGTTTTAAAACCGTGCGCCGCTACGGAATTCGTAAGAACTCCGTAGTTAAGCGTGCTCGAGCGAGAGTAGTACCAGGATGGGTGACCACCCTGGGAAGTTCTCGTGTGGGCACGGGCAAAGCGGACAAAATCTTATATGTTTGGGGCGGATGTTACAAAATGGTATCAGAGCCGGTTCTCCTCGCTATGGGGGGGTCTAACCCTACACGAGGACGTGTAGCCCTAAGGGGGGTGGATTGTGATGACCAAGATCCAATAGGCCAATAGCCAAGAGCCAAGACTCCTGAGGCGGGAATGCCAAGATGGATGCGGTGAGGTGAGGTGAGGTGAGGTGTACAAGGCCATGAGTTAGCCCCACATCGCCTGGAGAGAAGGAGATCCTGAGCTACTTATATAATTTCCCCTCCCAAACATAGAAGACGCGTTTTAAAACTGTGCGCCACTACGGAATTCATAAGAACTCCGTAGTTAAGCGTGCTCGAGCGAGAGTAGTACCAGGATGGGTGACCACCCTGGGAAGTTCTCGTGCGGGCACAGGCAAAGCGGACAAAATCTTATATGTTTGGGGCGGATGTTACAAAATAGTATCAGAGCCGGTTCTCCTCGGGATGGGGGGGGTCTAACCCTACACGAGGACGTGTAGCCCTAAGGGGGGTGGATTGTGACGACCAAGATCCAATAGGCCAATAGCCAATAGCCAAGACTCCTGAGGCGGGAATGCCAAGATGGATGAGGTGAGGTGAGGTGAGGTGAGGTGTACAAGGCCATGAGTTAGCCCCACATCGCCTGGAGAGAAGGAGATCCTGAGCTACTTATATAATTTCCCCTCCCAAACATAGAAGACGCGTTTTAAAACCGTGCGCCGCTACGGAATTCGTAAGAACTCCGTAGTTAAGCGTGCTCGAGCGAGAGTAGTACCAGGATGGGTGACCACCCTGGGAAGTTCTCGTGCGGGCACGGGTAAAGCGGACAAAATCTTATATGTTTGGGGCGGATGTTACATCAATACCTTGCTTCAAAGGCTAAGTGCCAGGGATGCTGCAATATTCAGTCAACCTCCTGCTTCTCCAATAACTGCTCCAGCCCCGTCTCCAACTCCCGCTCCTGTAGAAGTTGTCCTGGTAACGCTAGTGACTACTCCCGCATTCTCCTTGGCTCCCGTCCCAGTGGAGGTCGTTTCTCCCATGCCGGTCTCAATGGCCGGGCAACCTTCGGTGGTAGCAACGATGAATGCCCAGCAAATACAAGCTTGGTGGCCGACATGATGCGTTCCCACTGCGGTAGTCTACCTCCGATCACGGCGGCATACTCAAAGCCTTACACCACAAGGATCCAACAGCTGCGCTTCCCTACCGGGTTCCAGCCACCAAAGTTCCAGCACTTCAACGAGAAGGGGAATCCAAGGCAACACATTGCCCACTTTGTCAAAACTTGCAATAACGTCGGCATATATGGCGATGAGATGGTGAAGCAGTTCGTTCGCACCCTCAAAGGTAATGCTTTTGACTGGTACGTTGATCTTCCGCCAGGATCCATCGACAGCTGGGATCAGATGGAGAGGGAATTCCTCAACCGCTTCTATAGCACTCGGCACATCGTCAGCATGACTGAGCTTACTGCCGTCAAGCAAAGGAAGGATGAATCAGTAATCGACTACATCGATCGTTGGAGGAACCTTGCACTAAATTCACGAGACCGCTTATCTGAAGACTCAGCTATCGAGATGTGTAGCCAAGGCATGCACTGGGGCTTACTCTACATCCTCAAGTGGATCAAGCCTCGGTCCTTCGAAGAACTCGCAACTCGAGCTCACGACATGGAGCTCAGCTTAGCGAATCGCGGGGACTCAAAGGCCAAAGACTTCCTGAAGGTGGAAAAGAAAGACAAACCACCAGCACCTAAAGCAAAGCAAGTCAACGTTGCTGACATCGCCTTGGCCTCTAAGCCACTTAAAATCGGTGGCAATATGGATCAAGAAAAAGGAGCTGCCGTACCACCGCCTCCACCCCAAAGACAGACGAGGATGACTCTTGAAGAGCTCGAAGCCAAAGAGTATTCCTTTCCAGACTCGGAAGTCTCCTCCATGTTCGATCAACTGCTACAAGAAAAGATGATCGAGCTTCCTCCTTCAAAAAGGCCCGAACAGATGCATCGTGTCAACGATCCCCTCTTCTGCAAATACCATCGAGTGGTTAGCCATCCTATCGAGAAATGCTTTATCTTCAAAGAAAAGATCATGACACTTGCAAAGCAAGGGAAAATTGAGATCGACTCCGGTGACGTCGCAACAGCAAACATGACGTCCATCACCTTCGGTTCATTTCAGCCAATACTCATTACTACACCCCAGAAAAGGCCCAAGTTACGCATCAATCGCCAGAGACCAATTACAAAGTTAGCTCCACAACGGAAAGTCTCAAAACAACGACGTTACGCTCCTACGCTTGCTAAGGAAGAAACGTCATTACCCTAGGGGCAACCGTCGCCTACATCGACATCTCGCCCGAACAAAGCCATGTCCCAACAAATTCTCCAAACAAGGTATGAGCAAGGAGACCCGGAGGTCGGTCTGTTAGGCCAGCCCTCAGGTAAATTTGATTACTACGTTCTCTACTCCGAACCTTTGTCTGTCTCAATGGAAGAAATCAAACCCACCGGCTGGGGATCAGAAGACGAGCCAGCGGAGTCTCCAGACGAGCAAGTCTCCCCGACTTACAAAGAACCTACAGCTGCCACTCTAGACCTTCACCTTGGTGAGGGAGAATCCACTGATGAAGACGCATGGATCATGCTACCTCACAGGCGAAGGCCATGGACGACAAGGAGTCACAAGCTAGATCGGGTGATAAGAAAGCTTTCTGAACGAAGAACCTATAAGAAGAAAAGTAAAGCTCTAGGAAGGAAGGCATTCAAAGTACCGCCAGCAGATCCAGATGATCTCCTCCGGCAAAACCCTCCGAAAACAGCCATGCTGCAAGAATTCTTCCCTGATTACTTCCTCCCAGCTGATCAACAGCACAGAGCCTCTTGTTGCATTGTTGAAATCTACATGACGCCGGAAGAAGGAGATAAGGTCGAGTCTCCTGAAGAGAGCAACACCGACGACAAGGAGGATAATTCCGACAAAGACAGTGCTGCTGCCCACGATGAGGCGATCTTGCACTTGCCACTCATAGAAGCGCTACACCTCCCAAAGAAGGCTCGCCTAGCAATGGCCGAGGCTTTGGCAGATCCAGACAGCTACAAAAGAAAGAAGAAAGACGCCAAGAAAGACAAAACTATTGTCTCCTGCAACGCAGCAATAACTTTCACGGACGAGGATCTGCAGCTCGGAGCACGACTGTACAATCGACCTGTCTATGTCTCGGGATACATCAACGAGAAGCCGGTAAATCGAATCCTATTGGATTGAGGCTCCGCCGTCAATATCATGCCTATCCAAATAATGCGGCAGCTCGGTATTACCATCGACCAACTCTCACAAAGCCAGCTGGTCATTCAAGGGTTCAACCAAAGCGGACAGTCCACCGTAGGAATCATTCGTCTAAAACTCTCCATCAGCCAGCTTGACACGACGGTTCTCTTCCATGTCATCGATTGTCAGACATCATATCACCTCTTGCTAGGAAGACCGTGGCTACATGAAAACGGTATCGTAGTTTCCACCTGGCACCAATGCCTCAAGTACTATAAGGAAGGTCTGGAGAAATGCATTATTGCAGATGACAAGCCATTCAATGAGGCTGAAGCACACCTCGTTGATGCCAAATTTTACCAAGCAAAGGACCTTGTTGCAGAAGTCCTTCCAGCTAAAGCTCCTCGAACTCAGAAAGCTAAAAGGAGGGAGTAGGAGGAAACTCCGCCAACTCCAAATCCAGTGCAACCATCCAAGGCAATGCACGAAATCAGGGAAGTACTAGTGCCAAGACGAAGGATGTGCATCAGCTCCAAGCCAAGATCCATGCAACATACTCTGTTGCCTGTTCAAGCTACGCAAGTCTTGCGCCTCATGCCTCAATGGCTTCACAAACATGAACGACCATCTTTTGCCTCGCCAAAAGAGATGGTCCAGCCACTATCGAAGGCAAATATCATCACTCTGCAAGAGATGACACTGCCACTACCCAGTCTGACGCGAGCTTCAAGCCTGCCAAAACCTGTTGGTTCTTTCAAATTCAGCCAACTCACATTCAAACCAAAAGGAAGTTGGGGACAAAATGCCGCAAAACTGCTATTCAAAGCCGGTTACAACGAGGACAGTGACACACATATGAGTATACTCCCGCCAGCTCCAATACCACACGGGATGACCAAAACTCAAACCCATTTACTCCAAAACGGCGAGCAGATCCCACAAAATCGGTAAGGCATCGGCTCCCGTCAAACCCCAATGGTCATCAAGATCACAGGAGAGAAGACCTTCACCTCTAACTACATTGAGGTGAAGTTAGTAGACGAAGCAGAAGAGGGATCGTCAGCCTCCGACGCACGCTCCACCAATGTCGTTCATTCCAATACCAAGTTCGCCAAAAGAAAGCGATATCGAGCTTGACGTTGGACCATACTCCAGAAGTAAAAGAAGAGCATCAAAAACCAGTCAAGTCAAAATCTTATATCAGTATTCAAAAGACTTGGGCCAATCAGACAAGTAAAGCGAAGGTCAGTATTCGACCGTTTGGGAAAGTCACCTACTGAGGTGAGAAACAACATTCCCACCCTCCCACCCATATCAGTCTTCAATACTGAAAATATCACCGATATCATTTTTGTATATGTTAATCATATAACAATTTACGACACTACTATCGGCGACACTTCTACTTCGGACGACGAGTTGCAAGAAGCCCTGCCAGTCCTCGAAGAAGGGGGGCAATCTACCGTCGATGATTTGAAGGAAATCAACTTAGGTACGAAGGAGGATCCTCGGCCTACATTCGTAAGTGCACTCCTGACTCCTGAAGAGCAGGTCGCATATATCAAGCTACTCCAAGAATACAGAGATGTCTTCGTATGGTCCTACAAGGAAATGCCAGGACTTGACCCCAAGATCGCAGTACACCAGCTCGCTGTCAAACATGGAGCTAGCGCCATCAAGCAAGGACAAAGACGTTACCGGCCAGAACTAATACCTCAAATAGAAGGCGAAATCAACAAGCTCATTGAAGCCAGCTTTATCCGGGAAGTTAAATATCCAACATGGATCTCCAGCGTGGTCCCAGTCAAGAAGAAGAACGGCCAAATCAGAGTATGCGTGGACATCAGGGATTTAAACAATGCATGCCCCAAAGATGACTTCCCACTACCAATCACGGAATTGATGGTAGATGCGACAACAGGCCATAAAGTACTAACCTTCATGGATGGATCCTCAGGCTACAACCAGATCCGGATGTCGCCTAAAGATGAAGAGCTTACAGCCTTCCGTACACCAAAAGGGATCTACTGCTACAAAGTTATGCCTTTCGGCTTGAAAAATGCAGGAGCCACCTACCAACGAGCCATGCAAAAAATCTTCGACGATATTCTTCATCAAAATATGGAATGCTACATTGACGACCTCGTGGTAAAATCAAGACCTCGAGCTGATCTTCAAACGGCTTCGAAGATATCAGCTCCGCATGAACCCGCTTAAATGCGCATTTGGAGTCTCCTCGGGTAAGTTTCTCGGCTTTGTCGTACGATATCGAGGCATCGAGATAGATCAATCCAAAATATATGCTATTCTCAACATGCCAATCCCAAAAACAGTGCGAGACCTCAGAGGCCTCCAGGGCTATCTGGCATATATCAGGAGATTTATCGCCAACCTAGATGGAAAATGTAGGCCCTTCAGTCGCCTCATGAAGAAAGGAGCACCATTCAAGTGGGATGAAGCTTATCAAGAAGCCCTCTAAAACATCAGGAATTACTTACTCAAGCCTCCAGTTTTGACAGCACCAGTTCAAGGAAAGCCATTGGTCCTCTACATCAGCGCCCAGGAGCAGTCCTTGGGGGCACTCCTGGCTCAAGACAACGAGCTAGGCAATGAAACAACATGTTACTATTTGAGTCACACTCTCATCGGCGTGGAGCTAAACTACTCCCCGATCGAGAAGGTTTGTCTGGCACTCATTTTCGCCACAAAAAAGCTGCGGCACTACATGTTAGCTCACGCCATCAGACTTATCTCAAAAGCTGACCCACTCAAATACATCATGTCAAGACCAGTGCTCTCCGGATATTTGGCCAAGTGGGCTTTACTTCTCCTCGAGTTCGACATCACATTCGTCCCTCGAAAAGCAGTCAAAGGTCAAGCTCTCGTGGACTTCCTGGCAGTAACCCCCTTCCAGTGGAATAGGAACTATCAGAAGAACTCCCAGACGAAGAAGTATTATGCATCGATATCGTCCCTTCTTAGAAAATGTTCTTCGACGGCGCGGCAAGGCAAGACGTGGCAGGAGCAGGAGTTATCTTTGTCACGTCGAACGACGAGATACTCCCTTTCTCATTTCTACTATCAGAACCATGCTCCAATAACAGGGCGGAATATCAAGCCTTGATTATTGGCCTCGAACTCGCCAATGATATAAAACTTCAAGGGCTCGAAATTTTTGGCTATTCTCAACTTGTCATTCAACAAATATTGGGAGCATACGAAGTTAACAAGGAAGACCTTGTGCCGTTACATCTGCGAGCTCTGAAACTCCTTGGTATGCTCAAAACTGCTTCAATCCAGTATGTCCCCAGAAACCTTAATCAGCAGGCTGATGCACTCGCAAATTTAGCGGCTACACTTCCATTCCCAAAAAAAAGCCAACTCATCATCCTTATCTGCAAGAGGATGGTGATCACCAAGGAGGACCTCCCTATGGGAATCCCAGACCAAGTCAATGCAGTACACGTTCTCGTGACCGACGAGCTAGATTGGAGACAACCATTCATAGACGTTCTTGTCCATAGGAAGCTCCCCGAAGATCCAAAGCGTAAGGTCGACATTCACCGGCGGTCTCTGAAATTCTTCCACTTCAACAACGAGTTGTACCGTCGAAGCTACGATGGTACGCTCCTGAGGTGTCTTGCAAAAGAAGAAGCAGAAACAGCACTGGAAGAAGTCCATGCCGGGATTTGTGGCTCACATCAGTCTGGTCCAAAACTTTACTTCCGCATCAGGCGGATGGGATATTACTGGCCCACTATGATCAAGGACTCCCTCGAGTTTGCAAAAGATGTCACGCTTGCCAATTGCATGGAGACTACATCCGTCAGTCTCCGAAACCTTTGCATCCAACCATCGCATCATGGCCCTTCGATGGATGGGGACTCGACATTGTTGGTTCGCTACCCAAGTCATCCAAGCAGTATCTTTACATCCTGGCGGCAACAGACTACTTCTCTAAGTGGGCTGAGGCAGTACTATTGCGAGAAGTTACCAGACACTCTGTCATCAGCTTCACCCAGAACGACATCATCTTCCGGTACGGCGTCCCTCGCTATATCGTCACGGACAACGGAAAGCAGTTCAAGAATGCCGCTGTTAGCCAATTTTGTGCCAAGTTCGATATCAAGCAAAGGTGTTCAACCATGTACAACGCGTCGGCCAACGGTCTAGTAGAAGCTTTCAACAAAACACTCTACAAGCTTTTGGAGAAAGTCATCTCAAAGTCAAAGAAAGACTAGCATGAATGCATGGGTGAAGCGATATGGGCATATCGCACATCTTTTCGCACACCAACACAAGCAACTCCGTACTCACTGGTATACAGAATAGAAGCTATCCTCCCGCTTAAGCTCTAGATCCCGTCACTCAGGATAGCCATCCAAGAAGGCCTCATCAACGGCGACAACGCCCAACTTCGCCTAGCAGAATTGGAAGCACTGGATGAAAAGCGCCTCGAAGCCCAGCAACGCTTGGAATGCTATCAAGCCAGGCTAATGCGAGCCTTCAACAAAAGAATTCGCCCTCGATCCTTCCAAATAGGAGAACTGGTGCTGGCAATCAAACGCCCCATCATTCTCTCGCATCAAGGAGGAAAGAAGTTCGATGCCAAGTAGGATGGACCGCACACAGTCAGAGAAGCCTACTCCAACGGTGCATATCTTCTCACCATGCCAGAAGGGCTTACACTCGGCCCCATCAATGGCAAGTACCTCAAAAGGTACGATGCCTAAAAGCAAGGCTACACTCCTTGTGCAAAAAAAAAAAAGGGAAATAAATGAACTACGTGCGACTTGATCCCTCTCAGTAGGGTACGTAGGCAGCCTATAAAGGTTTAGTTCAAACAAAAAAAAAGGGAACAACCAAACACCATCATTCCAGAAGGCAAGTCCAGAAACTAGATGCATAATATTAAATTATCATCAAGCGAAAGAAAGCAAAACTACGAGTCTATCCAGCAGAAGTGACAAGAAAGAAAAAGAAAGACGACACTCCTAGTAAAGCGAATTAAAGTCTTTAAGGCGTTGAAGCAGCTCACCGCCCGTAACCTCCATGCGCTGCAGCTCCGAAGACCGAGAAGCTGTCCGCTCCTGATGCGTCGTCAGCTCAATACGTTGCTTTGCAAAATCTTCTCCAAAAGATTTCTCGATCATTTCAGCTTTCTCAAAAGAGGCGCGAGCGGCCTCTAGCTTCTTCCGTGCCCGAACAAGGCTCGCGGTAGCAAGTGTATGCTGCCCCCCCAGTCGACGCTCCTCGTCCTCAGCCTTTGCTAGTATCAAGCAAAGGTCATCCTCCATCGAAGCCCATTTCAAGTGATGAGCTTCACTGTCCACCAAGAAAGCACGCATGCGATCCTCAAACAAAGAGCCATCTACTTGGAAAGCCGCCAGACTCTCGCAAAACTCAGGTCCCTCGAGGACCCACCAGCCATTCAAAGCATCAAGACCATCCTCCTGAAAAGGTGCGAGCGTCGCCTGGATATACTTCCGACAGCTCTCTAAAAGAAGCACAGAAAGAAGGCCCCTCGAGCTACACTTTCGCTTGTCAGCCCCTGAGTGCACAAACAAGGTAGGCTCCGGTCCTGAAGGCTCAACTGCGGGAACCGCCTCCTGAACCATCGCCGTGACAACAGTCAGCGGCGCTACCGGAGCTGAAGGAGAAGCTGCAGGCGAACCTTCCGACGGAACGACTGCAGGAGTAATCTCCGCCAGACTACCAGGCCTAACTAGAGGAGTCTGTTCTCTCCCTACATTGGAGACCTCATCCTTATCTCCAAAGCCCAACTGTTCCATGTCAATATCATCCAGGTTGACAGCACTGCCGGCAAAATATGCTCCACACGCTCCCAAAAGCTCCAAGTTATCCCAGGGTACATCCAGCCCGCCACTCTCGATCAACGTCGCTCTGATGGGAGAGCATTCATGCCTAACCTTGTTGGGGGCAGACTCGCAGTCCAATCCAGCAGAACCTACCAAAATGAGAGTTAAACAACTCATCCAACGGAATAAGAATACAAGCAAAGAAATCCATAAGCTAGAAACGAGATATACCTGCGGCATCCGATGAAGCTACCCCGGAAAGAGGGATTACCTCATCGGCAAAAAGCCCTGGCTCTCCCTGTCGAGCTGGCTCTGCCTCACTAGTGCCATCCAAAGCTGCCTTACACAAGAAATCCAACTTCCTTCTCTTGGGAGAAACACGTCCACTCCAAGAAGTCAGAGTCTCAGGAAGACTCTGAACCTTGGTAGACAAAGCCATCTCGACCTCTTGCACAGAAGGAGAAGCCCGGTAAATACTCTCTCGATGGCCGCGAGATCTCTCCGATCGTTGCTCCTCGGACCAAAGATGGCGATCCTCTGACCCCACCGAAGGGTCAAAAGAAAAGTCAACTCGCTCGCTACTAGCAAGGATATCCAGTGGAAAGCTAGCCAGAAAGGGAAGCACTGACTTATTGACCCAGCGGCGATACTCAGAAGTTGCAGCATCCTTTCCGCCCGGCTTAATCCCCGGCGAGAAAATACACCCAGTAAATCGATCATAAAGTGCTCCCTAGAGGCGGTACGCTTTCTGGGGAGTGTAACGTGACTGTATTCGCAAAGGAGTCCCCGATAACTCCTGGCAAAAACCCTGCTGTCTAGTAAACCGGTGGGGAGAATACCGTGCCACTTCCACTGCATCCCCACGATGCCAAACGAGATACCCGGGCTTGCAACTTACCAAACTCCAGTACAAGTGCTCGGGCATGTCTGGCCCATCGCATACCGAGGATCTCGCGAAAGGTACAAGCGCATTCTCCAATACAAAGTCGAAGTCGGAAGGGCCCATACGTCTCAACCACTCTCGAGCACTGGGCTTCGGACGCTCCTACGCATAATAAGCATTCATTACACCTCCTACACAAGGAAGGAAGGGCACTGAGGTCGAAGGCCCGCGCGCTGCAAAGATCCCCTTCGGAAAGTGGAGCCCAATCCAACCGTAAAGATAATGCAGGATGCAAAAGGAACTGGCTCGGCCCACTTCCCCTCTTGCATTATCCGCGCTCGATAAACTCCAGTAGGTTCCACTAAGCCCTTGGTACAACGAGCAGAGGATCACCGGCACCAGATTGAGAAGTTCTCCATTCACCATCCGAGCAGCTGCAAGGAAGGTCCCAGGGCGTATCACATCCCCATTCCAGGGCAGGGCAAAGCGACAAAGAAAAAGTATCAACCCTGCTGATCAATAAACATCCCGCCAAACATCACTGCATTCTTTCAGTCCCAATACCTCCCAGGGATGCTGCGCCGTAGCCATGGAGCACCATTCTTTTCTTAAAGATTCAATCGGCCGCCGAAAAGTGCCAGGTGCCGGCTTCTTCGACGATGCATACCTCCACATCGGGTGATTCGAAGGGGGAACGTGACGATACTCTCCTCGAAACCAGAAGTCCACCCAAGCTGAGTGAAGTACTCGGTCTGACTGCTCGCGTGCCGCTATAATAGTATATGCCTTAAAAAGCAAAAGGCAGAAGCTAGGAGACTCGTCTGGGTCCGTCAAGACCTCCAAAGAAGGAACCTCCTCCTGATAGTAGCTCCGAACTTCTGGACATCCAGAGACAATTTGCACGTCACGAAGGGTGATCCCGATTTCACCGGCTTTGGTCAAAAAAGTATTGGTTTCAGGGCACCACTGCTCGCAAAGAGCCCGGTACATACGGTCCGGTCGGCTGTACTCCCAACAAGCTGGCTCCACGAACCTCGCCAGACACTCCATCCCTGGTTCTGCCTCCAAAGCGCCAGACAGTTCTCTCATCCAGTCCCGGAAACCTCCCAGATATGTGACACCTCCATGCGGTTGAATCTCCACACCCCATCGCGTACGGCGGGAGCATATCTTCAAAGCAACAACTGGGACGAGGACCGATTCCTCGCCGATATGATGGAACGACAATCCCAAACTCGGCCAAACAATCTGCCGTGTAGATCCCTCATCGGTAAGAATGCGCTCGCCAAGCTTCAACACACGACAAGAGTCGTCGGCAACACCATCCTCACAAACTCGCTCATGCGTCGAAAGCTGAAGTACTAATGGTCTGGCCTCCTGTCTCGGAGCACGGTGGTAGAAGACTTACGCAAAAGGGAAACGAAGATGCGTACTCCCGTGGGAGACCGGATCGATAACCTAGCCAGAACTCGGAAAGCTCTCGTAATGTCGAGACCTGGAAAAAGAAGGAAGGGAAAGCACAAGTCAGATAGCAAGAAAAGTACAAGTCGAATAGCGAGAAAAGCGCAATGAAAAAAAAAATCGAGAGGGAACCTCGGCTAAAAGTTGTAGCCCCCATCGTGCGAAGAAGAAGATCAAGAGGGGGCCTCGGCTAAAAAGCCGCAGCCCCCATATGCCAAAAGGGAAGAAACAAGAGGGAGCCTCGGCTAAAAACTGTAGCCCCCATCATGCGAAGAAGAAAATCAAGAGGGGGCCTTGGCTAAAAAGCCGCAGCCCCTATATGCCAAAAGGGAAGAAACAAGAGGGGGCCACAGCAAAAAGCCACAGCCCCCTCTCTCCTGTTAAAACCCACAGGGGGGGGCTGCTGGCCTCTGCCAACCCGGCCACCGCACCCCGCACGCGCCGGCCACTGCGCCCCCTGCCGCGCCCTCGGCCACGCCAGCCACCGCTCCCGTCTCCTGCGCCGGCCACCGGGCCCGCCTGCCGTGCCTCCTGTCGCGCCGGCCACCACGCCAGCCACCGTGCCCGTCTCCTGCGCCGGCCACCGAGCCCGCCTGCCGCGCCCCCTGCCGCGCCGGCCACCGCGCCCGCCTGCCTCACCCCCTGCCGCGGCCGGCCTGTGCCCCGCTCCTGGCCGCTGCACCCTGCGGCCACCGTGCCCGCCAGCCGCACCGGCCACCGCGCCCCGCGGTCACCATGCCCGACTCCTGCGTCGGTCGCCACAGCCCCGGCTCAGCCCCATGCCTGGCCGCTGCACCCCGAGGCCACCATGCCCGCCAGCCGTACCGGCCCCCGCGCCGCTGTTGCCGCTGCCGCTGTCGCTCCCGCAAACCAGAAGAAGAAGAAGAAGAAGAAGACCAACTCGCCTGCGACCCTCCACCCTCCGCGATCCGGCGGTCTCCTCTCCTTCTTGAGCTCCATGGGGTGACCATCTTCATCCTCCACGTTATCGTCTCGAAGCCAGAAACCCTAGACGAGGAAACCCTAGCAAGAGTCTTCGTCTCCAAGCCACCGGGAACCTTCAACGGTAAGGAGAAACGAAGAAACAGGAGTCCTTATAAAGACATAATCCCACACGAATACGCGGCTCAAGTCCAAGCGCTACGCGTTTCCCGCGGGTGCACTCAAACTTGAGGGGGCATTTGTGGGCACTGAAATTAGCCAACGGGTCGAACCCGACTCGCACACATAAAATAGGCCCGCACACAACGGCCCACGGGTCGAACCCGACCCACACACATAAAATAGGCCTACGCACAACGGCCCGCATGCGAAACCTGGCCCACACACAACAGCCCGCATGTGAAACCTGGCCTACACGCGACGGCCCGCATGCAAAACCTGGCCCACACACAACAGCCCGCATGTGAAACCTGGCCCACACGCGATGGCCCGCATGCGAACTCGGCCCGCACACAATGGCCCGCATGCGAACTCGGCCCGCACACAATGGCCCGCATGCGAACTTAGCTCGCGCACAACAGCCCGTACATAAAAAATAGGCCTAACCCAAAGCAAAGGGGTCCCACCGGACCCGCAACTCGGACACAAAGAGGGGGCCCACCGCCCCCCCCCCCTTCATGGAAAATCGTGCCCCCCTCCTTTTGGGGAGGTGTGGCCGGCCATAAGGAGAGAAAAAAAAAGAAAAGGAAAAGAAAAAGAAAAAGAAAAAAGAAAGAAAAAAAATCCCAACCGCCTCGATGCGGGGGAGGTGGCGTGAACGTCTACACAACCGTAGATCCACGACAATCCCTCGATCCGACGGACAAGATGACGTCGTGTCGTCATGCGATCCGAAAGTGCAAAGATGACAACTCAATCTTCAAAGATCAAGTCACATCTTGCCCGTAACCACCCCAACTAAAAAGGAGGGGATCGAGTTTGTTTCCCCAAATAAGGGAACAATATCTTGATGGTTATGGGCGGAGATATTGGATGAAATAAAAAGATTTCAGCCATATCTCTCCCAATCGCCCCCCTTTGCCTATAAATAGAAGGGGTGGGGGAAGGCATCAGGGGTCCGAAGACTGAAGACGAAAGGGCTCTGCAAGAGAAGCTCTAACGCTTGAAGACCGAAGGCTTCATGAGGCACGTCAAGCACGTCCTACGGGAATACTTGGCCCTTCAAGTCCTCATCAACGTGAAGACCTTGCACTCGAAGATCAAAGCTTCGACTCCTCGCACGAAGAAGAAAGCTTGGAGAAGAAGACCCAGAGTCGTCGTCACCCCGACTTCTCCAACGATCTTCATCAACTCCGAAGACGTCATAAGCAAAGGCCGGAGAAGAAGATTGAAGCCGACAACACCCGTCGTCTTCAACAAAGGCGTCGACTCCTTGCACGAAGAAGAAAGTTCGGAGAAGAAGGCCTGAAGCCGGTGCTACCCCTGCCGTCTTCGTCAACAAAAGCCGACGCTACAACCGTCGTGCGGAGATCGGTGCTATGTTGGGTGTGTGTTTTAAAACCACACAAACGACATGGGTTTAGTCCCATATCGGTTAGGGGAGAAATCCCCTACCAACATATAAGGATTTGCCCACTTCCCCCCACTAGTCATCACACTAGAGGAGGAGCTCCACTAGCTCACACATGCGCACGCGTGCATACCGTACCGAGCCGGGCCGGGCCGGCCTTGGGCTTGGGCTGGGCGGCGCGTGTGTGTGCGCCCGCGGACCCGGACACGATAGCACCTCCGAAATGGGCTGGTCCGCACCTGCCCTATTTTTGTTTTTTGCTTTTAAGTCCTCCACTATTTATTATTTACTATTTGGGACACTAGCCGTTACGCGAGAAGCGCTGCATGCTAGCCGTTACGTACAGGCTCGCTGCGAGCTGTAACGTGCGAGGTTAATGGGCTTAATCGCAGCCCATTAACCGCTCCCCTCTTTCAGCCTCCCATTAACTGCCCGAGGCCTATATAAGGCCCGGTGCAGCCATGGGATGAGTACACTCCGAAAATCGGAATTCCTCCTTTCTTACTGCCTCTCCCTCTTCCATTCTCTCGTATCGTGGTGCTGTTGTGCTGCCCCTTTGCTCCGAAGAGGCTCCCTCTCTCGGACCAAGGCTCTGCTACGGTGCTGCCTTCCCGATTCGAGAAGATCGTCATCCGAGTCGCTGGGTTCCTGAAAGTTCACGAGGTTCGCAAAGCCTTCTTGGAGTCGTACCGACGAGAAGGAGGTCGCCTGACCGGGGTCGCCGTATCTCCGAGAACCATTGCCACGAGACCCGCACGAGGGGGGCAATAAGATTCTTGGGACAGTGCCTAGCACGCTTCGACCACAGGCCAGAGTTTCTAACTCTTCTTTTGTCCTAATATTAGATCTAAAATAATTGACTTGCATCTAATAGAGAAATCTAAATAATTAGATATATTTTAGATAGATTATTTCTCCCTTTTAGAAAAGTTCGGCAAGGTGAATGACGGTTACAAAACTATTTTCTACAAAAGTAAATTAGAAGCATAGATTATAGAAAAGACTAAAAGTCGTCATTGAAAAATTCCACTGCCTACGGTGTCTAGAAAGGCTTGTCAAACCGGCATTAAATTGCCCAAGGTAGCTTGGTATTTGAGCGAGCCTAGTGCTCCACCTCCTACCTGGAGCCCATCTGGCCGTTAGGATTTGGAAGTTTCATTTGGACTTCTAAAAGTCGAATCTATCTAGGTGTACTTTAAAATTGACAAAACTTATTTTTCAATCCACAGATTACAACACCTTACTTTGGTCCGAAATGGCCTCACCAAACCGTGAAACCCTTAGTGCCAAACCCGAGAAGTTTGACGGGTCTAACTTCAAGAGGTGGCAAAACCAGATGCGATTCTGGCTAACCACACTTGGGTTACTGTCAGCCATAGGTGAAACCGCACCAGGAGTATCCAACGGGTCTAGCCAAACTCGTCGTACCCGAGCCTCCACTTTTCAACCTGAAACTGAACCAACTTCTGGCATTCCCACTAGGACCCCAGAAGAAATCAACTACCATGGCCTTCATAGGATCCTAGGGGCCTTATCTGATATGCTATATGACATCTACTATACCATTCAAAACCCTAAAGACTTATGGGATATCCTAGAGCGTAAGTATGGCCTAGATGATGCTGGAGTAAAACGCTTCAAAGCGTCTGACTTCAACAGCTTCAAAATGGTTGACTCCAAACCCATGAATGATCAAATTCATGAGTTTGAAAACCTAGTCCAACACCTAAAGACGAATGGTTCCACTCTTGATGAAACCTTCCAAATAACCTGTCTTATAGATAAACTACCTGCTTCTTGGTCTGAGTTCTCTAAGCACCTAAGTCATACCCAAGGTGACCTAACCCTAACTCAAGTTTTAAACTCTATTAGAATTGAGGAGCAACATAGGCTCAGGGAAAAGGGATCCTCTGAATCCAAACCCAAGGTCAACAACATAGAGGGTCAACCGTCTAAGCCATTCCAAAAACCTAGACATAAGTTCCAGAAGAAACCCTTCCACCCTAAGCCTAAGCCATATACTAAGAAGCCATACCATAGCAACCATAACCCAAACCATCCCAAGGACCAAAAGAAGGAAGGAGTACGTTGCTGCTACGTCTGCGGTCGGACCAATCACATGGCCAACCAATGCTTCTACAAGAAGACAACACCACCTCCAAATCCAAGAAGAAATGGTCCAACGCCACCCGGCTCCCAAGTCAACATGGTGACCTCTGGAGCTGGCTCTTCTGGGACTGCTTTCAGGTCTGTTCTCTTCACCCCTGAAGTTAACATGACCTTTCAAGCATTTGATTGGTGGATTGACACAAGAGCTAACATTCATGTTTGCTCTGATCAATCTTTATTTTCCACCTATCAGGTCTCAGGTGGAGGAGCTGTAAGCATGGGGAACAATGCTGAGGCTCGTGTGCTAGGGATAGGACGGATCGACATGAAGCTGACATCGGAGAAGACCCTGACCCTGCGCGGAGTCCACCACGTTCCGGAGATTAGGAGGAATTTAATTAGTGAGTCCTTATTAGTCCAACAGGGCTATAAGCTTGTATTTGAGTCCAATAAAGTTGTAATCACCAAGGGAATGAATTTTATTGGAAAATGATTTTTTTGTGATGGTTTGTTTAAATTGAATGTATTCAATCCCTCTTCTACTATTTTAAATGTTGAGTCTTCGGTCACTTGGCACCAAAGACTAGGTCATGTAAATTATAATTCTATTAAGAAACTCATGACCCTAAACATTATTCCCAAATTCGATACTAGGAATCTCGACAAGTGCGAGATATGCATAGAAGCGAAACAACCTAAGAAATCCTTTAAAACCATCGATCGAGACTCCCATATACTTGAATTAATTCACAGCGATGTATGTGATTCTGGGAGAACCTCGAGAGGTGGCAATAGATATTTTGTAACGTTTATAGATGACGCTTCAAAATATTGCCACCTATACCTTATTAAAACTAAGGATGAAGTACTCAGTAAATTTAAAATTTAAAGAGCTCTGGTTGAAAACCAATTAGACGAAACTATTAAGATCCTTAGGTCAGACCGAGGAGGGGAGTACACCTCAAATGAGTTAAGTGAATACTGTGATGACTATGGAATACTCCATGAAGTCACAGCTCCTTACACTCCCCAATCCAACGGTGTAGTGGAGAGGAAAAATAGGACCCTAATGAACATGGTTAATTCCATGTTACTAAGCTCTAGAGCGCCAGAGAACTTATGGGGGGAAGCCCTAATGACGGCATGTTTTATCCTTAACCGTATTCCTTTTAAACACAATGACTTGACCCCATACGAAGTATGGAAACATAGAAAACCTAACTTAGAATATTTAAAAGTGTGGGGGTGCCTAGCTAAGGTAAAAATCCCTGATAACAAGAGGAAGAAGATAGGACCTAAGACTGTAGATGCCATCTTTATTGGCTACGCTTCAGACAGTAACGTTAATCGTTTTTTAGTATTTAACTCTGAAATAAGCGAAATAGTCAATAACACCATAATCGAAGCAAGAGATGCCTCATACTTCGAAAACATCTTTCCTTATAAGACTAGGATCAACACTAGGATTAATACCAATAACCAGGCCTCCAGTTCTAATCAGGTGACTCAGATCGAACCTGAAGTCCAATTAGAACCTGAAGACCAGACTGAACCGGTAACCCAAACCGAACCTAGGAGGAGTAAACGTGCCCGTGTAGAGAAAGTCTTTGATGACTTCTATGCACTTATGGTGGAGAACTCTCCCTCCACCTATACAGATGCAATAAAGTCCATAGACTCACCTTTTTGGAAAGAATCCATAGATAACGAGATCCAATCCATACTCCAAAACCATACCTGAGAACTCACCAATTTACCTCCTGGTTGTAAAACCATAGGATGTAAATGGGTGTTTAAGAAAAAGCTTAGACCCGACAGTACCATAGATAAATTTAAGGCACGACTTGTAGCCAAGGGCTTTACCCAAAAACCAGGGGTAGACTACTTTGATGTCTACTCACCTGTCGCTAGGATAACTACGATTAGGATCCTCATCGCCTTAGCTTCAATCTATAAGCTAGTCATACATCAAATGAATGTTAAGACTGCTTTCTTGAATGGCGACCTTAATGAGGAAATATACATGGACCAACCCGAGGGATTTACTGCACCTGGACAAGAGGGAAAGGTGTGTAAGTTAATTCGATCCCTCTATGGTCTTAAACAAGCCCCAAAACAATGGCACATGAAATTCGATGAAGTTATCTTATCCTATGGATTTGATATCAATACAACGGATGAATATGTATACCATAAAGTAGATGGTAATAATGTTGTCATTTTATGTTTGTATGTTGATGATATTCTAATATTCGGTTCAAACATACAAATCATAAATGATATCAAATATTTTTTATCCCAAAACTTCGACATGAAAGATCTAGGACAAGCCGACGTTATTTTGAACACTAAGATCATTAGGAAGAACAATGGTTTAGTGTTATCCCAATCCCACTATGTCGAGAAAATCCTTAGGAAATTTTACGACCCCGATTGCCAACCAGTATCCACACCATATGATCCAAATACCCATCTAACAAAGAATACTGGACTTCCTAGACTACAGAGCGAGTATCCTCAAATCATAGGATCGCTAGGTTTTCTAGCAAACTATACTCGACCCGATATCGCTTACGCGGTAAATAGACTTAGTCGTTATACGTCTAACCCGAATTTGTCCCATTGGAATGCGTTAGAAAGAGTTTTTAGATACCTTAAGGGAACCATATCATACGGTCTCCACTATAATGGATATCCAGCTGTATTAGAGGGATACTCTGATGCTAACTGGATTAGTGACTCAATAGATATTAAGTCCACAACCGGATATGTATTCCTACTAGGAGGTGGAGCCATATCTTGGAAATCCACCAAACAAACCGTTATAGCTAGGAGTACCATGGAATCAGAAATGATAGCGCTAGATACCACTAACACAGAAGCAGAATGGCTTCGAGATCTTCTATATGAGATCCCATTGATAGAAAAGCCTTTACCAGCTATATCTATCCATTGTGATTGTCGATCAGCTATTGATAAATGTAATCAAGAAAACGCTGATGTGAAAATAAATCGACATCTGAAAGTGAGACATAGATCTCTCAGATATAAGATAAAGAATCAAATAATTGCCCTAGATTTTGTTAGATCTGAAAAGAATTTGGCGGATCATCTAACTAAGGGCCTCTCTAGGACAGTGGTCTTAGAATCGTCGAGGGGGATGGGATTAAGACCATAAGAAAAATCACCGTAGTGGGAACCCAACCTCACGGAGGTTTAATGGGTAGAAACAAACTGTAGTAGTGATTGAAAATAAGGAGCACTGAATAATGCTCCCATCCCTATGACGTCAGTGCTTATTAAAAGCAAGGGGTAGGATGAGTGTAAAACTCTTAATAAGTCCAAGACCCATGAGGCGGGGTGTCGCCTTGCTCACACCCCTATTAGGACTTACCTATATGTATGTCGTTGTGAGGCCGCAACTCTGGGACCAGGGCTGCTCCCTAGAAACATACAAGAAAAGATATCTGCGCAAGGCCATTAATAGCGCAATCCGCTTAGAACCATCGAAAACTGTACTACGTGTACTACTTGTAGAAACCCGATAAATGAGGCTGGTTCAAGGCGTAGTCCACCAAGTCCTCACGGATGTATACAACTATACTAAGTGGAGGTTCAAACCGGAAGGTACCTACACCTACTGCGTAGTATAAGGAATCCAGCAAAGTCTTTTTACTTTACCTTTTGAATTTTTTTTTTAATTATTTAATATTTAGTGGTTTTAAACACATGTGGGGGATTGTTGAGTGTGTGTTTTAAAACCACACAAAAGACATGGGTTTAGTCCCATATCGGTTAGGGGAGAAATCTCCTACCAACATATAAGGATTTGCCCACTTCCCCCCACTAGTCATCACACTAGAGGAGGGGCTTCACTAGCTCACACACGCACGCGCGTGCGTGCCGTGCCGAGCCGGGCCGGGCTTGGGCTGGGCGGCGCGTGTGTGTGCGCCCACGGACCCGGACACGATAGCACCTCCGAAATGGGCTGGTCCGCACCTGCCCTATTTTTGTTTTTTACTTTTAAGTCCTCCATTATTTATTATTTACTATTTGGGATACTAGCCGTTACGCGAGAAGCGCTGCATGCTAGCCGTTACGCGAGAAGCGCTGCATGCTAGCCGTTACGTACAGGCTCGCTGCGAGCTGTAACGTGCGAGGTTAATGGGCTTAATCGCAGCCCATTAACCGCTCCCCTCTTTCAGCCTCCCATTAACTGCCCGAGGCCTATATAAGGCCCGGTGCAGCCATGGGATGAGTACACTCCGAAAATCGAAATTCCTCCTTGCTTACTGCCTCTCCCTCTTCCATTCTCTCGTATCGTGGTGCTGTTGTGCTGCCCCTTTGCTCCGAAGAGGCTCCCTCTCTCGGACCAAGGCTCTGCTGCGGTGCTGCCTCCCCGATTCGAGAAGATCGTCATCCGAGTCGCTGGGTTCCTGAAAGTTCACAAGGTTCGTAAAGCCTTCTTGGAGTCGTGCCGACGAGAAGGAGGTCGCCTGACCGGGGTCGCCGTATCTCCGAGAACCATTGCCACGAGACCCGCACGAGGGGGGCAATAAGATTCTTGGGAATGTGCCTAGCACGCTTCGACCACAGGCCAGAGTTTCTAACTCTTCTTTTGTCCTAATATTAGATCTAAAATAATTGACTTGCATCTAATAGAGAAATCTAAATAATTAGATATATTTTAGATAGATTATTTCTCCCTTTTAGAAAAGTTTGGCAAGGTGAATGACGGTTCCATAGAACCCGCTCTGCCTTGGCAAACAATTTCTAAAAGAAATTTGTGACTTGTCCTTGTTTGCGAAAATAACATTTGCTAATCAATTTTTAATATTAATAATTTGATTAAATCCTAAATTTGCTAGTTTAGAACGATTATATTTCCAACATGCTACCCCTGCCGTCTTCATCAACAAAAGCCGACGCTACAACCGTCGTGCGGAGATCGGTGCTACCCCCGCCGTCTTCACCAACAAAAGCCGACGCTACAACCGTCGTACGGAGATCGGTGCTACCCCCGCCATCTTCATCAACAAAAGCCGACGCCACAACCGTCGAGGAAGTCGGAAGAATAAAAAAGCCTTGAAGAAGTAGCCATCGCCATTCGAGAAGAAGATCAAGTCAAAGCTAAAGCCAAAGACAACGCAAGAAGCCAAAGCAAACGCACCGGTAAAGCCCGTGCTAAAGCAATGCACATGCCAAAGCCAAGTAACTACGACGGTCACGAGCAAACCATCGCACGTTCTAGCCGATACGACGCGAAGTCCGGAAGAACTAAAGCATCGCAAGCCTCTACCCGCCTACTTTCAAGTGCAAGCGCCAAAGCAAAGCAAACGCCAGAGCCACGCCAAAGCCAAAAGCCAAAGCCTAAGCCGACGCCAAAAGCACGATCGACGTCGCGAACCGACGATCAAGGACGGTGAGGTCTAGCAAGGATCGAGGAAGACACGAAGACCGAGGAATGAAGCTCAAAACCTCCCTAGCCGAGAAAGCATGAAGCACGGACGGGACAAAATCAACGGCCGATATTCCTTAGCCTCTCAAGAAACCCTCACCCTGTAAAAACCTCTGTCCTGGGCAACCCCTTCAGAGCTCTCACACGAATACCACGTGGAGACGCGGATCAAAGGGACCCTCCAGAGGATCTCTCCCACAATCTCCTGATCAAATATTCGCCGCACCCGGACTCGCCACCCTCGAGCCCTTGGGTCCCGGCATCTGTAATCTTCGTGTGCTCGCAATAAAGACGACCCGTATCTTTTTTTTGCGCATACAGTGAGCACCGAGACAGTTGGCAAGCATCCTCTCACCGCCAGCGGCGGCGCGCCTGGTCCTGCTGCCGTTCACCCCATAGCGTTTCATCCGGATTCAGAGGCCATATATCTGGGAGGTTTTTACCGAAATGGCCACCAACTCTCAACTATTGTTGAGAATGGACCCCGTCAAAAAATCTGCACGAAAATGGCCACCGGCACGTGGGAAACAGGTCGCACGGTGACACTAAACAGGTAAAAAGACATATTGACCCTTACCACTGTAAAAACCTATCGTGGCTGGGTAACTTGGTTTCTTACGAGTTTTGAGAGAAAATCGAGCCTTTTGTCTTGTTTTCGTCACGAACAACCTTCGTCGAGGCTGCGTCCGACAACCTCCAACTCAACCGGCTGCGTCGTCGTGGCTGGGTAACTTGGTTTCGCCGAGGCTGTGTTGTCGAGGGTTCGTCGTCGAGGGTTTGTCACGATCAACCGTCGTCGAGGGTTCGTCGGACCGGCGTCAACGTCAACAGTCATTGAGGCTTCGTCGTTGAGGCTTCGTCGCTGAGGCTTCGTCTTTCAGGCTTCGTCGGATTTACCAAGGTATGCTCTATAGACCCAAATCCTTAGCCCTATATTTTCTAATCTAGTTTTCGTCGCAAACAAAATCACAATCTTAAACTGTGAGACGAAAATCAGACGAAATAACAACTTTCGTCTAGTTTTCGTCGCCGTAAATCACAGTCAGTTCTGGCAGAGACTGGCTATGGCCTGTGTGACGAAAACCGGACGAAATAACAAATTTCGTCTAGTTTTCATCGCCGATAAATCACAGTCAGTTCTGGCCGAGACTGGCTATGGCCTGTGTGACGAAAATCGGACGAAATAACAAATTTCGTCTAGTTTTCGTCGCCGAAAAATCACAGTCAGTTCTGGCAGAGACTGGCTGTGGCCTGTGTGACGAAAATCGGATGAAATAACAAATTTCGTCTAGTTTTCGTCGTCGAAAAATCACAGTCAGTTCTGGCAGAGACTGGCTGTGGCCTGTGTGACGAAAATCGGACGAAATAACAAATTTTGTCTAGTTTTCGTCGCCGAAAAATCACAGTCAGTTTTGGCAGAGACTGGCTATGGTCTGTTTAACGAAAATCGGACGAAATAACAAATTTCGTCTAGTTTTCGTCGCCGAAAAAGCACAGTCAGTTCTGGCCGAGACTGGCTATGGCCTGTGTGACGAAAATCGGACGAAATAACAAATTTCATCTAGTTTTCGTCGCCGAAAAATCACAGTCAGTTCTGGCAGTTCTGCCCGAGACTTGCATTGAGCTGTGTGACGAAAATTGGACGAAATTACAAATTTCGGCTATATTTCGTTGCCGAAAAGTCACAGTCAGTTGACAAATTCTTTACCTGTATCCATGGACTAATGGAAGGATATTTTGTTCAATCTAGAAACTGAGAGATCAATTCTCTTCAAACAAAGCTTACAGTATTTTCGTATTTGGAGAATAACTAATAGTAGTTTCGTCATATATATATTTTGTTTACAGATGGTGAAGAGAAACCGTGGTCGTGGGCGTTCTCGTGGACGTGGTGATAGGGACCCTACTTCTGCTTCTATAATTACACAACCTATTGAAGTAAAGAAAAAGAAAAGAAAGATAGAAGAGGGAGAGAATATTGAAGAAAAGAAAGTGGCCACGGAGCTAAGTGAAAGATTAAGGTATTTTGGTAAAGCTTCTGCAAGGAACAGTATTAAATACCTTAATGAAATTGAGGAGCACTTCAAGGTAATGGATACAAAAAACAATTCTACAGATATGATGGATAGGATGAAAAGGAGTTGTTTTGGTTTCTTATTTGATTGGAGACGCGGTGCACGAGCTATGATTTCCCCAAGTGTCATTCATTATTTGTGGCAAAGACACTTAGGTGGTCTCAAGTTTAATTTGGATGGCCAGACTATTTCCTTCTCTCCGTTGGAGTTTTCTTTAGTTTCTGGACTCCGGTTTTGTCTTGGGCCTCCTCCGATGCTAGAGATAGGGTCAGACAACTTGAGAAGCAGATACTTTCCACGCGGGGCTACTCAGGCCTCCTTAATGGCTTTAATCATAGCAACTGCAGTTCCAGATGATGCAATAAAACTTTCTTTGGTATTTCTTTTGGAAAGTGTCATTCTTGGGAGCAACAAGAATGTCAACATACCGGAAAGATATTTGAGATTGGTGGATGATCTGGACAGTTTCAATAGCTACCCTTGGGGTAACCTCTGTTATAGCAATATGATATCTGGGCTTGAAGGTGCAGTAAATGTTACTAAGTGGCCACCAAAGTATAATATTTTTGGATGCATGTACATTTTACAAGTATTATTCTATACAGAAACAATTCATAGTATCTATTGTTTGATATTTGTATTAATTTTTTTTTAATTATTTGCTACAGGCATGGGCATTCGAACGGATTCCCCAATTGGGGAGTGTATGTGCCATGATGCTTGAGCATCCAAGGTGGCCGAGATTACTCAATTGGTATGACATAAGAGCAACGTCACACCAAAGAATAAATAATATTGTGAATTCAAATAAAGTAAGTATATGAGTTTTTAATTGCTTAGATTAAAGTAATAGATGCATCGTATAATTATTAATTTTTTTGTCTGAATGTATTAATAGGCTCAGATTTTGAAAGAGCTGACTCTCACAGAAGAGGAGAAGACAAATGATCTGTTGCAAGACCTATTTCATATTGAGGCTTCTCCCTTCGAAGGAAATGAGGGCAATCAGCTGTTTTTGACTGCACCGGAAGCTTCTGACAGATCCGATGAAGTGAAGTTTGAGGGAAGATTCTCCTCACTTGAGGAGAAATTTGAAAAAAAAATTATGCTCACTTTAGGAGAAGTTTGAGGAAAGGTTCTCCTCACTTGAGGAGAATTATGCAAAGTTGATCTCCTCAATAGAGGAGAAATGTCAAAGGAAGATCTCCTCAATCGAGGAGAAATATGAAAAGAAGATCTCCTCAATTGAGGAGAGAGTTAGAGAACTATTATGCATCATTGCAGAGAGTCAGGTAAACCAACAACGATTCCTATGTATTCTATAATTATTTGCTTTTTGTATACGTATGCATTAACTATATGTTTATCTTTAACGGTATGTGCAGAAGGAGAAGGACAAGAAGAAGAAGGAGGAGGAGGAGGAGGAGGAGAAGAAGAAGGAGGAGGAGGAGGAGGAGAAGAAGGAGAATAAGAAGAAGAAGGAGGATGAGGATGAGGATGAGGATGAGGAGGAGAAGGAGAAGGAGAAGAAGAAGGAGAAGAAGGAGGAGGAGGAGGAGAAGGAGAAGGAGAAGGTGAAGGAGGAGAAAAAGGAGAAGGATAAAATGGAGAAGGAGAAAGAGAAGGAGAAGGAGAAGGATGATGAGGAGGGAGACGAGGTGGTGGTGGAGAGGGTTACATTCAAAGGTTTAACATCACAGCGGTTGAAGAAACCGGGTCGAAAAATAAGCTCTCCATACACCACCTACAAAAAGAAAAAAATTCTCCGTAAGGAAATACAAGAAGAGAAGGTCGTTGACGTGGAAAAATCGATAAGAAGACTTTCGTCTGAAGAGAGAGAGACAATGATAGCTTTTCTTGATAACAACAGAAATAATTTGTAAGTATAGTCACTATATAATCTATTTTTGAATGATAACATATTTTACCTCTTAGTAATTAATTGGATCATTGTCAATATAGGCCTGAAGTTGTAATTGATGGGTTCATTATAACCCCTTACTTAATTAACAAACTATATGAGCGCACATCATGGGTGATGAGCGAGGTGAGTTTATATCAATTATTTTTTTTGATATATCTCGATATGTCATATTCAATCGTTTAAAACTTTATATTGTTGCAGCATATTGATGTATATATGTACTTACTTGAAGAGCGCATGTTAAGGAATAAGACCAGTACAACATTCATCATTTCTTTGGCTAGGACATATTCTTGGGTATATCTCTCATTCTTAATAGTATTTATATAAAAAATTTTCTCACAATTCAATAAATATTTATTATTCATTTTTGAATTGCAGATATTATGTCAAACATGCTATAAGGAGTGGAAGGACTTTGTACAAAGTTACGATGGAAGCAACCTAGATAAAGATCACCTTATGTATGCCTTCATTGCATCATATAGGTGGCCCAAAGAATTCGGGAGTCCTCTCAAAGATGATAAAGGGGATATCATTCCGTTATGGAAGTGTTCATACGTAATAATCCCTATCAATGAAGAAAACCAACATTGGTATCTTGGGATTCTTCATATACAGGATAGACAATTAGTTTTGATAGACTCTCTTTATAGTGACCCTGTTTCTAAGTATAGGAAAAAGGTAGAAGCATTTTTAGAAATTCTACCAATGTTTTTAAATTTTTTGGGAGATGAAAATGCATTACAGGGTACAAAATGGATAAACAAGAATGGTAAAGATCATCCTAGACAAAACAATGGGTAAGTTTTTATTATGAAATACTGACAATAAAATATTAGTCCTTTTATACAACTAACAATTTTATATGTTATATAGGTTTGATTGTGGCGTATTTTTGATGTGTTTTGCCAATTATTATAGCTGCAACAAAAAGATCGATTTCAGTCAGGTATAATATTCAGTTATTTGCAATGTAATATTCAGTCAGTTATAATATTCAATAATTACACTTGCAATCTAATTGTTTAAATTTGTAGCTTGATATGACCTCATTTCAAAGGCGAATTGCATATCAAATTTTGCATCAATATGTAGATTGAAGGGCCATGACGATTGGGATGACTCGATGCATCAAAGAACTTGTTATTTGTTGGAATTTATAATTTGTAATATGTTGTACTTTGTTGTAATTTGTAATGGAAGGACTATGACTGAAGGAATGACTCGATGATTTGGAAGTTGGATCAAAGTTATTTGTAATTTGTTGGAATTTGTAATGGAATGATATGTTGTTTGTAATTGTTGGAAGTTGGATCAAAGTTATTTGTAATTTGTTGGAATTTGTAATGGAATGATATGTTGTTTGTAATTTGTTGGAAGTTGGATCACAGTGAAATTTGTAATGGAATGATATGTTGTTTGTAATAGAATGATATGTTGTTTGTAATTTGTTGGAAGTTGGATCACAGTGAAATTTGTACTGGAATAATATGTTGTTTGTAATGGAATGATATGTTGTTTGTAATTTGTTGGAAGTTGGAATGATATGTTGTTTGTAATTTGTTGTAATTTGCATCATAGTGAAACCTGCCAGAGACTGCCCATACAACCTGTTAAAATATAGACGAAATTCGGACGAAATAACAAATTTCGTCTATGTTTCGTCGAAGAAAAATTACACAATCAGGCTAACCGAGACTGTCTTTAAGCTGTGAAACGAAATCAGGACGAAATAATAAATTTTGTCTATGTTTCGTCGAAGAAAAATCACACAGTCACCTTCGCGAAACCAGCTTTTGGCTTTTTCGTCTAGTTTTCGTCCTCAAAAAATCACAGTCATTTCTACCAGAGACTGGCTTTTGGTTGTGTGACGAAAATCGGACGAAATACCAAATTTCGTCTAGTTTTCGTCGCCGAAAAAGCACAGTTAGTTTTGCCCGAGAGTGGCTATGGGCTGTGTGACGAAAATCGGATGAAATACCAAATTTCGTCTAGTTTTCGTCGCCGAAAAAGCACAGTCAGTTTTGGCCGAGAGTGGCTATGGGCTGTGTGACGAAAATCGGACGAAAGAATAAAGTTCGTCTAGTTTTCGTCGCCGAAAAAGCACAGTCAGTTCTGGCCGAGAGTGGCTATGGGCTGTGTGACGAAAATCGGACGAAAGAACAAAGTTCGTCTAGTTTTCGTCGCCGAAAAAGCACAATCAGTTCTAGCCGAGAGTGGCTATGGGCTGTGTGACGAAAATCGGACGAAAGAACAAAGTTCGTCTAGTTTTCGTCGCCGAAAAAGCACAATCAGTTCTGGCTATTGGCTGTGTGACGAAAATCGGACGAAATAACAAATTTCTTCTAGCTTTCGTCGACGAAAGTTGGACAAAAATTGGACGAAATCACAAATTTCTTTTATGTTTTCTTTCTCTATAATTTTTGTTCACTCTAATGTTTATCTCTCTATAATTTTTTCTCTCTATAATTTTGTCTCTATAATTTTTTTGTCTCTATAATTTTTTTTCTCTCTATATTTTTTCTCTCTCTACAAATTTTGTCTATTTTTTCTCTCTCTATAATTTTTGTTCACTCTAATTTTTATCTCTCTATAATTTTTTCTCTCTATAATTTTTATCTCTCTATAATTTTTTTCTCTCTCTATAATTTTTTGTCTCTATAATATTTATTCTCTTTCTATAATTTTTTCTCTCTCTATAATTTTTTTTCAATCTATAAATTTTTTCTCTCTATATAAATTTTTCTCTCTGAGTATTTTTTTCTCTCTATAATTTTTTCTCTCTATAATTTCTCTCTCTATATTATTTATCTTCTCTCTATGTCATTTCCACTCTCTATGATATTTTCTCTCTATGTAATAGGAGAAGCAGAAGATATCCAATGTTCTTCTAAGATCAGTTTGTACTTTTTTCCTGCGCCATGAACTCCAAATAGAGGATGCGAAGAAATACCAAATAAGATCAGTTTCCAACTGATACCCTTCGCTTATAACCCATTTGGAATCACTTGCCACATGGATCCGAGACATGCATTCAAACAAAAACTTAAGATACGTCATTACATTACAAAACTTAAGATATGTCATTTATAAACTTAAGATATGTCATTACATTTCAAAATCCGAGACATGCACCATATTCAAACAGAAACTGAATAACTTCTTAAATGTAAAATCTTAAGAAATGTCATTACATTACAAACTTAAGATATGTCATTACATTACAACATTCGTGACATGCAATACTCCAGAAATATCATTACAATAGAGTTCCCCCTCACATATCATTACAATCACCATCATTCATATTACACTCCCGAGTGGTAAACTTAGAAGCGGGAGGGACAAAAGAGACGCAATCCGAAGGTGCATGACGCTTGCTATCCAAAGGGATATCATGATGTTTATCAGGAGGGAGATGCTCGCTTTGGAACTTGGATAAGTGACCTTCAGCCTCCTCCAAGGAACGGAATGAACGATACAAAGATCATCCATAGCCATTAACTTGTCGTTGACATTCCTCCCAAGTGTAGTAAATCCCAGGCCTTCTACCCACAAATACCATATAGTATTTATTTGCCATAGGTACGATACCTGTATAATCATGTCATTCAATAAGTTTTATAAATGTTGAAAAAAAATACAGAAATTAAAAACAAGAATATATATCATAATATGCATATATAACAACAAGTAATCATAGTGATTTCAATAATTCAGTCAGACATGTTATAATGACTGGAAGAAGTATGTGTAAAGTCATAAAGGGAACAAGTAAAAAAACATAATACCTTTACTCTGTAATAATAAGAAAGTTACATAATTTTTTATTATGTCCAGAACGTTTACATCTAGCACATTTGACAGTCCGTCGTTCCTCACCCTGTGAGAGAATTCTTTTTTTCTTTGGCCTTCCCGCAGTTTTTTTTCCAATGGGTGGGATTAGTTTATTAGCTGATTGAATACTTTCCGGGGTCTTCCACTCACTTTTATCAGCAACTGGATATATAGATTCTGCATAGGTTACCCTGTAGTTATCCGCTGTATAGTAGTGTGCACAAAATAGATAAGGATCCATCTTATACTGTGCAATTCCGGCTAATGCATGTGAACATGGCATGACCATCACATCAAATTTACGGCATGTGCATTTTCGATTGCTTAAAACTACATGATCATAATATTGTATAGATCTGACCATATACTCATCGAGATTAATAGGATGACACGCTGTGCCACGAGCTCTATCCATATCTCCGGCTATCTGATTTTCTACCCATTTTGTTAGTTTTGTTGTCAAAGTTGTTGCCGTATTTCTTCGTTTGAACCATAAAAGTTGGAGCTTTAACCGATATTGCTCCAAAATCATAGTGATGGGTAGTTCTCTGATATCTTTTAGGACACTATTGTAACTTTCAGAACTATTTGTGGTTATAATATTATACCTTCTGCGTGTGAAATATGCTGTAGTCCATTTTGCTGGCTCAATTTCTCGTAACCAGTCATGCGCATCTTCATTCATGTGCTTTATAGTTTCCATCACTTGATGAAACTTTGATTCTCTTGTTGCCTTTGCAGCTGTATAAAAGTAAGAGTATAATCTTTGTTGTTTGAATTTGGCATACATGTTTTGCAAAATATGGAACGCACAATAACCATGTACAGCATCTGGAAAGACAATAGGAACTTGAGCCAATAAAGTCTTGTGTCGGTCGGATATAATAACCAAATCATTAACTTGACCCAAGCTGTCCCGCAGTTGTGTTAAGAACCAATTCCAACTTTCATTGTTCTCCGATTCACCAATCCCAATAGCCACGGGAAATATATGATTATCTCCATCCAAAGTGGTTGCAATAAATAAAGTACTTTTGTACTTACCTTTTAAATGAGATCCGTCAACGGTTATTACTGGTCTTAGATTTTGTCTTTGAAAACTAAGTAAACATGGACCAAGAGCCATAAAAACAGCCTTAAATCTGTCTCCTTTTCTTAAAATATTAGTGATGGTTCCAGGATTATTTTATGCAACTTCATGACAATATGCTGGAAGAATTACATACGAGTCCTCGTATGAGCCTCTTAAAAGAGTAATTGACATCTCCCTTGCCAGCCATGCTTTTCGATAAGTGATCTGCACACCAAATTCTTGTTGCACATCACATATAATTGCTTTGGGAGAGTACAATACATGTGCTTCTATTCGAGCTTTCATAAAATTACATATCAACTTGCTTGTAGCTTGTTGATGATCAATTCCACGCTGCGGCAATGAGCAGTTGTGTAGGCCTAGAAAAGTAATTTTGAAAACATCACACCCTTTTTGTCTACTTGCACGTAATCTCCAACTGCAATTTTCTCTTTTACATTTTAATGCATATCTTGTTTTACTGGACTTCATCACCTTGTACTCATGTTTATAAATAAAGCATTCTTCTGTACCATCTTGATCAATGTGTCTTTATCTATAAACATCTGATTAGGATAAAGTTGTTGATAATCATCTTTTACTTCAACAGGAATAGGGAATTCGTTAGGTACGTATTTGTCTTCATAAACCATAACCGAATCAGGTATTGAAGACTTACGTTCATCGTTTTCCATCCAACTACTGCTGGCAAAACATTCTTTCTGACTATGTCTCAGTGGTACTTCTTTCTTCCTTCTTTGTTTTTCAGTCTTACTTCCTTCTTGCTTACAGATAATATCCTTATGCTTCAGCTGACTATTCTGTTGAGTGTGCTTTGGAGATACTACCATATCCGCAGGAGTGTCAATGAATAATTCCTCCAATACATGACAACCAACAGGCTTTTGGTTAAGATCTATAGATAATTTTGCATCTCTTCTTGACCCATTATGATCGTCATCTGTATTCACCTTACTGGGCATATATTATTTAAAAACATATAAGTACATGAACTAATTAATCATCAGAATTACAACATAAGATATTTCAAAAAATTATTCATACCTTCTGTCATTCATAACAATATCAAATAATAGAGGGTTGTCTTCAGGTTTCTCCACACTCTTGTACTCAATACGTTGACTGATATCTTGACTGACATCTAGTGTGCATGGTACAAAACTGAAATCCTCACCATAATTAATATCAGTCTTTTCATCCGTATGCAAATCTCCAATACCGAATGATGACAATATCGAACAATGAAGCTCCGATGATGTCGAGATATTTTTTAAGTCAACGGGAGGGGTAACTACACAAGGTATTTTACGAGACACCTGTGTCGTTTCTTTCAACTTCCTCTTACTACCGAGTGGTTCGATTTCAATCGACCTGTCAATAGATCTCGGATTTTTCAGCACTCTGCTTATCAGCAATGGGACATTGCTATTATTGGCTCGGATGTTATGGGCAATAAATACTGCAACATCATTATCATCCACAATTTCGGCAGAAGGACATGCAAGTGTACTTGGATATAAAACCTTCATTGTGATTTCATACTCTTTGAGACTATCATTTGTAATCTTATAAATTTCCTGAAGAAGACAGTCAAAATCCGATTTTGTAGATAAAATGATACTTTTAGTTCTTCCACCCCTGTACTCGTATTTTTCTTTCAAATATAACAATTCTCCATCGTAACAACAAAGTATCGATAATGTTGAATCCATATTTCAAATCCCTGTTAGCATAGAATCACAATATCAAAACTCGGCAATATAAAATTTGATATCAAAGGTTAATCATTTTATCGATTTCATCACTTTTTCATCACTTTTTCATCCTACAATGTGATGTTACTATTTTAAGCATAGAACCACAATATCAAAACTCAACAATACCAAATTTGATACCAAAAATTAATCATACGTATCCAATACATACTAGACTCATCACGATCAATACATACTAGACTCATCACGACCAATAGAATATAAATTCAGCTAATTTTGTCGATTTCATCCCTTTTTCATCCTAACCATAATGATAACCATAATGATGAATAGCCAATTTTATCAATTTCGTTCATTTTTCGTCCATCTTTCGTCCTAAAATATGTTGTTAATATTCAACTACTTTTTGTTGATTTCGTTCCTTTTTCTCGATTGGTTGTTGTTGTTAATGAAATCATAAAGTAATCAAAAACAATGAAGAAGTTAATCAAATATATATGAAAAAAATCGCAAAGCATGGAGGTGAAGTATAGGAGTCGTTGAAAGGGGGTGAAGTATAGGACTCATCACGATCAATATAATATAAATTCAGCTAATTTTGTCGATTTCATCCCTTTTTCGTCCTAACCATAATGATGAATACCCAATTTTATCAATTTCGTTCATTTTTCATCCATCTTTCGTCCTAAAATATGCTATTAATATTCAACTACTTTTTGTTGATTTCATTCCTTTTTCTCGATTGGTTGTTGTTGTTAATGAAATCAAAAGTAATCAAATGGTACAATGAAGAAGTTAATCAAACATATATGAAAAAAATCGCAAATGATGGAGGTGAAGTATAGGAGTCGTTGAAAGGGGGTGAAGTGTAAGAGCCGTCGAAAGGGGGTGAAGTGAAGGAAGACTCACGGGATTTGATGATCACCTTTGAAATGGGTGGCCGGTTGTCCCTCAGTTGCCGTCGAAAGAGGTGGAGGAAGCTGCCGTCCAAATGAGGGAAGTGAAGGGCGACTCAATGGAAGCTGGGGTTTTAGTAGTAAAGTAAAAGGGTAGTTTGGTCCCAAAGAGTTTCAGTGGTCATTTTGGTAAAGCCAAAAGCAACCTGGCCCATTCTCAACAATAGTTGAGAGTTGGTGGCCATTTCGGTAAAAACCTCTATATCTGGGCGTACAAGGCTTGCTCCTCGCTTACCATCCTAGCAGCAGGAGGCTGGAGTTGATCATTCAGGTACCTGATGGTGGAGGGGATGTGAGCCGGGATGCCCACCCCATCATCCCTTACCTGGAGTCGATTAATCCTCCCAGGGGCGTATTTATCCGACCTTGATCACCACGTTCGCTCCCGTGCTCCGGCGAGGCTCGTCGGCGTCCTTTCTTTTTGTTTGATTGCGGTGGTCGGTGCTTGCGCCGGGTTGCGACGACCGCCGAAGTTCTTTGGACCTCTTCTTTCAAGAACCAAAAAAAAAGAAATGGATGTTTTACTCTGCTAATTAGATTTGATTTGGACGAGGATATTGTGAGATTAGTGTGCTTGTATTGGTTTTAGATATTTGCGGAGGATCGTCTTATGTGATTTTGTTGCAATCAAATAGAATTTCATACGCTTCTTGTATTGTTCATTTTTCTTGGGAAATTTTATTCATGCCCCAAAAATCTGTAATTACACCCCCACCATCAATACACCCCAGTTAAATGGCCCGCCCCACCTTGATTATACCCCAATCAAACACATACCCCCTTAAATATATCCCAATTATATGCACTCTTGAATACACTCCACTTTTAAATAAACCCCATGCCGTTGGCTGGTACTTGAAGGTACAGGTAGGGCTGCAACTAGGGCTGGCAATTTCGGACCGATAGGACCTGACACGAAGTTAGCGGGTCTAGGTCAGGGCTAAACGGGTTCAGGTCGTAAACGGGTCGACACGATAGACCCGTTTAATAAACGTGTCGGGTCCGGGTTTAGGGTCTGGACACGGTAGACCCGGGAAGACCCGTTTAGTATTCAACGGGTCGGGTCGGGTCGGGTCTACCAGCAATCCGATACTATAATATATAATACCAGCAGGTCTTTCGGGTCAGGTCGGGTCGGATTGGGTCGGATCGGGTCAACTGAATAGATCCGGGTGGTAAACGGGTCTTATCGTGTCTACCTGTTTATTAGCGAGTCGGCTACGGGTTTAGGAGCTAGACACGATTAGTTAGACGGGTCGGGTCCGGGTCTAGGGGTTTTGGACACGACACGAAACTCGACACGACACGAACCCAACACGAACCGACCCATTGCCACCCCTAGCTGCAACTTGGGCGGGCCAACCCGAACCCAACCCGACTTTGGGCGGGTTAACCCGAACCCACCCCGCACAACCCGGCCAACCCGACGGGTTGGGCTTGGGCTAAGTTTAAACAAACCTTGGGTTGGGTTGGGGGTACAAAAGACGTTGAGTAAGGGGTTTGGGGTACAAAAAAAAAGGGCATTGTTGGTATTAAAGGATTGTTGATTAAGTTATCGAGGAACGATAGGGAGACGGGGGCTAATTACAGGTTTTTGGGGTATGAATAAAATTTGGGTAATTTTATTCATACCCCAAAAATCTGTAATTAGCCCTCATATCCCTAGCGTTTCTCAGTAACTTACTCAACAATCCTTTAATACCAACAATGCCCTTTTTTTTGTACCACAAACCCCAAAGCCCCTGCCCATCGTCTTTTGTGCCCAACCCAACCCAATGTTTGTTTAAACTTAGCCCAAGCCCAACCCGTCGGGTAGGCCGGGTTGTGCGGGGTGGGTCCGGGTTAACCCGCCCAAAGTCGGGTTGGGTTCGGGTTGGCCCTCCCAAGTTGCAGCTAGAGGTGGCAATGAGTCGTGTCGTGTCTAGTTTCGTGTCGTGTCCAAAACCCCTAGACCCGGACCCGACCCGTTTAACCAATCGTGTCTAGATCCTAAACCCGTACCCGACTCGCTAATAAACAGGTAGACACGATAAGACCCGTTTACCACCCGGATCTATTCAGTTGACCCGATCCGACCAAATCCGACTGGACCCGACCTGACCCGAAAGACACACTGGTATTATATATTATAGTATCGGATTGCTGGTAGACCCGACCCGTGGAATACTAAACGGGTCTTCCCGGGTCTACCGTGTCCAGACCCTAAACCCGGACCCGACCCGTTTATTAAACGGGTCTATTTTGTCGACCCGTTTACGACCCGAACCCGTTTAGCCTTGACCCAGACCCGCTAACTTCGTGTCGGGCCCTGTCGGGTCGAGGAGAAATAATTCAGGTTGGGCTCAGATTAGCCCGCCCAAATTCGGGTTGGGTTCGGGTTGGACTCGGGTTGGGTTCAGGTTGGCCCGCCCAAGTTGCAGCTCTACTTGTGCCTTCAAGTATCAGCCAACTGGAAGTGGGCCATTGCCCAAAAGGTTTCGGGACACCCGCCGATCTCAAAAAAAAAAAAAAAATATCAGCCAACTGCATAGGGTCTATTTAAGAGTGGGGTGTATTCAAGAGTGCATATAATTAGGGTATATTTAAGGGGGTATGTGTTTGATTGGGGTATAATCAAGTTGGGGCGGGCCATTTAACTGGGGTGTATTGAAGGTGGGGTGTAAGGGGGAAGGGTATTTTTGGAATAGGAATGGGGTATGAAAAAAAAAAATGGGGTGTGTTCAAGTTTGTTGGAAACGGGGGCTAATTACAGATTGATGGGGTATGAATAAAATTTCCCTTTTTCTTTTGCCTAATGTGATAAGGTCCCTGACCAAGAGATCGGTTTCATCTAATGACATACAACAGATCATTTAGCCTAAGGTCCCTGGTTCGAATTTAACCCCCCCCCCCCCCTTTCTTCTCCCCTCTCTCGAGCGGCAGGCGCGAGCGGCTCCGGTAGCTGCGGCGAGCAGCGGACGCGAGTTGCTCCGGCAGCATCGACAGCTGCGGTGACCTCGACGACCCCGACGAGCTCGACCTCTGGCTGCTGCGGGGTTTCGGTTAGGTCTAGGTCTAGGGTTCATCCCATGGCCTGTAGATTGGATCAGGCCGGCCGAGGGGGGAAGGGGGGTTCGGTTAGGTCCGGTGGGAGGAGGCCACCACCCCGTGTCCTGCCATCTCTTCTATACCGACCAGCATTCCGATGGTTCCATATACTATTCAATGGATCAAAATCTAGATATCAAATTCTGCAGAATATATAGACTCATTGGATCTTCAATTGTTCATAAGGATTGAAATGATCGATCGTTTGCGTGCCTGCAACAATACTATTTCCACCGATTTCGATCTTGTTTCCTCGGGCTACGTGCTAGGGTTTTTGGAGAATATTGACAATTAATGTTGGAGCACAAAATACTAATCTCTCACACTCATAAGACTTAATTCTTATAAATTCATTTTGTAACAATCACATTCCAATCTTTTTATCGCAGAATGAAATACCCGACATCATTCCTAAGTGAATTGTTCAATTATCTTCTTGCATTGCAATTATATATGCAATTCTCAGTGGCAAGAGCTTTAACCACATTCTTGGGCTCAAGGGATGAAATCCAGTAGTGATGACTAACTTGTCTTAATTTCAATTCAAGTCCTCACACCACTAACTGGATCTCCAATAGTGGTAGTTCTCAAATTGTAAACTTGATAAGCTCGACCATTAGAGAATAACCAAGAAATATTCTTTCACCACTACGAGAATCAAATTTTTCTATTTGATTTCTATCCCTAGGGATATAGAACTTGCTCCCAAAGATCCGAAAGTGTTTCATGTTCTATCTTACTAGTCCATGGTTCATAAGCAATTCTGATCTGCCTGGTCTAAGGGTCTGTTTGGTTGGAGGGAGTTGGAACCGGCGTGTTCCAACTCACGCATGTTCCGCTAAAGCGGTTGTTTAGTTCCGTGCGGAGGCTCCCGACCAGATAAGTTTCAACTCCTCCGTGGGTTTCGATTGTATAGAAAATGCGTGAGTTTATATCCCACGGTTTTCAGGTGAAGTTCCAACCCATTCTGTTTGTACCCCACACTTGAGTTGGAACACGCCGGTTACAACTCCCTCCAACCAAACAAACCCTAAGATGAACTCTATAAAGAATGTAGCATGCTGTGTTAACTGCTTCGGCCCAAAAATGCTGAGCAAGATTTTTGCTAATCAATAAGAATTTAGCCATTTCTTGAACGGCTCTATTTTTCCTCTCAGCTACTCCATTTTGTTGAGAGGTTTAAGAGCAGAGAATTCATGCATTTTACCATATTCAGAGTACGTTCTCAAATTCACCTCCACGGTTGCTCCATATCCGAGTTATTTTGTAATCCAGTGTTTTAATACCTAAAAATTTGACTCGACTAGGAACCTTCCTGAATAGAGTCGACTTGAAAACTTGGTCAACACTCGGCCAAATACTTACCTAAAAACTACCCAACACCTTGGGCAAGGATAACACCTAAAAACCCAATCAGAATAACCACAGTACTTTCACACTAGGTCAAGGCAATCAGCTATATAACTTGTCGTTATACAAGTTTACAAGCATATATCTCCCAGATAGATTCGGTGCTTCCACAGTTACTTGATCTAGACCAATGGCGGACCCAGGATTTTTCCTCGGGGGGGCTTAATTATTAAAAAGTAACTATAGTCGTTGCCTCACAGTTGAAGGCTTTAGCAGGCGGCGTGACAATGGCCCTACCCTTCCTTCGATCGTGTAGCAAAAGGCCTATTAGGATTTTGCCTCGAGTGGAGGAGGATTTCGATCATCGGAATCCTTCGAAAATTTGGACCTATAACTGGCTGACTCGATCGGGAAGCGTGGGTTGTGAATAATAAACCAAATTTTTTTTTTTTTTTTTTGGGGGGGGGGGTGATTTAATACATACCCCCAAAAACCTGTAAATAGGCCCCGATTCCCACTCGATTATTATTCACTAAGGGCCATGTGATGAACTCTACGGGGATGTCACATGCATGGGTGGTGGCAGACGGTGGTGGGTGTCAGCCGGCTAGTGGTGTGCATCAGTGGCCAACAATGGGTTGTGGCCGGCGGATGGTGAGGCCGGCCCTGGGTTGCCAATACGAGCGGTGGCAGATTTAGCGGCATGGCGGTATGTGGACATTAACTGACTGGGGGTGATGGCCGGCAGGAGAATGGCGCCCCCCCCCCCCCCCCATGTTTAGCTAAAAAAACATATAACTCCCTTATAGTTAAAAAATAACATTTTGCCCCCCTTCAATTCAGCTTCAATAAGATAAAAAAGAGGAAAACAAGTAGTTGACAAAAGGTGGTATTGTGCTAACATTTCAAACTTTAGGGAGTGATTTGGAACAGAATAAACTATAGGAGGGTTAAGTGTTTTTGAGCTAAACTTCAAGGGTCTAAGTGTACTATTTTTTTTTTTTTTTTTCCAAAGTGAGGGGGGGCTTGAGCCCCCCCCCTGGGCCCAATGTAGGTCCGCCCCTGATCTAGACTGCTATCGTCCTCCCACATAAGTCGCCACCTATCCTCCGGATGCTCATAACTACAAATCCTTCAAATCCTTGTACGTATTAATGAAATCCTCAGCTCAAACTAACATCAATCGATCCACTTCATGAAAAGATCGCACGGATGCTGTCCATAACTAGGGGTGGCAATGGGTCGGGTTGAGACGTAGGTAAAAGGGCAAATCACTTAACCCGAATCCGACCCGCTTAATAAACAGGTCAAAATTTTAAACCCAAACGCAATCCGCCTAATAAACGGGTTGACCCGACCCGACCCATTTAACCCATTTACTAAACGGGTCGGGTCGGGTTGGCTTGAGTTGGGTCAACAGAACCCATGTAAACCAGTCGGGTTGGGTCAAGACAGGTCGGATTGGGCCGGGTTTGATCGGGTTGGGTCGGGTCGGGTCAAGTCAGGTCGGGTTGACACGACCCATTTGTAAACGGGTCAAGTCGGGTCAATCGGGTTATAAGTACAAACCTGAACCCGACCCATTAAATAAACGGGTCAATCGGGTCGACCCGTTCATGACCCGAACCCGTTTAGGTCAAACCCAAACCACTAAATTCGGGTCGGGTTGGCAGGTCGGTTCAAGGATTGCCACCCCTATCCATTACCTCAGTCAACCACTGCACTCCGTTTACCTGACAGTTGGACTAAGTTTGATTCCTCAGGGGGGCAGCGTGCAAGGAACGGCTGTGATCGTGCCAAGTCAAGTTGGCAACTAAGGTTGGCAAACCAGTTGGCTATATAGCATTTTGCCGGCTCTCTTCTTTGAGCTCTGTTTCTTCTTCGAAGCTGCAGAACCTGATCGCCGCCGAAGCTGGGTTGCGAGAGAGCGGCGCCGCAGACAGGTACTCCCCCTCCTCCCCGCCAACTATTTTCGCCTCCCGATCTCGACGACCGTAGCTCTGGTTCCTCGGTTTCGACGGAAAAGCGATCGAAACCCTAGCTCTCGTCTATGATGCCCCCCACCCGCCAACTACTTTCACCTCCCCCAGTAGGCGAGCGCTCTGGTTCTTCGAAGGGAAAGCGATCGAAACCCTAACTCTCATCTATGATGCCCCCCATCCCATCCAGTGGCGGAAACCCTCTTCGAATACGATCACCTTCTTGAACTTGTTCTTCTTGATTCCAATTTCCTCCATGGATTCGAACCCCCAATTTCCTCCCTGGATTCCTCCATGGATTCTTAATTTGGGTTTCTATTTCTGTTGAACCCCAGGATGGGCAGCATCGCCAACAGGGGGAAATCCGTTCGTGCTTATGTGGGTGATGACTTGGTGATTGAGATCCTTGCTCGATTGCCCACAAGATCCCTCTGCAGGTTCCAATGCGTATCGACGGCATGGAGGGGCTTCATCTCCGAGGTCTCCTCCCGTCGAACACTCCTCCTCCCCTTGTCCGGCTTTCTCTTCTATACCGACTGGCATATCGATGGTTCCGGCCCCGTCCGTGTCCATTATGCTCCTATCTCAGATCATCAAAATCAGGAGGAGGAGGAGGAGGGCTACTTCTTGGATTTCTTGTCACTTCTAAGAAGCCTGCCGTTCTACTCCAAAACATATGTCATCCATAGCTGCAATGGGCTGCTGCTCTTCCTCACCCGCAAATGGAGAGCTGGCCCGATTCTGTACATTGTGTGGAACCCTGCAACCATGGAGTATTTTGCTCTCCCGGAGCGACGGTGGAGGCCCAGCCATTTACCCTGCTTCCTGGCCTTTGATCCCTGCCAGTCCCCTCATTACAAAGTGGTTGGATTCAGCAACGACCCTGAGGGTGCGGCGGTCGTGGACATATACTCTTCCATGACCGGTAAGTGGGCCGAGCGCACCTTCCCTCATCGAAAAGACCTCCGCCCGTTCCACTTGACGTCCGCCTTCTACCAGGGTGCTCTCCACGTTGTTCGACCTCCGAAGCATCTCATTAGGTTTGATGTTGAGAAGGAAAGCTTTCAGGTGCTGTCCTTGCCCGAGGTGTTGAGTGACGTGGACCGGACGTGCATTGGGGAGTCTGGAGGGCATCTCTATTATGGTGTAAACCTGTTCGACCGATTCGAGCTGAAAATCTGGATGCTTGATGAAGGGAGTGCCAACCACTGGTCGCTGAAGCACCAGATCAGCACCAAGGATCTTGCTAAACATTCTCTAGCACATGAGCCTTTGGACAAAGCTTACATCGCCCTTGCCTTCCATCCGGATTGGGATGTCATATATCTCGGCATGGCGAGGAAGATCCTCGCTTATCATCCTAGCAGTGGGAGGTTGGAAGAGATTTGCACGGTGGCTGTCAGCATGGATTTGTCGAGGATGTACACTGTCATCCCTTGCCTGGAATCAATCAATCCACCCGGGGGCAAACTAATCAGGCGTTGAAGATCGACTAAACTCATTCGCACCGATGACTCGAAAATACTCTGGTTTGTCAAATTGGTGGGTTTTTGTACTATTTTCCAATGTTTCCAAAGGCCTGTTTTAATCCTGAGGGATTGTTCCATATTCTTAGTCTGATAGTGCTGTGTTCTTTTGCTGAGAGTTGGACCTGGGCATTGGTAATGCTCGAGAATTCGGCTAAGTTGGGCCATTCTTTTGCCGACTTAGCGGTGGACATCGGAAAACCTGGGCTAATCAAAAGCCACAGACCGCATGCATTCCATATTCTTAGTCTTATGACTTGGATGCCTTATTAGTGGAAAGAGGGAAAATGTGACTTACCAAGGTTGGCTCTGTATGCTGGTTGGCTATCAGTTTGGTTGAATAGCATTTCTCGTTTGTTATTAGTTTCTAAAAGAGTTGGAGGCACACTTTCTTTTGTGCTCATAGTTCCTAAACTACTTTGAAAAGAGAATTTTTTTTTTAATAAAATTATGAAAAGTTTTGAAGAAAAGTGTTTTTAGAGAAGTATATTTATAAAGATCTAGGGGTGATGTGGCTAAGGTCCCCACGGCATATTGTTGGTAGCTGCATGACAGACAATCTTTCTATTTAACGTAAGGTCCCTGATTTTTATCAGAAACCCCAAAATACCCTCGCTTGCTCTCCTTTCCCGTCTTCCTCTCGAGCGCGAGCTCCAATGGCGGAGCCGGAGTGAGCAACAGAGGCGGTGTCAGCGGCGAGTAGCAAAGGCAGCGACGGCGGCTAGCAGTGGTTTGGGGGTTTGGTTGAGGTTCCTCGGTCTAGAGTTCATCCCATGGCCTGTAGATCTTAGGGTTTGTGTTGGGTTTAGGTTCAACGGCGGTGACGAGTAGTTCCGGCGGCGGCGTTTTGTGGTTCGACGTTCGGTGGCGGTAATCAGATCCGGCGGTGGCAGCGAGTGGGTTTGACAGCAGTGGGGTGGTTCGATGACAACTCAAATGAAAATTTGAATTGCAATGAGGGGCAATATCGTCCACGGTATTTGTTTGGTCTGGAGCTTAAAGTATCTCTTTAAAAGGAGTTTTCACCAACTCCCCCAAAGATCTATAACTCAAAATATTTTTACTGGTCCTTGATATTTTTGTATTTTCTCATTTTTTGGAATTTTATGGACTAATAATATTTTGAAATAGCCTTTTGGGATCAACCCTCAAAAACTTAATTTTTCATGTAGTTCTATTAAACTCAAATTTGGTTATTTTCTTATTTTGTAGAATAAAATAAATAAATTATTTCTATCCAAATATGTGTTCAGAGCCGGTAGTTTTAAAATGGATTTGCAAAATATTTTTTTAAAAAAACCAGAAATTGTGATAGATTTAATGGCCAATTGACTATGGATTAATGGTTCGATCAGATTGGGATCTTCAATCGTTAGTAAGGATCGAAACGATCGATCGTTTTTGCCTGCATGCGACAATTATATTTCCACCGATTTCGATCTTATTTCCTTGTTTCCTTGCGCTACGCGCTAAGGTTTTTGGAGAATATTGACAATTAATGTTGGAGCACAAAATACTACTCTCTCAGACTTTTTTCTTAGGTGTTTCCCCTTGGAGTTAATATGCCTGGACCATAGTGATTATTGGTTTAATTTGATACGATCTTACTATAAGATTATTATGGTTTATCTTTGTGATAACGAATCACCCTCGGCGGGGTTGGTAGTTGGCGGCGGCCTGTGGGAGACCAGTTGTCTACAGGGTGGTTGCTTGCGGCGGAGGTAGGCGGTGGTCGCAACCTAGGGTTTCGGTTGATGTCAACCGTCCTATTCTGCCTAAGCTTTCCAGCGGAAGGAGACTACAGCCAGTCGAAAGATTGATATTTCGCTTGTAGAACAGGGGAGCAAGATTGATATTCCACAAGATCCCTCCGCAGGTTCCGATGCGTATCGACGACAGGGGCTTCATCTCGGGGGATCTATGCCCGTCGAACACTCCTCCACCCCGTGTCCGGCCTTCTCTTCTATACCTATTTCAATTAGGGGTGGCAATCCTTGACCCGACCCGCCAACCTGACCCGAAGTTAGCGGGTTTGGGTTTGGCCTAAACGGGTTCGGGTCATAAACAAGTCGACCCGATTGACCCATTTATTTAATGGGTCGGGTTCTGGTTTGTACTTATAACCTGATTGACCCGTTTACCAAATGGGCCGTGTCAACCTGACCCAAGCCGACCCGACCCAACCCGGCCCAATCCGACCCTGTATGACTCAACCCGACAGGTTTACATGGGTTCTGTTGACCCAACCCGACCCGACACGACCTGACTTGTTTAGTAAACGGGTCGGGTCGGGTCAACCCGTTTATTAGGCGGGTCGGGTATGGGTTTAAGTTTTTGACCCGTTTGTTAAATGGGTCAGGTTCAGGTTGGGTGTTTTGCCCCTATACCTATGTCTCAACCCGACCCGACCCTACCCATTGCCACCCCTAATTTCAATAAATCCAAATCGTTCTTATATTTAGGTTTAGGGACGGCTCAAAACTGTGCCAAATATATAAATATGAGACGGTTTCAAACCATTCCTAGTTCATTATTGGAACGGTTCAAAATTATGCCACAATTCAGCTTAGAGACGATTTGAAACCGTGCCTGGATTACTTATGGAATTACATACCACCTTTTACTTACCCTAGAGGTTTTATAATTTGATGAAACTTGGTGGAGATGCTATCTATGGCAAGTTGATCATCCTCATCAAAAATCATCAAATTCTATAACCTCTAGAGACATCAAATGTTAGAAGCTTTATCGATCGTTCATTTTAATTATTAATTTGAATAGCATATTTAATGCCCCTAAAGTTTATAGAATTTAATGATTTTTGGCAAGGATGATCAAATACCATCCCCACCAAGTTATATCAAATTCTAAAACCTCTAGGATGGGTAAAAGACGATGTGCAATTACATAAATAAGATTCTATAAGCAAGAATATCTATATATATATATATATATATATATATATATATATATATATATATATATATATATATATATATATATATATATATATATATATATATATATATATAATATTTCACAAGGAATGGATAAAGAGAGCCGTTCCATACAAACATAAGTGGCGGTTAGAGAAATATTGGTTAAAATCTCTCTGCATTGGGTAACATTTATATGTTATGCACAATCTGCTTCAAATCTGATCTCCACGATTCTTTTTCGAAAATCATAGCCGTCCATACCTCGGCGTCAATTGAGCTGGTGATCATATGCCACGTCAATCGGTTGACCACTCGGGATAAACGGTTCAGGATGAATAGCAGTTCTCCGCACGATCTCTCTGTTTCTCTCTCTCTCTCTCCGTGTCCCTCTCTCTCCCCCCGTCCGTTACATGAAACCCCCACCCAACCTCTCACCTCTCTCTCTTTCTCCTTCAGTTAAAAGTCCCCCACGCCCCTCCCTGATTCTCTTCCTCTCTCTCTCTCCCCGTCAGTTATGCCAACCCCCCCTCACCGATCTCTCCTCCCCCCCTCGTGCACGATCTCTCTCTCTCTCTCTCTCTCTCTCTCTCTCTCTCTCTCTCTCTCTCTCTCTCTCTCTCTCTGACCCTCGGAACCCTGCTCCGAACCCGGACGGCGTCGATCCTTCTGCTCTCCTGTCGACCTCGAGCACCTTCGGCAATCTCAAGGAGGAGCAAGAGGACTGTCGCTCACCTGTTTGATCGGAGCAAGAGGACTGTCAATCCACCAGGGGGAAGGCTTCGCGGTTTTCTTCGTTAGGCTGACGAGAGGTGATTGTGTTTGTGTGGGAGAAGCATGCTCATTGTTACTTGCGCTGCTAGGGTTACTTTGGCGCACCAATCTGTGCGTTTTTCAGCAGGATGTTTGTTGCGGCGCGCCTTCGCTCCTCGCTCTGGAAAGATTTTGTAGTATTTTCTTACGATGACATAATCGAGAGAGTGGTAGCAAATTGAATCGGATCAGTGTGCTAATCGAGCTCACAGTTAGGATCTGTTTGGATACGCTTCGATTCCAGGATTCTAGGATTCTGAAAGCCCGGAATCCCTAGAAAAGATGGAAGCATGCTTGGATACAACCAGATCCCAAAAAGTGTTTCTGCTGAGAAACCAAAATTGAGGCTTCGGGTTCTAGAGCTCTTTTTTGGTATTTTGGGATTCCGGACTTCTAGAATCCCAGAATAAGAAGCTTTAGAGACTGCCATGCTGGCTATCTGGTGCCATGTCATCTGTAGCAAGGCCCTAGCTGATGTGGCAACATGGTTGGTTAGAGCATTAACTGCCATGTGGCCCCTAAGTTATCTATACTATATACTAAAACGGAAGCCTCTCTCCCATGTTGTGACACGTGGACGTCTTTTAAAGAACCATAGTCATTCTTTCATGTGTGAACACGGTTCAGTTTTAAATCCTATTAAAAAACCTACCATAAAGATAATAAAACACTCCTTCAATGGCATTTAATTATCATTTGATGGTAATCTCTTTCCCTCTCTCTTTCTCTAACAAGTGAATCACACTTACTTAAGATTTTATATTTCTTCAAACAGTTGTGATGTCATCTGTGTTAAATGGGTGTGCATCAAGTTCATCTGGGCATTGCCCGGGTTTCTTACTAGTTACTTTTTATAGTTGTGCACCATGCACATTTTAACCAATCATGTGCTGCCACGTTAGCTGAGTCAGGAGGTTCATGGCCCCAGGTCGTAGAGAGCACCACAAACGTGAGAGCAATTTTGTTCGCCTCCATTAAACGAGGGTGAGCGTTGCCTCTCTCATACAGTGTTTTGAAAAACCAGACCGGATAGGACGGCTTGACCGGTTTGGACCGGAACCATCCGATCCGTTCTGGTCTTTGAATAAAGCCGTTCGTTTGTAAAATTCTAGTAAAAAATAAATTATATTTTATTCTTGAAAAAAACTGGATGATTAGGGTTTGAACACATGACTTATGTTTAAAAGGTCTTGGAATATACCTTTTTAACTAAGGATTCACACTTTTTACTAATTATTTATTTTTAAATATCCATTTCTCTAGCGGTTCAAATGGTTGAACCAACGGTTTGAATCGGTTTAGACCGGACCGAATGCCTTTTCAGTAAAACATTACTCTCGTATGAACAGTCCGATGCGCATTTGGCAGGCATTACCTTCCCTTTGCCCCTCTCATGATCCTATTTTTAGGGGCACAGCTGGTTCAGAGGCGGAGGTGATGGTCCCCTTATTTAAGGGGTGGGGTCTTTATACAGCCCACGAAGTACACAAGACAAAACTAACTTAAAATTTGGAAAAATATCCGACTTATTCTTGTAACAGTCCAAAGACAAACCATGTCCATTGACGTCCCTCATCGGCCATGTGCAAGCTGTTGCTTGTTGTCGCCGCCGGCCACCCACCACTTAGGTCTCCCTCCTTCAGGAGATTACGGCACTCGGCCACTCCAGTCCGAATGCACCTTTTGTGCATTTGGCCATGGAAGTCGAATATATATAGTATACATTCAACCATGCACGATCTCTAAAAGGAGGAATAAGTGGATGAGAAGATCGATAGACGGCAGTGGCAAGCGTATGAGCACAACAAACGAAAAAGGTGGGCTGCCTTTGGTAAAAGGGGAGGTGTTCTGGTAATCGTGGGTGCTGCAGTGGGGGACTGAGTGGCATTAGACTGTTGTTTGTCGATGCATCGCCCCAGCAGATGAATAGCACACCGGCGGCATTGGGTTGCTGTAATCCTACCGGAGGGATAGATTACCGGAGGGGAGCCGAACCCATTCGACATCCTTTGGGTTGGAGATATCACCCCTACATGTAGCTAGTCAAGACCAACAAGCAGTTTAGTTTAGGGGTCTAAAGGCATATTCGTATGAAGGTTTCAGGCAACAACCTCGATCTGAGAGAAATTTATCTGATTAGGCCTTACAAGACAACACGCGATCTAGTGTGTAGGGGCGGCGGTAGGAGCGGGGAGGCGGTGGTAGGAGCAGAGAGGAGAGGGACTATGCATCCTTGCTCTATCTACCATTTCTGACAATCCATCTCTGATATGCCCGCTATGCCGCTTCGTCCGTGATTACTGACAATCCATACGTGCCCCTATCAAAATGGGAGTATTTGCAAAAAAAAATATATAATCAAGCTCGGAGGCACTCCGTAAAATTGTCAGCCCTAGTAATTCATGGGTGCAAATAGCAACATACATCCAGACACATGCACATGTCCATCCCTAATTTATTTCGATATTCGATAAGAATATGTAACTGACAGAAGTTTAAGATTTTTTTTTTATCTTCAAAGGGGGAGGTCACAATCGGATTTCCGGGAGACGCCACATGCATGCGCTAGGCAGAAGACCGACACATTATCGGAAAAAACCAAATGGCTACAAGACGGGGGGGAGCGCCAACTCTGGCGCACACCAAGACGGCACTACTACCGTAACCAAGCCCCCCCCCCCCCCCCCCCCCCCCCCCCCCCCCCCCCCCCCCCAAAAAAAACAAAAAAGAACAAACAGCCACCCAACGCCGCTCCTGGCGAAACATTGATCCAGATGATGAATTAGGGAGAGGGTTTTACATTAAGAAATGCCCAAATTGGTATAGGACCCGGCTGAACCTTTTTTTTTTTTGGTTATTAACGTTATCACCTTAAAAAGGTTTCCGTTTAACGTTAATGGTATGTTAAGTTTGAACTTAACGTTAAGCCTTGTAGTTGGACTTTGGCTAACACGAGCTTTTTCTCACGTGTAATAACGGAAAATTTTAAAAAACTTTACCCCTACAGATAAAGTGTATCAATCATAGCAAAAGAGTAACAATGATTAAAGAACAAAAATCCGTTAATTTTGGCTAAAGCGGGCTTCTTCTACCGCACACATATAATAACTGAAATTTTAAATAATAATTTTAACCTTATATAACAATTTGATATGGTAAAATATCTTAATTGTTGATTGATTGTAACAGTATTTTTACTCATCGATGGGTGTACCGAAACCTTTCGGGGACCCACTTCGGGCTCGAACTAATCCCTCTGGGAATACGCACCGACCCCCCCTCCCCCCAATGCAATCACAATCACGATCGTGGGCTTCGGTATCTAGGTACAACACTCCGAAAAGTTAAGCTTATGAATCCTCTATTATCACCTAATTGAACCCATAACTGAATCGAGTTGACTCGGTTCCTTACACGATTTAACGATTCAACTCGAGTGAGTTGCCATCATCATCGTCACCACCTGCAGATCTCCAATATAATAACCACAACTTAGATGTGGCTGCCTTTCCCACCATCCAATTACTAAATCTCCTCCCACATGAGATCTCCAAAAAGAAAGAAAAAAACAATTGAGGAACCACACGTGATAAAATACATTTAAATATCTCTTCAATGAGACCAATGATGGTCTCTCTCTCTCTCTCTCTCTCTCTCTCTCTCTCTCCAAAGCCCACCATCCCCCCCCCCCCAAAAAAAAAAAAAAACTAGGGCAAATTACAAAAATGTCCCCTTAACTATACACCTCATTTCATATTGCTTCCTCATCTTTTTTTTTTTTTTTTTTACAATTTGATCCCTGAACTATATTCCGTCTGCATTTAACCCCCTCTGTGAACTTTTATTCTGAAAATATCCATATCCTAGTAAGCATAAATTAAATACTTTAAAACAATTTTAAATCTTATTGAAAATTGATAAGGGTATTTTCGGGATAAAAAATTGATGTAGGGGGTTAAATGCATTGTTCAAAAAAAAAATAATTGAGGGATCAATATGGAATGAGGTGTATAGTTCAGGGGAGGTTTTCGTAATTGGCCCCAAAAAGTATTAGACATTGACCACACATCAGATGAAGATACCAGATTCTATCTATTGTTCCCCTCCCCAACACAGTAAGATAGTAATGCAAAGTGCTTGACCATCCATGATTGCAACCACTCTACCACACCTATAAACTGCCTCCACTCTTATCCTCTCACCATTCTCTCTCCTCATCCCTCTCTACTCTTCTCCCATCACACCAATCCATCCCTTGCTTCCCCACAACATGGGCACCTCCTGAAAGCCTGAACCAAAGAGGAGGTGAGAGAAGGGAGGTCAATTGAGAGGGGAAGGGCATGAAGATCCAATGCGACGCCTGCGAGAAGGTGCCGGCGACCGTGATATGCTGCGCGGACGAGGCCGCGCTCTGCGCGAGCTGCGACGTAGAGATCCACGCGGCGAACAAGCTTGCGAGCAAGCACAAGCGGCTGCACCTCCAACAGCTCCCCAAGAAGCTCCCCTGCTGCGACATCTGCCAAGTAATAAGAGCCACCGAGAACACCACCTTTGCACCTCCACAAATTTTCCATAGCTTCATGTGTTCTTATTATCCAAACTGTTCTTCCATAGTGGTAATTCAACAGTTAATTCATAGGTAGTCACTCTACCATATTCCTAGGTAGACACCTTTTGCTAGCTAACCTAAGGCATAAATGCCCATTTCTGTCATAGCACTAAGGAACAAAAAATCGATCTCGGCTAAACGACACCCTGAAAAAAAAAAAATGATTTATTTCCCAAAATATCACGATTTATTGCATCTCGATAACAACAAAAAAAACCAAAATATTTCTAAAATTTTACAAAATATTTTGATTTTTTCCGTTCCATGTCCTCACCATGCAGTCATTGTCGATTTAAATTAAGTAAAATTGTTTTCCAAGATTTCACACAACTTCAACTCCTTTTTTTTCGAGAGTTTACTTTTTAGTCAGAAATCGGATTGATATGATGTAAGGGGCAAACTTTTTAAAAAAAAAATTGTCAAAAAATGATTTATTTCACGAAATATCACGATTTATTGCATCTCGATAACAAAAAAAAAAAAACAAAATATTTCAATTTTTTTGCGTTCCATGTCCTCACCATGCAGTCCTTGTCGATTTAAATCAAGTAAAATTGTTTTTCAAGATTTCACACAACTTCAACTCCTTTTTTTCAAGAGTACTTTTCAGTCAGAGATCGGATTGATCTGATGTAAGGGGCAAACTTTTTTAAAAAAAAATTGTCAAAAAATGATTTATTTCACGAAATATCACGATTTATTGCATCTCGATAACAAAAAAAAACCAAAATATTTCTAAAATTTTGCAAAACATTTTGATTTTTTGCGTTCCATGTCCTCACCATGCAGTCCTCGTCGATTTAAATTAAGTAAAATTGTTTTCCAAGATTTCACACAACTTCAACTCCTTTTTTTTTCAAGAGTTTACTTTTCAGTCAAAAATTGGATTGATCTGATTTTTTAAAAAAAAAAATTGGTTCGACTAGAATCGGTGATCATTAATTTTCAATTGTAATAAAATGCTTCGCCGTCATTAATTTTCAATCTCCTTATCTTCAAGATCTCATCAAATGGTCTGTTCAACCGAACCAACCTGATGTCTTCGTGCCTTACTGTACATATTTATTAAGCTCTCTATGAATGTAAGCTAAATTGCTTCCCGAAAAAAAAAAAAAAAAAAAAGAATGTAAGCTAATTTGTGCTCTAACCCATGTAAACAATTATAATAAAAATTATGTGTTCTAACCCATGTAAACAATTAACTACAGTTCATCCCTAGTCATCCTCCAGTCTGATCCATCTGTTATCATCAATTTCAGTCTCGTCGGCACATTTTAGTACATCATCTATATTCTTCAATTGTAATAAAATGCTTTGCCGTCATTAATTTATTAAGCTCTCTATGAATGTAAGCTAAATTGCTACCCGAAAAAAAAATAATATATGAATGTAAGCTAATTTGACGATGATAAACAAGGTTCTAATGAAATCCACATCTTTATTTTTCTCTTCATCATCTTGAATAAGTTCACAAGTCTAATAAAAATTATGTGTTCTAACCCATGTAAGCAATTAACTACAGTTCATCCCTAGTCATCCTCCAGTCTGATCCATCTGTTATCTGGAACTAGTAACTCATTTTCCTACTCACAGGCATGCAAAGCATGGTATGTGATGCACTATAACCCTCCTTTCTTGTTTCTTGATATTTTCTGGTAGGATAAGCCAGCTTTCATTTTCTGTGTGGAGGATCGAGCCCTTCTCTGCCGGGGCTGCGACGAGCAGATCCACATTGCTGGCAGCCTTTCGGGGGACCACCAGCGCTTCCTGGCTACTGGAATCAGTGTGGCCCTGAGTTCAGGGTGCACCAAGGACTCCACCAATGGGCGTTTCGAGCCGCCAAACCCCAACTCGAAGCTTCTCGCCCCGAAAGTCCCCGCGACACAACAGAACCCTTCAGCATTAACTCCCTCAGCATGGGCTGTCGATGAGTTCCTCCAGCTGTCTGATTATGAACCTTTCGACAAGGTGAGAGCACCCAATCCTCCTCCCTCCTTACCTAACCAGCATATGTGTCAGCACATATTCCTGACGTCTTCGATCCACTCAATCGCAGAAGGAGCCGTCAGTCGGGTTCGGAGAGCTGGATTGGTTTGAAGACATCGGCCTTTTCCGAGAGCAGATGACCAAGGGGGCTCTCACAGCGGCTGAAGTCCCCGAAGTTCCCGTCTCACCAGCAAGCAATGCAGCCTTCTACAGGCCCATCAAATCCAGCATGCCCCTCAAGAAGCCTAGGATTGAACTTTTTGATGATGAGGAGTTCATTGTCCCTGATCTTGGATAGATCCCTGTTTTCAATATCTCCATATATGTTGTGATTCACATAAACAGAGAGACAAGAGATTTATCTATACATCTATCTATATGTTGGATGAGTAGGTAGATACATTTGGTAAGTTTATTTTGTGTTTATGTCGAATGACTCGAATTTGCTCTCGATGTGTTTTTTTTTTCCCCCTAAACGAAGATGATCGTTTATTGAAGAACGAAGATGGTTTAAGTCCAACCAATTGGATACTACGGCCTCCCACTATGCGTGCCACCCAAATTCATGAGTGGTCAATTTCCACTGGACCCGAACCAGTCGGTATGCGCATTGAAAATATTATGCATGGAAGAGGACTGATTATTATGCGACATACTTATGGTGATTAAGGAATACACTTGACAAAAATTGAATGGATGGCAACCACTAACTGTATAGAATATGACAAGAACAAGTTGGTTTCTATAGACTAAATGACAAATTTAAATAATCTTAGGGTTCAAATTGACATAGGTAACACTCGATATCTACGCTTGAATTCTATTGAAGGAGGCATGCGAGTAAGTTTTATTTAATTTCTGTTAGAAGTCATAGTTTAGGTGTTATTATATTTGCCTAATTAACATAGCTTCATAATTATTATTTTCAGTTGAAAAAGCACGGGAAATGATCATTTTTCATTTCTTCCCAAAACAACCATAAAAAAAGTGACGGCTTTCCGAGTATAAAATTTATAAAATTTCTACAAAATCTTTGGATCAAGAACATTTTCCCCCTTTTTCTTGTATTACAAACAATAAAAATGAAAAATAAGGGTTTCTTACCAGAAAATCTTTCTTTTTCTAGGAAAGAGGAATCCGTTGCAAAATCAAGGTTTGACATCAGGATGTAAGGGCAAACTCAATGATATGAGAAGTGATCACAACTTACATAACTTATATTCAACACTTCCATAATCTCAGATGGGTCATTAGCATATCTTGCGTGACCAAACCGTCTACCAAGATTTTATCTAGTTATCTAGTGATCTGGTTTACCTAGTTTTATTCGAGAACCACATTAACTCCATATTATGTCCATTTGCCATCTTAATTACCAAATCCTGATTTATGTAATCAAGACAGTCACGCAAATCTATAACTTTTGTCTCCGTATCAACATCAGTGATGACTTGAGCGCAGAGCACAATCATTCCTCCAATCCTATTATGAGTCATCTTATCTACCCCCAACCCAACTGTTTCATTCCAATTTAACAAGCATCTCTTTGTTAGTATCATCAATTAAACACACCATGTAGATCTCACACACGTGCACAAAGCAAGGTTTGAAAATTCGAGTTTTGGTTCAAACCAGGCGAAAAGGAAATCGGTTTTTTTCTCATTTCAGCCAAAAATACAAAAAATATCCAAAAAAAAGTCAATCTAGGTCTGATTCGGCCGATTCTGATCTAATTCGGTCAAGGAATTCAGCACTTATATTGGATGCAAATATCTAATATAAACCCTCGTAAACAAGTCTAATTGAAGATATTGGTTAACACGATATAGCCAATATATTTGTAGTTCATAAAAAATGTGTCTTGATATGAACGTAAAACAACAATTTAAGGACATAACAAATAAATAGACAAGTAGAAATTGATCTAGTTCAGTAAGAAAAATCAATCTTCTGTAATTAAATAGAAAACACATTAGTTTATTTACCAAAATCTAACCCAATGTGCAAAAACAATCAATTTTTAAACAGGTTTTTCTACCGACGATTAATTAAATTTCAAGTAAAAAGAGCAGATTTTTCACAACTTTGAAAAAAAAAATCACATTTAGTGACTCTTGAGAACCTTGATATTATTTTTCTCTAAGGTGGGATGTGAGCAGGGTTTAATTACAAGCTAACAGTTGCTCATCACATATAAAGGAGAGGCCCGACAGAGAAAGGAGAGCTCAAGGCGTTTATAGGGAGTGGATCATGGGGTATAAGGAGGGAGCGAGTCACGGAAGGAAAGACAAAGCTCACAATAATGGACCAAGAGATTGAAGAAAGCTGAGGAAAAATCAGCCAATGTTAGAGAAAGGCTGGGAGGACGATGCTTAAAGTGCGAAAGTGTAGTCCTTGAAGGCAATGCACAATTCGTCAGGAGTGTGGGCCAAGGATGAATTAGTCAGGGAAGTTTAGGGGAACTCAGGAGCTGTGATGGGTCGGAGGTTTTCACCGTTGATGATGGGAGAAAAGGAGGGAGGGATCACAGAAAAAAGGGGTTTAGCCAAATCCGAGGGAACAGGATGTAGGTCAACAAAATATCTACATAATGGTGTCTGTGATGTTTCTCGTGCCCAAAATATCTACAAAAGTCAATTACTTGTTCCATGAATTTGTTCCAGATAAATTACAAGTTCTATCAAATAAATTTCCCTAACCTTCCCTGCCATGTCCTTTTTCCAGTTGTGCTAACTATGCTTTCATGACAGTTTTGAAGATCACGGCTTACAATACTAGATATCAAGCTGATTAAGTTCTCACAAGCATCCAGCAATGGGAGTAATTTGCAATCATGACAACTCCCTTTCAGCTCTAATTAAATCAGAAGGCTATGAATTAATTTGCATTGGGGAGAAAATGAAAGCATTCAAGTTGATGCTAAGTGGGCCAGGTCCATTTTGTCCTATTGATTATGTATCTAGCTATCCGCCTACATCAATATCTATGTCTATATCAATCAATCAATGTGTGTGTTCGTGGAGAGAGAGAGAGAGAGAGAGAGAGAGAGAGAGATCTATGGAATTGGTATCCGGTAGATCAATAATCAAATGAATTGAAGTCTAGATTATAAAACTCAGAAAAAGTCTAAACATCAAGTTAATGCTCATAATTAAATTACAGAAGCATGAAATGCGTCATGCTATAATACACAAATTCATGCTTGGTAGTACGGCCGTATACCTGGAATCCTTCAGCAATCATTTTAAAACAGGGGTAGCTTTCTCACTAAACAAGATCAAAAAGATGAAAGATACACCCTTCAGCATAGCATTCTCATACATGGTTCTCCTTTCAATCCGGCTAAAGTTCAGATTGCATAGATTTGACGTTATCTTTAGTATCCTCCTCTTTGAAACATGCTTCTGCAGGCAACCTGAAGCTTAAACAATACATTGCCTGTAAAGCAGATAGAAAGATTAGTTACAAGCCATATAACTCTGTCAAACAGATTCATATTCTTTACAATGCTAATAAACCTTCAAACTTAGAAGCAAGTGGCAGATTAATAAGTTTTGACTCTCAACAAGTTAAGGTGGTGCGGACAGATCAATAAAAGAAAGAAAGAAAGAAAAGGGAGGATAGGCTTTTTGTTTGGTAAATTACTACTGAATTCTGCAGATATGCATGATTTGAAGCTCAACTGGTCAGGGATTAGCACAAACGGAAGAAAATGAAGATGAATGGAACATCTACCACTTACCAAGGCAACGGAGAGAAAATATGCAGACAAGAACCAATCGAACGGGATCAGATTTTTTCATGGAAAAGTAGTATAGAACCCATGGTAGCTCCAATGCGAATCAGGAATAAACAAAACTATCCAGGAAAAGAATAACTCCTATAATATGACAAAATCTGTATGTGAAGTGTAATGTAAAATTAAGTCCACAACAATGGTTGAACAGAGCAATATCCAAAATACGAACAAGGATCATAATCTTATGGTCTTTCTAACAAATTTTTTGTCCAGCTAGTGCACATTCTCCACTTCTTTCCACAAGGGTTTGGTAGCAGCGTAGACACTCCGGCAAAGTTAACTAAGGCTACTTAAATGGAATTGCAAATCTAGACCTACCAATTATTGTAATAAGTGCACACTTAAGCCATTGCATGCCAGGGATTTTGACTGTCTGCATGGATGCCACTTTGACCAGTGTGGGCAGGGGAGACTATGCCAAAAACTAGGTGACCACTTCACTTCAATGCATAATGTGAGATATTGGATATGACAGTGAATGTTTTCACATTGAAGTTCATTTGTATTTAAATGTTGATAGCATGAATATGCATTGGCGCACATAATATTAGTGGATGCAACCTAAGTTTCACTCATATTGCCCGGGACTGACTGAATTATTTGAAATGGCACAAATTGCTGGGGCCAACCCATGCAAGTCTAGGTGAACTGACGCCAAGTGATGAGGCTTAACTAGAATTGGTTAAAAAATTTAGAAAATGCTACAAAGGCCTAGGTTGCTAGATTCAACCTGTGCGGGCTTGGATCCAGCACTAACACTCTCAAAGTAGAAACATGTCTCTCCAAACCGAGCCAAGACCAGGAAAATAAAGATAGTATACCTTGTTAGGAGCAACAGTCCGAACCCTAAGAATGATTGGATCAGGTATCTTAGCAATCTCATACTGGGATCTCCTTCCAATCTGGCTGTAGTTGAGATTCTGTAGATTTGATGTTATCTTTAGTATCCTCCTCTTTGAAACAAGCTTCTGCAGGCAACCTGAAGCTTAAACAAAACATTGCCTGAAAGATGATAGAAAATCAGTCACAAGCCATATAAGTATATAACTCTGCCAAACAGATTCAAATTCTTTACAATGCTAGTAGACATTCAAAATTAGAAGCAAGTGGCAAATTCACAAGCTGACCCTCAAAAAGTTAAGGTGGTGGTGACAGGTCTATGAAAAAGAAAAGAAAAGGGAGGATGGTCATTTTGTTTGGTAAATTATTAACGAATTTGGCAGATATGCATACTTACAGCTCAACTGGTCAGGGATTAGCACAATGGAAGAAAATGAATATGAATGGAATATCTACCATTTACTAAGGCAACGGAGAGAAATAGGCGAACAAGAAACCAATCAGATGGGATCGGATTTTCAGGTACTCGTGGAGAAGAATTATGAAACACACGGTAGAACTAACGCGATTCAGGAAAAAACAAAATGGATTTGTGCATATAGCCCCTTGAAACCAAAGCTAATTGCATATTAACGCCTCGAAAGCTCATAACACTTGAAAAGTATATTACTTGTGCAAATCAACCCGTCAACCCCCATTACCAAATGTACTTTAACCATGGTCTGTCTTTTACCCAAGGTCCCAAATAACCATTTTACCCTTAATATCATTAACCAAACATTATTTGCTCTTCATTTGCCCTAATTTAGGGGGTTTTCTGACGATTCTTGCAGCCTAACTTTCCATCTTCAGCTTAACCAAAAGGGTAAAATCATCCCAATAAAAGCATTGTAAGAAAGTAAGTCAAACTTTGAATATACCTGGAATATTCCCCCCAAATAAATGTCAGTTAAGTTGAGGAGTCGATTTGCACAAGTAATCTGGTTTTCAGGGGTCGATATGTAAACATGAAGTTTTCAGAGCTTAGTAAGCAATTAGTGTAATTTTCAGCAGCTATATGCATAAAATCCCTAAACAAAAATGATCCAGGAAAAGAATGCCTCCTATCATTAAGATAAAACCTGTGAATGAAGTGTAATGTAAAATTAAGTCCACGACAATGGTTCAACAAAGCAAAAGCCAGAATTTGAGAAGGATCATTAGTCTTTTGGTCTTACAGCTTTTTTGTTCAACTACTGCACATATCAAGGGCTTGGTAACAGCAATGAAACTTTGGCAAAGTTAACATAATTAGCAGTAATTAATCAAAAGGCATTGCAAATCTAGAGCTGCCGATTATTGTAATAGGGGCAATCAATTTGACTCAAAGGCATGCATGGGATTTAGAAGGTCTACATGATTGCCACTGTAACCAGTTTGGCATGGGAGAAATATGCAAAAAACTACGTGACCACTTTAACCATGTAAATGCATAATGTGAGAATGTGGACGTGACTGTATTTTCACATTGAAATTCATGCATATTTGAATGTTCAATGCCTGAACATACATTGCATGTGCCACATAACATTAATGGATGCAACTAAAAGTTTCATTGATGTTGCCTGGGACTGATTCACTATCTATATTGGCACCTACTGCTGGTGCCAACCCATGCTAGTCTAGGAGAACTGAAGCCAAGTGGGAGATTTAACTAGAATTGGTGTAACACATCAAAGATGCTACACAGTCCTAGGTTACTACAACAGGCCTTGGGCTTGGATCCAGTGCTTGTGCCCTCAAAGTAGGAACATTTCTCTCTAAACCCAGCCAAGACCAAGAAAATAAAGATAATATCAGAAAGTGTATACCTTGTTAGGAGCAACATCCCGAACCCTATGAAAGATTGGGTCTTGTATCTTAGCATTCAACATAGCTTCTGCCTCCTGCACACATAATAGTATTCTTCTAAAAATATGAAATACTGGAACATAAAAAAATTCTTTGGAAGCTAAGGGTGCAGATACGTGTGGTAACATATATAAGGGCTTTGATCTCTACTAAGGAAATGAAATTGAGTTGACATTTAGAATCCGGATATATAACCGTCGAAAGATACAGAGAACCATTTTAAATGAATTCTACATGGGTATGGAGCTAATTGGAAGTATCCTAGACAAAATTCTTCCATTGTGTAAATTTAAGAAAGAAAATTGTTCATTAGTAGAAAAAATGTTCCTACGTTAAATGGGTGATTTGCAGAGATCTTATTAGGTCTTTAGTTGGTCTGGGACACCTTCATATTTTTATAGGATTCCTTAGATGACAAGGGCCTTATTAGAATAGAAACTATTAAGAGTCCTCTTCATGTCTTAACTGTCATCACAGAAGAGACCTAGACAAGGTAGAATTATGAGGAAAGTTCCATCTCCTCTATGGTTGTGGTTGACTCTAAAACGTACATTCCAGGCTGTTGTAAATGTGAATATCCATGAGTTAGAAGTTATGTCCTAGGGATTGTGCTTCACTATCCACCCATTCGCTTATAGTTGGTCAAAGTAGAATACAGATCCTTATATCAAACATTGCATGTTCTCTTTGACTAGACTCTTTTGAAGTCCTGGGAATCTTCGTGGGGTTTTTCATCATTACATGAACTTTAACTAACCAATAAGATAAGTCTCCCTACACAGCAACTGACCGACTGAGTTTCATGAAATGGCACTCTCTTGCCTAAACTTTATTTAGTATAAACTACAAGGTTGACGTCAATATTGAGATCTAGGCTCTAGACAAACATTCTCGAACTTTGATTAGATCAAATACTAGTTTATCGTTTATGAAACTGATCCATACTGAAATATAGAGTGTTTGAGGTCAATGTATATTGCCCATTCCTCAAAGAAATCCCTTGAATTGTTTAAAGCCACTCCGAGCTATTTTATCAGAAGTAGGATCCATTGAAGTTTAAGCCACATAATATGAGATACTGAATATTAGTCCAAGGAAAAAAGGCGAGATGCCACATCATTTTTTTTTGTTGCAAAAGTTCTTTAATATCTGATTAATGATCGTAATTAAATTTGAGGTGAAAGGTTTAAAGGAAAAGAGACACCAAGTCTCATTAAAGATGCTTTAGTTGTTCCACACTAATTTTGGTATCAAATTTCCAGTTTGCTTCTTTCTTTACTAAATACAGCAGATGTTGCACACCCAAGATGTCGAATAAGTAAAGGGACGAACGTATGAAAGATCGAGACGCATCAAACTTATATTTGGCCCATATCAAATGGAGGATCCTTGTTCTATAGACTCTTTTCCAACTCGAAAACTGTACCGTGACTAGCTTCTTTGTTCACCAAATATTATTATCGCCAACTAAGATTGGAGCTTCATCATGTGTGGGCTTTTCTATGTTCTTGCCCAACATGTCAAATAGGCAGACTGTCAAGCAACTTCAACAAGTGGTATGGAGGTCAAAACTCAAGATATGGTAGATGTCATACTTCAAAATGAGTTATTAGAGACCAATAAAATACTGAGTAGAAGACAAACATATTTTCTTATTTCTTGTTGGTCGCTAAATAATAGTGCTTGACAACACCCGGGTTAAAGCCAATAAGTTCCCAAGCCTGTCAATCCTGGGTTAATAGTGCTGGACAACACCCAGGTCAACAGTGACGACCACCGAAGAATTGCGAGCATATGACCAGTAACCATATGATTCAGAATGGACAACCATGCCCATGTCACACTGCATGACACATGCATCTGCATCTCTAGGGTGATATAAGTCCAGTTAGGTATGTTTATAAACATGCCATGTCTGTAGTCAAGAAAGGTCAACTGCCAAACGTGGTATTGGAGTTCCTAATGAAAGAAGTAATTTTTTCCCTAACAGTGTAGTGCTTAGATGATTGATGGTCATTTATGTTTACCATGCTGATGTTATCTTCATACTCCCACTTGAGGATACTTGAACTGACCGTTTAACTACTTAAAAAGTACACAGGTTTCCAGTTCACAGGTTTCCAGGTTTCCAGTTCACAGGTTTCCAGTTCGCAAGGAGACGTCTCTTGGTCGGTGAAATTCAGAAGAAACCTTGACCCCACGCAGCAGGAGCAACTAGCAGAGCTCTACCGCATCCTTTCCTCCTTCGCTCTGCACCCCGATAGAGACTCCTCTACTTGGAAGTGGGAAGCTTCTGGAGCCTTCTCGGTCCGATCTTTCTACCGATTCTTTAATGCAGGAGGGCTAATCTGTCCTATTGCTTCGCATCTTTGGAAATCTCCAGCTCCTCTCAAGACTCGGATCTTTATGTGGTTGGCGATTAAGGAGAGGATTCTCACCAGAGTTAATCTCCGCCTTCGGAATAACCCGAATGTCCCAGACTCTTCATGCCCGCTCTGCCTCGCTCATAGGGAGGATGTTGACCATCTGTTTCTCCGTTGCGCCTACTCCCGTAAGCTGTGGAGGATGCTTAAGCACAGATTTCACATTAAGGGCCATCCGGGATCTATGCGCTCTTTTTGGACTGTTTGGCGGGCTAAGAGGATCAGCAGCAAGCTCAGATCGACTTGGGATCTTCTAGTTATTGGCCTCTGTTGGTGCATTTGGAGAGAGAGGAATGCTCGAGTCTTCTCCAGAGTTGAGCTTTCTATAGCGGAGGTCTGGGAGAAATTCAAGAGGATGATTCTATCCTGGTCCACAGCCCTCTCTCCTGAACAGTCAGGAGATATGATCCCTTTTCTTTGTAATCTGTAACTTTCTTTTCCCTATTTTAATAATATAGCTTGGGGTATGGCTTAACCCCATCCTCTCCTTCTCGGAGAAGAATTTCTCAAAAAAAAAGTACAGAATTTTTTTTTTTGACAAATACCAAATGCATACATGTATGTGCATACATCATTTGCATTGCCATATTCTGATTAATAACGCCACAAACATGCATGTATCTGTCCAGTTTATAATAGGATCAAATGAAGATCCAAAGTGAGGACTTTTTTTGCTACCAAAGGTCCAAAGCCTTCTCACCTAGGAACCACGAACATTTCCCCAGACCCCCCCGTACCCGTGTCGGATACTGACACTCGCCGGACACGCATGTGTTGTGTCCCACGTGCTTCCGGGAGCTGAACACGGCCGGACAAGCGCGAACATGGCAAGTTGACAGGCTGTTCAATATAGGGTCGGTTGTTGTGATTCAGTTTTGGTTTCAACATATCTGATCCTCTAAGGTTATAACCATCAGATAGGTTGAAGCCAAATCTTTATCGCAGTCATTCTTTTGCATGCCATTTGGGCCTGAGTGCGATTCACTTGTCGGCTGGTTGTAACGGACGGTTACGATTCAGTTTTGGCTTAAACCTATCTGATCCTCTGAGGGTTTAGATAGGTTGAAACAAAAACTGAAACACAACCGTTCTTTTCCATGCAATTTAGGGCTATGTGTGATTCATCGATCGGTTGGGTGTAACTAACGTTTGAGATTCTGTATGTATTAAATTTTAATTTTAGTTGTTTTCTATGAGGTTTTTTCGGTTATTGAAATATATATGAATTATAAACAAACATAAAATATTAATAAAAATATTAATTTATTTTGCCGTGTCCCCGCCGTACCTGTGTCCATGGAATCAAATTTTGACAAATGTCGGTCGAAATCACCGACATATATCGGTATTTGGAGGCTCCGGCATAAAAAAAAGTATGAATTGTCGACATTACAATTTGTCAATCGACATTGTCAGTGGATGTCGACAAATGTCGGTGATTTGTCGGTGCTGTCGGTGAAAAGAACCTGTGACTGTACAATTATTTCATTTGTCGGGCTATTTGTCGGTGACATCACCAACATTTGTCAGTTTGTCGGTGGATTTCGGTGGAAAAGCTAGGATTCCCAGCTGTTGCTCTTTCTTTGTGAATAATATATAAATTTTTGGGTTGGTAGCATTGTATAAATTGTATGCTTGCTTGTATTAATAATTTGTAGTTGTATGCTTGTATTTTGTATGGAACTTGAGCATTCTAGTACTATATTTGTACTTTGTACTTTGTAGTTTGTAGAACTATTCTACAATCGTTGTTTATTCTATGGTTATGGATTCTACTTTCAGTTTCAGATTTTGAGTGGCTTTGAGATTTTGTATGGCATTCTACTCTGTAATTCATTAAGTGGTTTAAAATTTTAAATATGAATCCAAAGTCCTAGATAAGTAGATATGCATATTTATGTCACAGAAAGGTTATCATGAAGTTTTGTTGAAAATTCTATCTTTTTCATATCAAATGAACAAAATCAAAATCTGACCGAAAAACAACAAATTTTCATCGAAAAACACTGAAATTTGACCGAAAAACGAAATATTTCCACCAAAATTTGTCTTTACATTTTACAAATTTTCCACCGATAATTTACCGAAAAACGAAAAATTTTCTTTTTTTGGCCAACCGACATGGACACCGAATACGACATTTAAAACCTCTCCCGTGTCCTTTTTTAGGATTTGCCATGTCGGCGTACCCGCGTTGTGTCGTATCTGTGTCCCCGTACCAGTGTTAGTGCTTCTTAGCTTCTCACCAATGTTGTCAATGCGATGTGCGATTGCATGGTTGTATTTATATGTGATTGTTCAATCACATATGCCTTGTGTGTTTTTAAAAAAAAAACGAGAAAAAACCAAAAAAAAAAAAAACGAGAAAATCAAGCAATCAGAAAAGAGGATGGTGTGTGTGTGCGCACGGGGGGGGTGGGGGAGTTAATAGAAAAACATCCCAAGGTGTCGTACACTTTGCGACCATTGGGATATGTGGTCGACATTTTTCATGTGCAGTTATAAAACCTATGTTGTGTGACCACACATGAACTAATACGCCATGGATTGAAATTTTGACCAAAATACCAAAATTTCAGTAAAATATTTTGGTTTCGATGGTGACCGAAAGGTCCGAAACAAAAGGTAGGTGCGAAACCCTACGGCCTCTCGTCGTTTGACTCTAGCTTGGTATCCCTAGACCTTTTGCCATCAAGGGAGAAGAACAATGATGCACGTCAAATTTGGGGGCCCCGCACGTCGTTTTGGGATTGAAAATAGGGGGGGAGGGGGGATGAAGAATAAGCAACATAGATTTGGCCAGGGCCCGTCAACCGTGGAAGATTGTGAAAATTCTAATATACCATCTTTTATGATGAAGAGGGGGAAGGTTAGAGTTACACTTAAAGATTCTTAACATGACTAGTTCCTCCTTAGTAGGCGAACTAGAATAGCTTTGAATCCGAAAAAACTAGCAACAAAGAAACGTTCTTACGCTAATATATTCCAGATAAAACATTCTTACACTAAAATTATACAGTATTCTAAAGGAAACAAACTTAATCAGTGTGGCACACATTAAAAGAAGATGAGAAGAAATAGGGACAGCATTTGGCTAGGAAGGGTTTCTTGGATACCAACAAGAAGTTCGAAGTACCAACAGATGGTCATCTCCTGTCATGCTTTGAGGAGAGCTAGCAGCTTAGCTGACCCATATGTCAAAATTATCTGCAATAGTCATGCCATGTGCACGTGGTGTGGCAATTGTAGAAGACACTAAATATAATTATCAATGTCACATAAAAAATCTTGATGTCATTATGTAAAAACTAAAAAGTACATTCAGGTTATTGTTCATGTGATACAAGCGCAACAAAATCAGATATTGATATGATGAAAAAATTATCAATAATGTTCTAGAGGACTTACAGCTAATATCAATTCTTTGGTTTCATTTGAACGCATGAAGCAATAGCAGTGAATCCAAGGCAAAAGGCCCTTCCAGTATTTTCTATGGAGAAGAGCCTTAAAAACATCTGTGAAATTATTCGCCAAAAATCAAGAAAAGAAAAAAGAGTGAAATCAAGTATATATTGTGCAGACATATAATTTAGTAAACATGAAACTTGGAAAAATTAATATTGAATTTTTAGTATAGTTATAACATAGGAAGTTCCTGATGATAATACCAGGTACCGAAAGGAATTTCTATTATGAAGGAAAATAGTTCAATTAGAAACTCCAAGAAAAAGAGGCCTGCCAATTAAAAATTGCTAGCCACACCCCGAACTATAAACCAATGATTTATGGCACAAGCAATTACAACAAGGAAATTGTCACAGTTGGCACAAGCTTTTAAAGTAAATAGAAGTAGTACCTTATTTCACTGTTTGGAACTTGTAAAATCAGTATTATCTCAAATCAAAGACTAGGATACTAGCTTACTACCAGTGGTTTATGCACGTAAAAAAAAAGTTAGAGCAGAAGGAGAAATATGCAAGCCAAAGCAAGATAATTGTATTCACGGTTATACAGTAAAGTAGAGAATCCATGCGGATATCATGCCAAAGCTCTCTAGCCAGCCATATCTAAACATAATCTGTTAGAGATAAACATCGGCAAACCCAGATTTTTCCAGGAATTCTTGGTGATTCTCCCAGTTTCCCAAAACTGAAAAGGGTTTGTTCAATCAAATCCTCAATTCAAAAACAGGGAGAATTGATGCTAATAAAACCATATAATCAAACAAAGCACTAAAAAAACATGCATAATAGATATCAGTACATACACATACTACACAATTTTATAAAGATATATGAAATCCTACACACAAAACATCCTACTAATATAGAACGAATATAATGTAATATGTCAGACTATCAACACTATATATTGCAAAAAATATGGGCATAGCAAACAAGGACATGTGAAAACATGGCTTATCAAGTCTCCTCAGATTCTTAAAAGGAAATTGTCAAGTGTGTGGGTGTGGATGTGTGTGTGTGTGTGTGTGTGTGTGTGTGTGTGTGTGTGAGAGAGAGAGAGAGAGAGAGAGAAGTAACTTCTGAGTACCTAATACAGGAAAGCAAATCATTCATTATTTAGGGAATCTAAATGTGCATGAAAGGACAAAAGTTTAATCAATCCAGAAAAAGATAAAAGATATATTCACAAAAAAAAATGTAAATGTAAACATATAGGATACGTTTGATGTTGTGGTCGCAAACTGCATCGGTTTTAAGTAAAGAAAGACATGATTGAAGCTGCAAAAAATATTAATGCATACTTGCAGGGGCAGAACCTCATAAAAGGAAATAGTCAAGTGTGTCAGTGTGTGTGTGTGTCTGTGTGGGTGGGTGTATGTGGGTGTGCGTGTGGGTGTGCGTGTGAGAGAGCGAGAGAGATAACTTCTGGGTACCTAATACAGGAAAGCATGTCATTCATTATTTAGGGAATCTAAATGTGCATGAAAGTAAAAAAGGTAAACTAATCCAGAAAAAGATAAAAGATATATTCACAAAAAAAAATGTAAATGTAAACATATTGCATACATGTGATGTTGTGGTCGCAAACTGCATCGGTTTAAGTAAAGAAAGACATGAATGAACATGCAAAGAATGTTAATGCATACATGATACATGATATAGCTAGTAGATAATAGTTCACCAAGGGAGGTATTTCAATTATACTGCCACAAGGAATATTATGATAACAAGGTTTTCACGGGCATTGTTCATAAACAAAGCCAGTCTGACAGATACAAACTAATTGAGGTAAGACCAACATGTCTTCAGAGAGAAGGCTGTAAATAAGTAGACCTTAGTCACCGTATCATATTTGATAGCTGAATAGCAACTCAGCATTATCCTCACAACAATGATACATATACGTAATGTTATTTGCAAGATGGCCAGGATTGACATATGTGCATCGTCTTCGGATGAAGTGTCAAATATTTCTGGTGCAATTGGTGCATCCTTTCTGTTATTTTGGGACCACTTTTTATTTTAATGGATTACTACACTATGTTTAATGTGATCCTGCTGAAACAAAGCTCATTATGGATTGCAGATGCAGGACAATACAGGGAAGACTTCAAGATCCTATATGATGCAAGGATAATACTACGGTTCTATATGCAAGCAAGCAAAGATGTCCTAAAGCTAATCCTAGACCAATGCAACTAGGATGCAATGCAAGTACAATGTGCGTGAGATTTAAAAGAAAATCAAACAAACAACTGCATTATAAGATTACCAGAGTTCACACAAGTACAAATATCCGAGAAAGAACTCTAGCAATAAGAATACTACTTTAAGGGTGCGTTCTTTTGAGCAAAAATGAGGGTAGAATGGATCCACCTGCTGACTTCATTTTCGTTTCCATTTTAAGCCAATGGAAACAAATCCACCTACGGACTTCATTTCCTCCCAAGTCCCAACAGCTACTTCATTTCCCCTCTAATTTGGATGGAAACCTCGTTCCCTTAAGTTAGGTGGAAATGAACTGATAAAACAAATTTACTTCCTCTCTATTACTCACTTAATTACCTTGCTCTCAAAACAACAGGGAGTGGAAATGAATAGATGAAACATCTTTCCTCGCTAAAAAATTTTTCTTTCAAAAAAACAAGGGCAAGGAATTAAAGTCAATGGACATATAAGCAAGTGGAAATCATTTTTGTTTCTTAAGTGGGGGGAACTGAAAAGAACGCACCCTAAGAGTCCTTAAGTGACGATACACTAACTATACGATAACCATAACCATCAAGCCATGTCACATCAAGTTGGGGTCAGCTTTATGAATCCTTCTTCGCCATTCACATCAAGTTGGGGTCAGCTTGTTGTCAATGAAAGGTTTTGCATGTATTTTCCAAGTTTCTACCAACTTCCATCAATGTTATTCTAGATCTTCCCCTCCTCCTTGGACCTTCCACAGTAACATGGAATCAAATGTCGACAAATTTCCTACAAAATCACCGAAATGTCTTTTTTTCAAGGGTCCGACATAGAAATTGACCGTATTTTTAATAGTACCAAATTTCCTTCCGACATAACGAAATGTCGGCCGAAATGACCGACATTTGACCGAAATCCGACATTATGTCTTTTTCCAGACAATTTCACTGAAAATTTTAATCTTTTTTAACAAAACAAAGCTCATCTTTATCAGTAAGAAATTACATTTTTCCTCAATTTCGATTTTTTTTTCATAGTAGACAATATTTTACTGTCATCTTTATCCTGTAGTATTGCTGAAATATTCCATCTTTTTCATATCAAATGAACATAATTGAAATCTGATCGAAAAACGATAATTTTCCATAGAAAAACACCGAAATTTGACCGAAAAAGGAAATATTTCCACTGAAATATGTCTTTTCATTTTACAAATTTTCCACCGATAAATTATCGAAAAATGAAAAATTTTCTTTTTTTAGTCAACCAACATGGACACCGAAAACAACATTTAAAACCTTGCATAGTACTTTGGGACCCTTTCTTTATCAGAGTCACCACAGCTCCACGCTGCACATGCCCAAACCAACTTAATATGTTCTGCATTATCTTGTCCTCAATTGGTGCCAATGCAACACTTCTCCCAATGTATTCATTCCCCACTTTATCCCTTCTAGTTTTTCCGCATATCCACCTCAACATCCTCATCTTTGTCACGCTCATCTTAAGGGTCAACATTCTTAATCATATAACATTTGTAAAAGGCATGCGTCGATCGCATAGCACTCAAGAATCCCCTGTCCACTTCATCCAACTGCCATTGCCGGTCCCAAGCCCGAATGAGAAAGGTTGAGAGTTGATATTAGGTTGAAAGTCAGTCATAAAAAAAAACCAACTCAAACTATGAAATGAATCCTAATTCGAAGTGAAAGATAGACTAACAACTTGGAAATAAAATACGCTTGAGTATTCATCGTAACTCGTGCTTGCCAAAGGAAGTACCAAGCATTGGTAGTTTTGGATTTAGCAATAAACAAGGAAGCCTTAGATAATTTCTATGCGAGTGTGTTGCGGTACGGAGCTTGCGAGAATGCGCGATTAGTGTAGATGTAAGGCATTCTACAAAGTAGGGTTGCAAATGCAAATATGTGGTTCATATAGACTTGCACAAAAGCCAAAAGCTTATGGTTTTGATGGATGTGTGTAGGATGGACTGTAAAGCATGGTTTCAGTGTGATTTAGGATTTGGATTGGGTCTAATAAAGGAAATTTGCAGATCTGAATTGTTCGTTTTAGTTTGGAATTTGGTCCAATTGGGGTTCAACCCGGGGCTAAAATTGGCGCTTTTGTTGTAGAAAGGTGTAGAGATGAGAGGGTAATCCAACAGGCCTGGGTTCTGGTCTATCAAACAAAACTTGGGGTTACGCGTGTCGGCGTGTGCGAGAGCGGGGGGGGGGGATTCATATAACTATATCAATTATGTAGAAATCCGAAAATGTGGTTTACGAAGGATGGATTAAGGTTTCAGATTTCGCAATGCCTTTCCAAACAAGAAATTTAACCAAAACAAAAAAGAAAGATTAGAAGGTACCCATGATGAGATCATCACTCCAGACTACTTGGAGTCAATTAAGGATCTCTCAAGGGATCTGGAGTGCTCCAACCGGAAGCCTTCGGACCCATGAAGAAGAGGAAAATGAAGTTGTCAATTTATTACCAATGCATAATAATTAAACCTTAAGGAGGCATATCCTTTAATAGTGAGTATATGAGAGAGAGAGAAGGGGGGCGGGGGGGGGGGGGACAAGATCCCAAGGAACCATGCCTAGGTCATGGGGATTCTCTAGTGCCCAGTGATTGTTAGATCTTTCAAGTTGTCCTTGGCGTCCGCTGCCGATGGATGCGTTTATATGGTGCTCATCTGTCCATAGTTTAACTGCCACATGGCACACACCTAATAACAACTTAAGTAGCCATAAGCTAATCTAAAGGTTACCTTATATAAACCACTAATAAAAAAAAGCTCGATACCAACTCATGGCCCAGCACATCATCCACAACCCCGGAGCTGATAGGTTTTCAACCTATCTACATGGTTGCCTTATATGAACAATCAATTTAAAGGCAAAACAACCACTTTCTTACCTTAAGATGGTGTGGGTATCGTTCATTAGATTGTTATGGCCACAAACTTGTCTATGTGGTCCCTCTGTTCTCCATCTTTTACTCTTCAACATTTCCTCATCTATTATTCCATTTTTTTCATCCTTTGCCATTAACTCATTTCAACTTTCAAGACAGACACACAATGCTAATACGAATCTTTGCTTTATCCACCCTCACTAAAAAAATTATCTCCCTCTTGATCAATCTGTCTATGAAAAGCGTAAATATAAAGGGATGTTTTGGAACATTCTTAGCCCTAAGGTTTATCTTCATCTATAATCCCATTAAAATGGCATTAGATATACGTGATTCTAGGATTATAAGATGATACACGAACAAGCACAATATACACTTAGATAAAGTTTATGGATCGAAAACATTAGCAAATATAGGAACACAACCATGCCTCACTGATGTTGTCAATTATAAACAAAAAATGAGTTCCCTTCATATCAGATTTAGCAAGGCTGCATTGTCTAACACTTCTATGTTGGTCAACAGGTAAGCATAGCATATAATATAAAATTTTGACTTTTAATAAGTGAATATAAATTGAAAGAAAGTCGCACCGAGGAATTGCAAGGCAGAAGCTGGAAGATTCATTATGACATGATCAACATGCTCCCACGTCTTGGGAGTGGATAGTTTAAAGCCTCTTATTCTCTTGTTAGAATTTCCATTTCTCTGACTCACTGCAGTTGTAACCCCATCTTCGGTAGTTTGATCTACATCGAAAGCGAATAGTATAACAAAAATTCTAAATAATCTACATATTCCAATAGTTATTGAGGTATGTTTTGTTTCCATATCAATATATCAGTAACTCAACCATAGCAAACCTTATCACAATGACGGAGTGGGTTTTACCAATCCATGATCAGTTAAACTTTGCGAACATTTTACGACAGTTGTCTCCTATATCAACCATCTAAAATTGGTCCCAACTCTCGTCAAGGGTACTTTGGAAAAGAGGGCCTGGCATCAAAACTATGAGACTTTTTGGCAGATAAAGAACCCATATCTTTGGTAGCATAGTTTAAGATCATGCAAGGAAGGAAAAAAAACCCTTCATGATTCCAAAGACTTGGGAAGAATCAAGAAAGGAGAGGGTAGAAGGCAAGGTTCAATATAGGGAATGACTTTCAAGTCAAAGACACAAATTGTAAGCCACGGAGCTGTGCATGTGTGTATCCATAAGGACAGCAAGCTGCATAAAATCACATCAGAAGCATCATGCTGTCAATTGAATGCATGCAAGAGATTCTAACCATGCTTTGTAATTTGAAAGGCTTGTTCAGAGAAGATCCTTTGGATCTACCTCATGCAATGTAGGAAATTACGTAGAACAATTAGAATGCCACATAGAATACTTCTTACATGCAACTCAATGGAACATGGTCGATGTTCGGTTTTGATAAATTTAAGGTCTTTCAGTTTCAAGATCAGTCAATGAATAAACAAAATTTCGTAAGTATCATAAGATCAAGAGCTTTTCTCTATTTTCCCTTTTTATTCCAGACATATTTAGGCATCTAGTAATTGATTATGTAAAGTAAGAATCTTCGATCCATTATCTTCCATTAAAATATGCATTCACCCAAGGAAATGGAAAAAAATAAGAGTTTTTCTTCAAGTGCAGGACATCATAAACAGCTTTTTATACCAAACTTGAAGCTCTAGAAAAAATGCTGTGATGAGCCAAGTATTCATTTAACAGACTTACTGTCATCACAAATCTCGGGTCTTCTTTTAGCAACAACATTTTCTGTGGTCGAAATTTCATTTAGACCTTCTCGATTATCTATGCTATCAAAGTCGGGACTAGTCCCCGACTAGTCGCTAGGCGGCATTTTGCCGACCGATTTATTTGGATTTTTTCATTGCTGGGCGGTAGCCCGACTAGTCCCCGACTAGACCCGACTAGCCCGACTAGTCCCCGACTAACGACTGCCGACTAGTCCCCAGGCAGCATTTTGCAAGCAAATTTTTTTTTGAAAGAAGTCTTTGCAAGCAATTTTGTTTGGATTTTTTTACATTGGCTCAAAGTCTTGAGTAGCAAGACTCACAACTATGGCTCTTCCCTGTAATCATCTGTTGAGCACCTGAGAATCTCCGATAAAAACATAGACAAATAATTAGTTTATTTGTTGATATTCATATAACCCTATAATCAAAATTGAGGTTGTTCACTGATTAAACATCATCAAACAAACATTGTGATGAATTCTTAGTTCTGAGTCTTTTGGCATGGGCATGAAGCCAATACAACTGTGTTCTGTTAGACTGTTACTTATGTATTTATACCCATGTTGTGAAGTGTGAAGGTATGTATTGTTATTAACCGACTAATATCATATACTTATTGACATTTATACTAGTTCATATATCATATATGTTTAGGGAGGGGGGGAGGAGGGGTTAGAATAAGTTTTGGCCGACTAGTCCCGAATTAGTCCCGACTAGTCCCGACTAGTCCTAGTCGGCCCTTGGCCGACTAGGGCCGACTACCGACTTTGACTGCATAGTCGATTATTCATCTCAGAATTTAATTCACTCCTATCAGCTTCAACTTCAATGCAAATAAAATGTTAATGCAGTTCATAAGAATGATAAATGCACTTTCTTGCTGTTTAGAAAGCATAATACCAGTTAGCCTTCCATTCCCAGATGCTACTTCTTCATTAGTTGAACCTGTTTCTCCAGTAGTTGCCGATTTGTTTGCTTCATAACCTTTGCAAACAGTGACTTGAGACTCTTGATTAATCTCAGATGCAGTCACTTCCATCAAGTGGTACATAAACGCTCTAGCATCCATGTTATATTCACAAACATTATCTTCCACCTTGTTGATCTTTGCATTGATTCTTAAATAATGGACACTATCAGGATTTAAGTCATTTGCATACACAAAACATCCTTTCTGTGCGGCTGGAATTGAAAAGGGACCAACACCAGAAAACATATCGCAAATGGTTTCTCCTTTTTGAAACCATGATACCAGTCGACTGTGTTCGTGTTCAAGTCTTGAATTCCAATAGACCAAGCTGTAATCAAGTCTAAATGTGGCACCATACTGCTTAATTTCAGTGACCATATCATTCTTTCCTGCTAGAATTTCAAATTTTGGCACTCGAAACTCATTTGTAATGGATCCAACTTTATTTACCACAGTTTGGATTCTTGGTTGATTTTTCTGCAAAGGGCAAATGAATTAAAGATGAATTGTTTTAGTAAATATCCAAACTGGACCAGGTCAGATTCGTCAGAATGAACAATACAGAAGATATGATACTCTGAGAAAAAATCATGTCTAAAAGAGTGTGGGTATAATCTCACAATATGACAAGAAAAGAGTGTGGGTATTATCTCACAATATATTGATGTATTCATTCAAACATTGATATGCGACAACAACATAGTGCAAGAGAATCTTTATACAAAAGAAAATGAGAGAAATCAATAAAGAAGACGATCCAAAAGTGGCATGTGAAATGCAATAAAAAAGAAAAAAGAAAACGAGTAAAGGTTTAACTTCCTTTTCATTATTAATGGTAGGCAACTGGTGATCAGTTTCGCAGATCAAAACTTGTTACCCAACATGTTTCAATCTGCTAAGAGACCATGTAAGCATGTATGTTGTCAACGATGAAAACTGCTTTGGTCTTACCAGTTGTTCCTTACATTGTCATCAGTTATCTGTACTAGATAAGGTATAAGTTACACAAGGTCAGAATCTTTTTTCAAACTACAGTTTTTTTTTTTTTGAGAAGTCCTCAGAAGTCGGAATAAGGGAGGGTTAAGGTAGCCACCAACCGATTTCTCTTACTTTGATTGCTTTGTAGTCCAAACCGAGATCCTTCTTCTGAGGACTTCACTCTTCTCTCTCTTTTCCACAATTCACATACTTATTCATTCTAGATCATAAGACACCATATGCTTTAAGGCCCTATTTGCATCACCAGCAATATAGTAGAGTAAAGTTGGGTAAAAACTAGTTTACCATCTTTTGGTCTTTAGTAATATACTTATAAAACTTACTTCACTTCACTTCTCAAAAAGTATACAGTGGAAAACTGTGGCAGATTCCAAAACCTACTAATAAACTTCCACTGAAAATTATCCCATGGAGCATGAGCCACCACCGGTCACCGCAGCTTGCTGCCACTTTTGTTTTATTGGTAATATTCAATGATGGTCCATAAAAGTAAAGTATTTTTTATTTAACTTCACTAGTTGAATACAAACATAGAAAAGTAAACTTGGTTACGTTCACGTCACCTACTTTAACTGCTTGGAATCATAGCAAATCTGATCTAGCTTTGAGGGTTTAGTTCTCTCCTCAAATGATTCTTCTTTCCTCCGAGTAATTCATTATGAATATCCGACACCTTACTGTTCTCGAGCCCAGTACTGGTTTTCACTTAGGATCTCATCACTGGAGAAGAAATGTGATGAATCTGAGTTCTTGATGTTGTGCCTGCCTATCTGGTGTAACTTACTTCTCGTAACATAGAAAGAAGACTACTTTATTCAGATGTGCACATGTTTCTGATTCATAAAAGAAATGATGAAGTCTTGGTGGCTGAAGATAACTCGATCATGATTGTACCACAACTATGGAAGGAAAACATGGGTTCGTGAATTAGCTCTGCACTTTGCTGTTATGTGTGAACTCAAATGTCTCATAGGTATGTGGGATTTACTATTGTACAATATAAACACTCAGATTTGTGCATATCTGGAGAATGCAGTGATATACTCCCTTACCGAAGATTGTAATGAAGTCCAAACACAAGACTTGTACATGTAATCTTCTATTTGACAAGATTTTTCTTAGATCTTCATAAGCATCTTTCATTACAGCATATGCAGTCAAAGGCACAATAGGCTCACTAGGCTCCTCAAGGTACAAGACTAGCGCCTCGTCTAGGGAGCCCAGGCCCCTTGAAGCACAGGTGCGCCTCAGTCGGCCTTGGCGTGCGCCTAGCTACGCCCAGGACAGGTGCCCCTAAAGCGGCCGGTTTACAGCTCATATTTTTTTCTATTGCATTCTTTGACTTTTTCCTCCCCACTTCTTTCCTAAATCCCTAAGAGCCCCCCATAAACATCCCAACTTGCTTTCTTGCCCAAAAGAGCCTTCAAAACCCTAGATTTACTGATTTAGTAAAATCTAAGTTCATCCCCAAGCCTAGATTTGTTTAAAATTTAAATCTTCTCCAATCTGGGTTCATCCCCTAATGCAATTGGAGAGTGCTTTTGATAAAACTCAAACAAGTTACGCTTGATAATTCCATACTTACTATTATTAAGTTCCTAACATATAATTTCTAATTTTGTAGACTTCTTATTATAGGTTCCTAACCTAGATATTTCAATTCTTTAGACTCTTTATCAAATTTTGATGGGATATTTCACTTGATGTTATGCTTGTGCTATTTTAGGATATTTGTATTATTTAGCAATTATTATATCATGATTTTTATCTGGTTTTGTTTAAATACCTCATATATAGATTAATTATAATGTGAGGACAAGGGGATGTAGGGGGGCTCTAGAGCCTCCTAAAAACAAGAAAAATGCAGTCATAAACTCAGGCTTGCGCCTAGGCGCACCTAGATGAAGACACACCCCTTGCACCTGGATTGCGCCTAAGCTTTTGACCGCATAAATTTCAGCTTAAATCTACCCTTATAGAAACTCAAACTTCTTCCCGTGCACCTCCACCTCTTTAGAATTGCTCAATAGCTAAACGAAAATGCAGATATCACTTAGATGTACAAATGTTATTGAACACGAATTGGTGTCAAATAATTTTATACATCTCTGTTTTTCAGTTTAACTCCAAATCTATGTGTAGATGCATTGCAAATATGCAGAGCTCACAATGAAGACCGTCAAATATAAAAGAAGTTCAAAACAGAATAATTGACTGCTAATTCACATAGCAAACCATGTTCATTTTCTTATAGGCTCGACAAAGCAAAGTTAAGAAAATAGTTGATTGCAGAAAAAGAGGTAACATATTGTAATAAGAAAATTAAATTATTTAATAGAATGGAAACCATAAGCACAAAGAAAATACTGTCTGTACTGCAAACAAAAGAGTTACACCGTTATGAAATTTCACAAGTGACATCTGCTGGAGTAGTCAAGTCAGGAAGCTATGAGGACATAACACAGAGATAAACATACATCATAGATGACCCTTGCAATGACATCCTTGTGGGGTAATAGGTCACCAGTAATATTCAGATGAGCAATATGACCTGAAATGAGGAAAAAATCGTTAATACAACATAGTCTTATTAGGTTTTTTTTTTTGGAAATTTATAGTCTTATAAGGTTAGTGATCATAAACATAGTTACCAGGTTGGAAGTCGGGAAAAATCTTCTAAGGGAGAAGTCGGAAAAATCAAGGAAGTCGGGAAACAAACGGTACACTTTTATAATATATATATATATATATATATATATATATATATATATATATATATATATATATATATATATATATATATATATATATATATATATATATATATATATATATATATATATATATATATATCCTATCGGCTGAGAAACGTCCAATCGTGAGAAACCATTGCGAAACCTACAAAGAGGTTTTAGAATTTGTTAAACCTTGGTGGGCATGCTATCTATTGGCCTATGGCACAACTTGATCTTCCTCACCAAAAACCATCAAATTCTAAAACCTCTAGACATAAAATTATAACGGTTAAAATGGACGGCCGATAAATCTTCTAACATTTATTAGCACTAGATGTAAAATTTTAATGGTTAAAATGGACGGTCGATAAATCTTCTAACATTTAATGGCACAAGAGGTTTTAGAATTTGATGATTTTTGGCTAGGATGATCAAGTTGTTCCATAGATAGCACACCCACCAAATTTCAGTAAATTATGAAACATCTATGTACGTTTCGCATCTTAACAGTTTTTAGAATGGATCACCTCTCTCTCTCTCTCTCTCTCTCTCTCTCTCTCTCTCTCTCTCTCTCTCTCTCTCTCTCTACATATATATATATATGGGAAAAGGGAGCCTGCACCTGAGGTGCAGCGTTGTTGCTGCACCTCAGGCATTGTTTGCCATCCTAGAAGTTTTAGAATTTCGTGATTTTTGGTGGAGGTGTTCTCTAGGGTACGGTGATCATCCCCACAAAAAATCAGTAACCTCTAAAACTTCTAGGGGGGTCAAATGGTCGAAGCAAAATCAGTCGTCCGCAGTCACCATTAAAATCTGCAGATTTTGCTTCGACCATTTGACCCCCCGAGGATGATCATCTTACCCTAGACAACACCCTCACCAAATTTCATCAAATTCCAAAATTTCTAGGGAGGTAAACAAGCGAGAGGTGCAACCGTACAGCAACAATGCTACACCTCGGGTGCAGGCTCCCCACCCCCTATATATATATATATATATATATATATATATATATATATATATATATATATATATATATATATATATATATATATATATATATATATATATATATATATATATATATATATATATATATGTTCCAACAAGTTTTTCGTGCAGTACATGACGGAACGGGATTGAGATGCAGTTAATCAGGATTAACATGAGAAAATCGAGATTAAAAAATGAAAAACATGTTTTTTTTTCACAAAATCAACTCTTTTCAAAAAAAGGAAAACAATCGTGTAGGGAATGTTTACTGAATAAGTCGCGTTTTAATCACGACTTATTCAAAAAATTCAGAGTTTTTGGTAACAAAGGTCATAAATAGGAAGTAGTTGAAGTTGGCAAAGGCACACATTCAGTCATTGAAAATCCAAGTACAAAAGAAGGTTAAAAAGTAATGTGGAAAGAATGAGAAAACACATAGATACTTAACTATTGTTTCAAAAGAAGAAGGAACTTCCACTCCAGGGGGCAATATTTGCTTCAAAATATAGTCTACAAACAAGAAAAAGGGTATAACAAGACAAGTATGAAAGATAGTCATTAGATATTTATCTTAGATCTATAAAGGCAACCATATTGTTTGCACTCACAAACAAGCTAAATGATTAGCTCATAAAATCACTAAATTAAAGAGACAAAAACAAGTCGCTTATATAAGGAAGTGTTGAAGTTTCTTGTCAAGTATTGTTTACCTAAATAATCTAGTGAAATACAATTTCTAGGAAACACAAGTAATTATAAATCAAATGAAACCACCTCATGCTTATTTACCCGACATATAAGAATGACAATCACTTGACTTCCTTGAGTGACAATCTAGATTATCTAACTTGTACTACATTAAATATAATTTTCGGGTCATTCTGTAAACAATCACAACTCACCAGACTCACCCAAAGGTTGGCATGAACAGTGATGCTCCTCCAGAATCATACAACAAATGTTTCCCATAGATGTTCTTCTTATCATCATTCCAAACAAACCATGACACAGTATGTAGCAAAATAATGCAACTTCGATGCATGTTGAGCACTAGGGGGAATATCAAGTTAGCAATCAAGACTCCACATCAACCTCAACTGGTGTTTAGTCCACTAAAATGATAAAAAATTACTCCAAAGCAACCAAGACAAACATGCTTAAGGGACTGGTGACATACTGATAATCTAATGCATGCCTTGAACAGCTGGTACAGTAATCTAGTCAGTTTTTCATGCTATAACAAGAACATATAAATGCATAAGATACAACTGAAAGATGAATAATCCCTAGATATTTTCCTCTAACTTCTACTAATATAAACCAAAATTATGCTAACGAGATCACAGCCTACAGATCAAATTTGCCGAAGTTGGACAAGGAAAAAGAAATGTATAGCTTGTAACTAACCTGCTCCCCAATAAGAATAACCAAGTGTCAACGAATAGGGCATTACTTCAATGTTGCATAACCCCTTCAGTGTATCCCGTACTTGCTCTGGAATCTCAGTTAAGTCTGTTCCAATCACAGAGGTTCTTTACCAATCAATAGTAAATCAAGGGGTGAGCCTAACCCTTACATTCAATGAGAGCCCAGTCAAACAATATGATTAAAAAATAAATAAGATTTTAAAAAAGAGAAACAAGCCCAATCAAACTATATGATTAAAACTTAATTAAGATCTGAAAAAAGATCAACAAAATGCATTTACCAACTATAAGATTTCAAATTTCGTAGTTTTCTTACAGGTGCATATCCCTCTAAATGTCAAAATATAAAGAACCAATATTTCCAAATATCATCCAATTTCTGATAAATAAAAAGAAAAAGAGTATGCAACTGAAAATAATAATCAGGATGGTGCTTTGAAGCACCTCTATCAAGTTTGATCGAACACAAGTAATTACTGGCTGAATAAGAATGTAGAAATAACCAATAATTTGGTATTGTAGAGAAACTAACAATACATAAAGTTTATTCCACGTTCTTTCTCTAACAACTGGACAAGTTCCAGGATGGACCATAAGTCTTACCAGGTTTCATAATCCTTTCCGATAATATAACAAGACGATTTTTGTCACATGATGGATCTTCAGTTATAGGCTTGATACGTGCTTTATCTAGAATGTGTCTGCAAAGGAAAGGCCGAGAAAAGAATGTTCATCAACTGGAAAGTAAACAACCATACTACAAGCTAACCAGTATTACCACATCATTTTGGCAGGTACCACAATATCATTTTGTTAGGGGCACATATCTGTAGACTTCCGCAACAAACAAAAATCTACTTTTCTTTTCTTAAACATCTTAAAAGGCACAATTCAACACCAGAGACTAACAAAAATCTCATAATACAAACTTTTGTTCATCCTATAAAAATTGAAGACATGGTCTCGTGAGCCATGATCCCAAGCGTACTTCATTTTTTTCCTTATATTAGCAGAATTCACATGTTAGTCACATATCCTATTGAGTGGGACAAATTGGTAAGAGATATAAATACCATCACTCCTTTCCTCGTTATCTCTGCTTTATGGGCAGTTAGCACCATACTTTTCACATTTCTGGCAGTAGTTTTTTACTACTTCAAACATAAGCAGTGTCTATGCTGCACAATGAAGTGTGTTTGATTGCTGTATGAAGATAAAATAGTTCCTCTAAAAATCTATAATACTTGGTTGTTTCCTTGAAGTTGCAATAGACAACATCAATGTCTAAGTAGAGTAATTATTCTTCCTCTTGCTCTTAAGTGCCTCATGTGATCTCAAAGGGGGCTTTGCCCCTTAACCGTATGTCCTAGTGCGTGCACTTGATTATCAAAAGATGCCTTATTCAGGAAGTGGCAATGTATGAAGAATATACCACCGTGTGATTCCAAAGACCACTATGTGATTCCATAACTACTGCTAAAATAGACATACTCAAACATAATCGTTGCAAGCTGGCAAGTGCATAGGTCCCGTACAAAACACCCATACAATTTTTGGAGTATCTTTGCAAACCTAAGAAGCACTGACACTGGTACGGGGACATAGTTACGACACGACACGGGTTCGCCGACACGACAAATCCTACAAAAGGAGAAACGGGTACGGCGAGGACACGGCAAAATAAATTAATATTTTTTATTTATATTTTGCGTGTTTATAATTCATATTCAATAACCGAAAAAAACTCATAGAAAACAACTAAAATGAAAATTTATTGCATACTGAATCGCAACCGTTAGTTACACATAGCCTGATTGGTGAATCACATACAGCCCTAAATGGCATGGAAAAGAACGAATGTGTTTCAGTTTTGACTTCAACCTATCTGAAATCTCAGAGAATCAGATAGATTAAAGCCAAAACTGAATCGTAACCATCCGTTACAACCAGCCTGACAAGTGAATTATACTCAGGCCCAAATCACAAGCAAAAGAAAGGCTGAATTCAGTTTTGACTGCAACCTATCTGATCCTCTGAGGTATTAAGTCCTTCTATGTTGTTCCCCACTGTGCACGAAAGAATACTTTTACACACAACCACAACAGGCATATCTCACCCATACCCATTTTACATTCAATATGTCTGCTCGTTTCCTTGTCAAGGGACCTGATGTGAAATGGGCCTTGTCCACATCCTTATTGCAAGTCGGGACTTATTATAAGGGCCAATCACTAAGTCCCACATTAATTATTGAAACTTCAATTGTATTGTCCCCGGTTTTCTCATATCTATTCGAAATCTAGAAATTACCTCACATCCTTTTTTAAGACTCCATCAGTGTCACATCTTCAGGGTGTTAAGGAAGGGACCCCTACCAGTTAGGTAATAGATGAAAGCAGAACTCGATCCCAGATCTATGGTACAACCACCAAGAAACTTTAATAGCTAAGGTAGCTAGCAACCTCAAAATTGCTTCAAATCTTAACAATTAGGAATCTCAACTTCGATCATATAGTAAGTCGAACATTCTATAATGTTTATCAGTAGCTTTTGGAGTCATAAATTGTCCAAATAATCAAGGGTCGACATTTATGTCTAGTTCATTTTCTTTCCACAAGAAAACATTTTTTCTTTACAAATTCCACATAAACTCTATTAGTACTAGGGTTTCTCAATAAAATTTTGTTACCGGTAACTTGTTTGGACCATATCAATTCAAAGCTTCATGGAGATCCACAACCCATTGTACCAAATTTTTATCCTTCACAAACACCTCCAACAATACAATTTATTGAGCCTCCCCTCCTCCCCTTTCCTTGAGATGTGAATACAATTTATTTACTTCTCAAAGAAAAACAAAATGAATAACAGGAACAATTGGTATTAGTCAAAGGAAAATTGGTCCATTTGCCTCCATTTTTTTTGTTTTTTTGGCAATTACGGTTTATGGGAAAGAGCGTGGGGGCGGTGAGGTACCCGTTGAGCAGGCGGCTGACGGAGTTGCAGAGCTCTCGAGGGATTCTGAGGGCCCACAGCTGGAGTCGCGACTCGAACTTGCTCTCATCCACCATCGCATCCGTCATAATCTTCCTTCTTCTCTCCCTGCCTCTCTCTAACCTTCCTTCTTCTCTCGCTGCCTCTCTCTCGCTCGCTCGCACACTCTCTCTCTCTCTCTCTCTAATCTTCCTTCTTCTCTCGCTGCCCCTCTCTCGCTCGCTCGCGCGCTTTCTCGCTCGCGCTCTCTCTCTCTCTCTCTAGCTCGCTCGCTCGCTCTCTCTCGCTCGCTCTCAAAGGTGGTCCGGGTGACGGGGTCTGTGGACTCCGGGTGGGACCCTGGGGGTGGTTTTTTTTTTTTTTTTTCAAATTTAACTATTCCATAACACAAAATATTACAGCGACAAAGCACGGAACAACCATCCAATGTTACACCTCTCGACGGACTGGCCACCCTCGATCATACACAAAGGACTGGGCATCCCATCTTGTGATCTCTAGCAAGTCCGGCGCAAAGGACAAAGTGCGTACCTCCGTTTTTCTTTCGGTCTTCCCCACTCCAGTGAGCCAATCAGTCGCCCGATTGCCTTCGCAGAATATGTGTGAAACTCGCAGACATGGAAAGGTTTTGAGGATAGTGGCGACATCTTGCATCATGGGATGGTTGTCTTCTAATCGGTTGAATTTGTTGATGATAGTTTGGGCATCGCCCTCAATCCAGAGTGGTTTATTGGGGATGATGGCAACCGCAAGGTTGAGCCCCTCCCACAACCCGCGAAGTTCCGCATGAGGCACCGCCCTAGTTTCCATGCCGTAGCTCCCCGTAACCAGAATCCTCCAATGCCAATCCCGAATGATTGCTCCAGCTCCAGCTCCAGCTCCAGCTCCAGCTTTTGAGGTGTCAGCATCTACTGCTCCATCGAAGTTCAGCTTGTATTCGTTTTCCTCTGGAGGAGTCCACGCCACACCAATGGTTTCGCGAGTCCGACCTTGGCACTACACCCCAAGCAACCTAAAGTTAGATTCCATGAATTCTTTTGTATTGGTTATCACCAACCAAACAGCCCTCTCTAGTTTTAGTGTAACACCATCAAAAATTTCCATGTTTCGTTGTTTCCATAGATCCCATACTGCGTTTATGGCCAATGATGCCTTCTTTTTTCCTTCCTGGCTCTTGGCTTCCTGCAAAATAATGAACATATGAAAATCATTAATGCAGTGGAAATTAAAAGTAGTTCCTTCTTGTCTACCAAATTCTGCCCAATAAGTTTTCGCATAGGGGCACATGAACAGGGCATGGTTAGCATTCTCATAGTCACCCGCACACCGGCTACAGAGGTGATCCAAATCCATCCCATACCTTATAAGGAGAACTTTTGAAGCAATTCTATTATGTAGCACTTTCCACCCAAAGCATTTGGCTCTTGGTGTAGCCCAGGACTTCCAAAGACCAGCCCAATTAATGATATTGATGCTATTAGTATTATCGGGCTCAGGATTAACATCATCGCCACCAAGGATGGCCTCAGAGTCGCCATCATTGGCCTGACAAAGTAACTTGTAAGCAGTACTGGTAGAGAAGACAGCTTGTTCCATCGGGCCCCAAACGTAGTTGGGTTTTCCTTCATTAGTCAAGATGGGAGTTTCCAATATCTTGGTTGCAATGGGAGGAATAAAGAATCTAGTAATTAGATCACTATGTCATTTCTCATTGTCATCTATAAGATCTTTGATCGATCTCAAAATATTTCTCATACTATAATCCATAGCGAGCGAGGCATACCGAAGTGGGTAGACATCCAGCCACGGAGTATCCCACAAGCTGAAGTTATCATTTTTGAAGGGACAAGTTTTCAGGTGGTTCCTCACAACGTCCTTTTCAAGAGCCCGCCATGCCCAAGAGCAGTTCTTAGGGTGTTTCCAATCCTAGATATTATCATTTAGCCGATATTTGGACTTGCAGAAAGTTGTCCACAATTTGTTAGGGTTTGCAACAATCTCGAAAACTTTTTTCCCCATAAGAGCTTGCCATATAAGCTCGATCCGTCTTATGTCTAAACCTCCTTGGTCCAATGGGGAGCAAACCTTACCCCAATTGATGAGGTGCAATCCTTTAGACCCATTGTTGCTCCACAAGAATTGGCGTAAGGTTCGCTCCAACCCATAGACAACACTCTTGGGTATCCAGGAACAACTCATAGTGAATATAGGCATCGAGCAAATGACAGCTTTAATGAGAGTTAGGCGACCAAGAAAGGATAGGGCTCTGGCTTTCCAACCAGAGACATGCCTAGTAATTTTATCAATAAGAACAGTGGCAATTTCATTGGCCAAAATCCTCCTGCCACTTATCTGGACTCCCAGGTAATTCATAATGTCGCTCGCCTCATTCATGTCTATGGCATTCCTAATATTAAGTCTCTGTTCATAACTCACTCCTTTACCGAAGAGAATAGAAAACTTGGCCTTGTTCACCTTTTTGGCCCGAGGCATTGCAGTAATTATTGTCGGTCATGTCTAAAGTGTTGCATTCACTAGCCATCTCCCATGTAAAAAGAATACAATCGTCAGCGAAGGCAAGAGAATGCAATTTTCTCCCTCCCTCCCCCGAGCTAATGCCATTGATTTTACCTTGAGATTGAAGCATGTCAAGATTTCTATTAAGAACCTCCGCCCCGAGAATGAAGAGGTAAGGGGAAAGCGGATTGCCTTGTCTAAGCCCTCTAGTAGATCTAAAGCAGGTCAAGGGGGAACCATTGATAAGAATAGCAAAAGAGAGCCTCTCAATGCACACCCTAATCCAATTAATCCACTTCTCACAAAACCCAAATTTTCTAAGAACACTGGTAACGAACTCCCAAGTCATCCTATCATAGGCTTTTTCCATGTCTAACTTAAGGGCCAAGGTGGCCTCATTTAACCCATCGTACTCCATAGAGTGGAGGGCCTGCTAAGCTAACAAAATGTTATCTGTAATATTCCTCCCTTTGACAAAAGCAGCTTGTTCCTCGGAAACTAAAATAGGCATCAGCCATTGCATTCTCTTAACCAAGATTTTAGACACCACTTTATAGACCACATTACACAAACTAATGGGTCTGTAATGCTCCGGGACTTGGGGATCATTATTCTGAGGAATAAGGGCCAGGTAAGTATCTTTCCAACTTTCTGGCATCCTATTACTCCTAAAAACTTGTTGAATGGCAACACAAACATCCAAGCCCACAACCGGCCAGGTGTGGGTATAGAATTCAACCGAATATCCATATGGGCCGGGGACTTTGTTAGTGGGAAGGCTAAAAAGGACCTCCCTGATTTCCTGGTAGGAAATCGGCTTAGTCAACATCTCATTATCCCTATCCGACACAAGGGTGGGAATAGCATCCAAAATATTCATGTCCTCCCGAGCACTCAGGAGGTTCCATTGACGCTTGAAATGAGAGACAAGCACCCTACTGATATCACCAAAGGTTTCAGCTATAGCTCCATTCTCATCAAAGATGGAACGAATCCTATTTTTGGTCCGGCGCATACGGAGCAGATCCGACAGATCTGGTCTGCCCCGCGCGCAGCTGATGCTGATCTGAGACACGGCGAGCTCTCCTCTCCTCTCCAGATCAGACCTGAGATCCGTCTCTCCTCTCCTCTCCAGATCAGACCTGAGATCCGGGCTACGATCTGCACCAACTCCGGCCGTCGATCTGCTTCTCCTCCGGACGTCGATCTCCTCCCCTGCGACCGGATCTGAACTCCAGACTCCTCCAGCTCCGGCGAGAGCCATGGCCTTCGGCATCTCCTCCGACTTTATCTCCCCCAGCCTCCGGCATGAGCAATGGCCTCCGGCGTGAGCAAATCTCCTCCCTCCCGGATCTGTGACCAGATCAGAAGGCAGATCTGTGACCAGATCTGAAGGCCACCTCTACCAGCTCCATCGGCCGTCCTTGCTACACCTCCTCACCTGAAGGAGGATCTGATGGAGGCTCCGAACAGCTCGACGACCTTCTCTCCGTCGATCGCCACCGCCTCCATCGCCGCCGCAAAGGAAACGGAGGGCGTCCTCTCTCAGGTAGATCCCTTTCTCGTGGAAGCCCTTGAGAATCCGAGGTACCGGCTTATAGTTCTACGGATGGAGATGGACATTCAGAGGTTTATGCAGAATTCTGAATAGTATCAGTTTGAATTCCCACCTTTCCCTACTTCATATCTCAGGCATGCTGCGCATCGTGTTGCTCAGCATTATGGTCTACTGACCATGGCGCTAGACAACACTGTAGTAGATGGTTTGAGCAACCATATCATAGCGAGGAGAGTACCCAACAGCAGATTTCCAGCTGTTTGTTTATCAGACGTCCCGGCTGCCTCTTTTACCTCTGTTTCTGGTCGTGATCGGTTTGTGTGCACTCACTGCCACAAACCAGGTCATGTTGTCGCCACATGTTGGAAGCTGCATCCCGAGAAGAGGCAGGGACCCCGAGGACGTGGTCGACCCGTTGGCTCTATTGCTGCTGCTGCTATTGCTCCGCCTCTCCTCGTACGGTTCCATCCTCACCCTGGGGCTCCTTGGACGGTCCTGCCACTACTCAGCTCCTTCAGCAGCAGCTTGCACAGCTCCAGTTCTGCCTAGACCAGCAGGCGAGCTTCAGCTCCACCGAGGCTTCTAGCGCCTCTAGTTCCTCTGCTCACTTTGCCACTCCCGGTACCTTCGCTACTTGGATCCTGGACTCTAGGGCCTCCCATCACATGACTTCCAATGCTTCCCTGCTTACTGATTGCAGACCGACACCGCACATCCCATCGATACATACTGCCAATGGCTCTTCTTTAGCCATCTCGCAGTGTGGATCGATTACCGCCACTACAGAGCCGAGCGGTCATCTCTCTTTACCCACTGTGTTGCATGTCCTCCAGCTTCGCATGCAGCTCATCTCTATTAGCAGCCTCTGTGACTTCGAATGTGTTGTGACTTTTTCCCCTTCTTCTTGTGTTGTGCAGGATCCGCGTACTGGACGGGTGATTGGCACTGGTCGTAGGTCAGGCGGGCTGTACCACCTCGATCATCTCCATCTTCCCCTCATTCCCCCTTCTAGAGTCTGTAGTTTAGCTTCTTCTGATGCCGACTTATGGCACCGAAGACTCGGCCACATTTCTGAGTCTCGACTTAAGAGCTTACTCCAGACTGAAGCTCTAGGTCATTGCTCCTTTTCTTCTTTATCTACATGTACAGGTTGCAAGCTTGCCAAAGCTACAGCCTTACCTTTTCCTTCTAGTACCTCTTAGAGTTCTGCTCCCTTTGACCTAGTGCACTCCGATATCTGGGGTCCTGCACCTCTTCCTTCGATGTGTGGCTATCACTACTATATCTCTTTCATTGATGACTTCAGTCGATACACTTGGCTCTACCTTCTTCAGAACCGCTCTGAGGTTCCTCAGGTTTAGCAGATCTTCACCTCAATGGTCCACACACAGTTTGGTTATCGCATCAAGACCTTTCGGTCTGATTGCGCCCTCGAGTATCTCTCCACTACTATGCGGACACTTCTTCAGTCTCCATGGGACTCTATTCCAGCACTCATGTCCTCACACACACGAGCAAAACGGAGTAGCCGAGAGAAAGCACCGTCATATCCTTGAGACGTCGCGTGCTCTTCTTCTCTCTCCTTCCGTTCCACGCACTTTCTGGGTTGAGGTTGTCTTGACCTCAGTCAACCTCATCAACATCACCCCTTCGTCTGTTCTCCCGGGTGGTGCATCTCCCCACATGTGTCTTTTCTCTTCCCCTCCTGACTATAGTCTGCTTCGTACCTTCGGGTGCACATGTTTCGTTCTCCTTCCGCCCCATGAGCGCACGAAGTTGTCCGAACGTGCAGTTAAATGCATCCTCCTAGGAATCAGCACCGAGCACAAGGGTTATCGTTGCTATGACCCCTTGACTCGTCGCCTTCGCATCTCTCGACATGTCTCCTTCGTCGAGGATGCCCCTTACTACTCCTCTGCAGCTCAGAACCTCACCTTCTTGGAGACTCCTCCCACTCTGTCTCCAACTCTCGAGCCTCTTCCATCACCCCTTTCGCCCAGCTCTACTTCTCCCCCTGTTTCTAGTGATTCTTCCACGGAGTCTACCTCTGTCCCCTCCTATCCTCCGTCACCGATTGCTTCCGTAGGTCTTCCTCATACTCCCGATATCTCTGGTACTCCGCCTGCTACGCCCAGTCCAATGTCGCCGGTCGTGGATCCTAGCCCGCCGCCCTGCTATCCTCAACGCGAACACCACCCACCTGATTGCTTCAGCTTTAGCTCTGGCCCACCTGACTGTTTTGGCTTTGCCACGGTCACCTCTTACTCGTCTCAGTTTACAGCCTTTCTTGCAGCCCTTCACACAGACCAGGAGCCTCGATCGTACCGGGAGGCCGTCCAGTCCCCTCAGTGGAGGCAGGCCATGAGCGAGGAATTTCATGCATTCGAGCAGACTCAGACTTGAGATATCGTCCCCCTTCCTGCTGGCATTGAGCCTGTCAGTTGCAATGAGTCTACAAGCTCAAGCGGCGACCTGATGATTCCATCGAGCGGCACAAGGCTCAGTTGGTGGCCCGTGGCTTCACTCAGGCATACAGAATAGACTACGAGGAGACTTTTGCACCCGTAGCTCAGATGACCTCCGTTCGTGCACTCCCGGCAGTTGCAGCAGTCCGTCGATGACCTCTTCTCCAGATGGACGTGAAGAATACCTTTCTCCATGGCGATCTTTCAGAGGTCGTCTACATGCAGCCACCCCCTGGTTTGCATACTCCTCCCCAGCATGTCTGTCGCCTCCGTCGTGCCATCTACGGGCTCAAGCAAGCCTCTCGAGCTTGGTTTGAGTGTTTTCGACGAGCTGTCACCGAGATCAGCTACATTGAGAGCTCGTAGGACCACTCGCTTTTTGTGCGGTCATCTCCTCAAGGCAGGGCTATTCTCCTATTATATGTCGACGACATGATCATTACAGGTGATGACTCCGCTGCCATCACTTCCCTTCAGCAGCATCTTTGGCGCCGGTTCCAGATGAACGATTTAGGTCCTCTTCGCTACTTCCTTGGGCTAGAGATTGCCCACAGTGAACGAGGGATTCTGCTATCCCAGCAGAAATATACGGCTGACATCCTTAGTCGAGCTGCCCTTTCCGATGATCGCTCTGCTGTCACCCCTCTCGAGCTTCACGTGAAGCTTCGTCCCACCGATGGTGAGCCCCTCTCAGATCCTACTCGGTACCGACAGATCGTTGGCCAGTTGGTTTACCTCTGCATCACCAGGCCTGACATTGCTCACGCTGTTAGCATCATCAGCCAGTTTGTCAAAGCCCCTCGCTCTGCTCACTATGCTGCCCTTCTTCGGCTTCTTCGTTATCTCCGAGGCACCATCACCCGGTCGCTCCTCCTATCCTCGACTTCTCCTCTGGTCCTACGCGCCTACTCGGATGCCGACTGGGCTGGTGATCCGACCACTCGTCGATCAACTACCGGCTATTGCCTATTTCTTGGAGATTTTCTTATCTCATGGCGCAGCAAGAAGCAGAGCGTTGTCTCTCTCTCTCTAGTACTGAAGCAGAGTTTCGAGCCATGGCCTCTACTACTAAAGATATCGTTCACTTGCGACGACTTCTCGGAGATCTAGGGGTTCAGATCTCTTAACCTACAGCCCTTCACTGTGACAATCGGAGTGCTATACAGATTGTCACCAACCCGGTCTTTCACGAGAGGACGAAGCACATCGAGCTTGATTGCTACTACTCTTGCCAGGAGTATGAGGCCGGGACCATCTCTCTCCTATTTGTTTCCTCTGGAGAACAGATTGCCGACTTCTTCACGAAGTCACATCCTGCTCCACGTTTTCAGTTTCTACTTAGCAAACTCATGGTGCATGACCCACCTTGAGTTTGAGGGGGGCTGTTAGTGATAGTGTATAGCATTGAGATACAGATACTCATAGATACCTGTATAGGATCCCCCTTTGTTCTTTTCTTGTATCTTTCTATATATTTGGCCCTTGGCCTAATAAGAAGGCTCAATCCATTCTCCGAAAACCTAGCCTCTCTCTCTCTCTCTCTCTCTCTCTCTCTCTCTCTCTCTCTCTCTCTCTCTCTCTCTCTCTCTCTCTCTCTCTCTCTCTCTCTCTCTCTCTCTCTCTTCTAGGGAATGCTTGTCACAATGTGGGTTGCAGACTATGGAGCAGAGAAAGGGAGCAGATTGAAAAATAAAAAAGGGAGTAAACGATTTGGATCCCCTATATATTAGAGGACAAACCTGTGGGGAGAAGATTGATAACCTTTTTTTGTGCCGACTCAAAAATAGATTATCTCTTAGTTCTCAATGTGGAGATTTCACATATAATTCGTGAGGGGAATCAAAGTACTGATTGGTTAGCAAATCAAAGTAAAATTCGAGAGCAAATTTGGATTAAAACAAAGGAAAATACTATTTAGTCCGAAACGTTTAGCCCAAATGGTGAGCCCGATTGACATGTCTTGATCATAGCCGTCCATTACACCCAGCCTGACGAATGAATCACAATCAACCCAGACTGGCAGGCAATAGACACTGTGATCGGATGTCTCGTCAATCGGGCTGACCATTCCAGGCAAACACTTCGGGTTGAATGACACTTCTCTAAAACAAATGATTTCCCAAGTGAAAATTTTGAGATTAACTGTTGTTGACTGTAGTGTTTTTTTTTTTTTTTTTTTGACTTTAGCGTGTGTTGCAAGTGTTTGTAAGTTCTAATGTTTGTTGCCAAAAAAAAAAAAAATTATTTTTGGTACATAGTGGGGTCTTAGCTAGACCCATAAGTCACCACCACAGAGTGAACAACACAACCACCGTATCCGAACCGGTCAAGAGAAAGGGCCCACCTCGCCCACAGGAATTCACAACACCAGCAAGCGGGAGCGCTCAATAGAGTGAGGAAGGACCCACATGGCCCATAGGGATTTGCCACACCATCGAGCGGGAGCATGACAAAGAGCAGGAGCGGGTATCGAACACGGGTTAGTGCCCACAAGGAACAGTACCATACCAACTACCCAAAGTAGCGGTAATTAAAAAAAAATTGAAAAAATAGATTTTTTTTTTTGAAAAATAAAAAAAGACACTTGGGCCATTGTTTCTAAAGGGGAAAAGAGTGGATCTAACGAATAGGGTGGGATTTACTGATTGTGGTAACAGTTTGGTCGATTTGGCTGGAAAAAAATAGGAGGATCTTCTCTGGTAAGCAGGTCTCCTGGGAGGCAATCCTTCGTAAAATCGGATTACTTGTGGAGTCTTGATTCCCCCTGTAGTGGCGGCTCCAGAAATTTATATTAGTGGGGTCAAAAATTATATTAAATTTTTTTTTTAAGTGATAGTGAGAAATAGGGTTCGGTGAATCGATGGAGTGGGGTCAAATCAACAGTTAAAACTAAATAAATTCTGATAAAAATAAAAATTCAATAGATGTTTTAATAGTTTTGAATCGGTGAGTGGGGTCAATTGACCCCACTCATCCATATGTAGAGCCGCCCATGCCCCTGTTGAGCCGTAGGGGAGCTCCGTTTGTAGCAGTGTTCTTCTCTCCATTCTTCTGAGGGTGGGGTTCCTTGTTTACTTGTTCTTGTTTTCTTTTTTCGGTTTCTGATTGTACTTATCGGTACTTTGTTTCGGCTGGTTTTTTAATCACAGGTTAGGGTCCTTGCCTTAACCCCCCCCCCCCCCCCCCCCCCCCCCCCCCCCCCCCCCCCTCTTCGAGAGATTTCTCAGAAGAAAAAAAAAAAAAAAAAGTGGATCCAAATTGGCACGGTAATTTGTAGTAGCATTATTGTGCATATCCCTGGAGCTGCTCAACCAGATCATATATATATCACTCTCAAAAATACTATTCAACTAGAGTTTTACAGACTGACATGTCTTGATCACAATCGACCGTTGCACCCAGGCCTGATCGGTGAATCACACTCCGAAGCTGTGATTGAATGCCACATCATTTTCCTTAAGAGCAGTTGTCTTGTTTTCGTGTGTGATTCCTGACCATTGATGTCATATTCGCATGATTATAAAATTTAATTTAATAAAAATAACAGTTATGCTGCGTTTTGACCTCCGGACCCCTTTGAGCCCATGCTCTAGCACACTGTCCACTGGGCTAACCCTTTAGATTATTTATGTCGATATAGCAATGGGTATTAATCTCATAAACCTAATTATTTTTACAGTTATGATGAGTTGGTTTCATATAATTACAGTAAAAACATAGGTACTTATTTATGGAGAAACCCCCTGAATCTTCATCAACAGTTTGAAGAGGACATTCGGCTACAGGCAGACCCCCCTCTGGCCCTCTTCTCCTCTCCTCCCTGATTCCTTACCCCTTTATCTCTCTCTCTCTCTCTCTTTTTTCTTTCAAGATTAGTGGGGACATTTTTTATCAAATTTATCCTAAATTCTGAAATTATAACTGAATTTTTGTGAGATTGGTGGAATTACTTCCTTCGATTCTTTTGAATCGAAAAGCCTTTCTTGACCGGCGATCATTCTTCATGGAATTATCGATGGCTCCTTCAATTCTTTGGATTTGGGCCTTAGGTGAGTGGCGTTCATGCTTCATGGTTAGGGGACTTTTTGCAACGAGTGGCTATGACCGTGCCATGTGGAGTTGGCAAACTGTCACTAGGAAGATTCAAGAAAGTCTAATCTGCACCGTTGAATCCTGATCCTGCAGATGGGAGCAGGAATATAGAGGAATAGATGAACCCAGGAGTAGAGACGATCCGAATCCCCTCATCTCGGGCTGCAACGCAACTTGAAAATTTAATGATCAGGTTCGGTTTGAGTCTGGATAAAGTAACTTGAAATGAATTTGGGCTGGCCTTAAGCTAAAGATTGGACTAACCCGAGTTTAAACAGAGCTTGAAAATTTGTTCTCGGGTTGAGCAGGTTGGGGTTTTACTGCTCGGGTGTGCTTGGGTTAACCTCTAACCCAACCCAAACCAACCCGCTCGAGTCCGTAAGTTCTTCAAGTCCTATGAGTCAGGCCTTGGATGCGCCGTGGCAATGCTGATTGATCCCCACAAAAAAAGCAATAGAACCAATTAAAAATAAAGATGTCTATCCACGCTGTTGAAACACTGGAGCCATGCATCCAATCAAGGGGGAAATTTTTCAGCACATCCTGCGTGCCATACAACCACAGGGCCCATTGAAATTCAAGAGACATGTGGGTAGTGGCCCCCCAACACTTAGAGCGTCCTGATAGGCCATAAGAACATGACCCAAAGCCTAAACCGAACATCCAATCCAATCCAATCCAAACTGACTTTAATTTGATTAGATTTCAATCTTAGTTCGGTTTGGATCGGATTGAAAATCCTCAAAACAGACCAATATTGGATCGGTTTGAGTTTTGCCTAAATATGTTGGTTTCAAACCGATGCACACCCCTAATCACAACGTTCCTTTGCCTGTCCTGTCGGTTGGGGCTAACTGCAACTCACCAATCACCGATTCGCCGTGCAACAGAAGGCTGTGATCTGGACACTTAATTCTGGTTAAAGTCAGCGTTTATAACTTCTATCTCCTCTTGCGCCTTGTTGGTTCAGGATCTAACTCAGGAATTGAGCTGCGTAAAGGTAGCGAAGCTGAAGTGCTAAACGGAGGTTCGCTAACCTCGTTTGGACTACGAGTTCTAAAAGGAAGAACCTCAAACCAAACAACCGATGAAGAAACTTACCCAAATCTGGAGAAGATGGCCAATGACAAGCACTTGAGGATAATTCAACTTATTTTTATTTTATTGCATTTTCTAATATTTATTTTTTAATTCTTTTCAAAAAAAAAAACATCAGTACCGGTTTCAGCACGAATCGTCTAATACAGAGTCGTACCGTTGGTATAGATCTGTCCGGCACTGGCCGATACCCTCATTTTAAACCTTGATGCAGAAATAATGGTATGGATCTCTCTCTCTCTCTCTCTCTCTCACACACACAAATAGTTGAAGTCCTAGGGTACTCATTCATCATAAAACCACCTACAACAACTGATGATTCCCTCCTAGGAGAGGGAAAAATTAAAATACAGAGGATGCCAAGACTCTCTCTCTCTCTCTCTCTAACAGGAGGCAGCCTTGAGGGTTTTATCATGGGTTATGTCACTTTTAAGACATTGATGTGACAAATAAATAACAAAGGGAAACACATGATGATGCAACCATAGCCATTACCATAAAGTATTGTCCCAACTATATGGATCAGCCTTATAAACTAATCCATGCGTGTATTTCTATAGATGGCTTCATTGTCAATGCAAGGATTTTTGTACACATTTTCATCTTAGTTAATTTTAGGTCCTCTTAGCTTCTCACCTCTTTCTTGCCCCTTAAATATAAATCCAAAGTCCTAACCAATCTCGTTAAAGGAGCCTCCTCTTTTTAACACATGTTCATCTCAATTAGTTCTCCATCACTTTATCCTTAATTAATACAACTCCCTCTAATGTATGTATTCCTCCTCTTATACTTTCTAATATCATCATAGCATTGTAATTTCAAACACATTCCTTCTTATGTGCTTAACCTTCATGACCCGACTAGTGGCACTGCGCCACATACACCACATAAGGGTAAGGAGGCAATTTGAACCCCCAATGAAAATTACCTCCTTAGCCTCTTCAAATTACCACCTTACCCTTATGTGGCGCAATACCACTGGTTGGTCATAGTCAGCGGTTGTCAAAGCAGTCATCGATTTTTTTCTTAACTCTGAATTATACAACATTTATGTCCTTATTCTGGTAATAATTTTTTTCCTTAAGTCTCATAGGCATGCACGATGATACAACACCCTTTCCACTTCTATAGTTCTATCTATAAATCTATTAATTTTATATATCTATCTCTCCATTCTTTTATCTTAATATATCCAAATAATGAAAATAATTAAAATATGGTATCTCTTGTCCATAATTTCTACCATCTCTATTTCCATTGAAATTGCAATCCACATAATTCTTTTAGTTCTACAAATTTTCGATCACAAGGCAATAGGGCAATTAGGTTTATATAAATCTGAGTGTTGGGCAATAAATACATTCACATAGAATGAATGTGGTGAAGAGGAGGATTCTTAGAAGAATATGTGGTATGATTAAGAAGGATCAAATTAGAACTACGGAATTATAAATAATTTTAAAGCTTCATAACTGAATACAAGGTATTATGCAAATAACATACGCCATGGGTAGCAAGTTTGTCCGTCATAATTGCCGAGAGATACGAGCATAGTGATGACAATTGATGAAGGCACACAGTGACAAGAAATTCACTTGGATCACCCAAAGTACTACTAACACCTCCAGTTGTTCTTTACATATATGTCCTTAATGACTTCAATATACATCTAAGTATGCTATTCTTCCCTACTGCCCACCACTCAGAAGCCATTTCAATGTCAATAAAAATTATGTTTAAATTATTTTTTCTCTTCGATAATAACACTTTTAGTTAGTACATAAGCAAGAACATAAAGCATCGCTGGTTACTTGAAAGTAAGCCATAAAAGAAGAAACACAACCTGATCGTTTAACAATCTCGAACATGTAAATGTTTCACATAAAATGTTCAGCATTAGATATGATTCGGATATGCCAATAATCTGAAACATGTCACTTCAAGCGTAAATTGAAAACAGAAACCCAGATTAGGGGGGTGGGAACTAAGGGAATGGGGAGAGGAGAATTATTGGTGTCTAAGAATCTGCAGTGTGCCCGAAGGTACCCATGTCAACACAACACAATGCAGGTACGACTGAAAAAGACACGTCCGACCCACCAAGGATACATGCTACCTAAGTTCTTGGAATTGTATATATGCAATCCACTTCAAAACCCTAAAAATATTTATCTCTATGTAATACTAAACCTTTCTGAAAACGGCCCAATAAATTTTCTAACATGTACAAAATTCAGCCAACAAATCCTACTCAAATTGGTTAAGATCCTATCCAGAAATCCTAGATTATTGAAATCTTGCTAAGAAACAAATAAAAAGAACAAGAACAGCTGGAAGGATCGACTCACCAGTACGCTAGATGGCACCTAAGGATTGTAAACGGGCACAGGGACACAGGTCAGTACAAGGCCCAACGAGCTGAGTAGTTCGGGCTTTGATTACACAGAGTTAACATGGGCGGATGGGCCATAGTCAGGTTAGGCTCAAACTTTCAGCCCCAAAAAGTATTTCTCGTCGGATATGGGCACGTTTATTCAGGCCCCAAGCCCAACTTATGTTTGTTTTTCTATATACTAGTATACAACAGATATGCAAATTTACACACATCTACTTTGTTAACATCACTGGCTCGGATTTAAGGAGCACTCTTTTACATATATATTCTTAACAAACAACTTAATAAATGCCCTTTCCGTGCTGTCGTTCGTTAAGAAGAAAAAGAAGATCAGGCCAGGACCATGCTGAATGTTTGGCATGACAGGCCAGGTTTGGGATTAGGCTTTATAAGTCAGTTCTGGGTCAAACTTGGGCCAATCTGGAAATACCAAATTTTGAGCCTGGTCGGGTTTGGGTATAAATTAGCGAGTATGGCCGAGGCCCGCCCGACCTTGGGGTGGCCCAACCCGAGTATGACCCATTTACAATCCTGTCCATGGCCCCCACTTACTCCATCAGTTCAGATAGCCTAAGGCCCCCGCTTGTCACCTCAGTCATCGATGGTTGCCTTACATCATGCATTCCCCCTGCTCCCACTCATCCCACTGAAATAGAAACTGATCTCGAAGGGGTTCGTCATTTTGTCAGCATTTCTGATGTGTCTATACCTGACCTATGCATGCCTATACCTTGATTGTCGTGTATATGTATAATGTTCTATACATAAGTGTATCCTGTTTATGTGTCTATGTTGTCACTCTTGTGTGGTCAATGTAACATACTTGCAATCAAATATGGATGGTTCTGCACCCATATAACATAGTAACCATCTTAGTTTTTTGGCCAGTTATGCCTTTCAAGATTTAGTCAAAACAATTCCTAATAGGACAAAATTGTTTGGATTTGGGCCCAACAAAACTGAATCAGCACCCTAAAACCGAGTATGAACTTTTCCGCTTACTATTGGACTGTTTGATCAATTTCATCTATTTTGGGTCCATTTTGGGCTTGATTCAATCGAATTGAAAAAAAAACGACTAAATCAAACCTAAAAAAGTCAAACAAACCTAAAAACAAATGGCTCATTGTTTAATTCCTTATATCACTTTTATAAAATCAAACTAGACCCATATTTCCATATATATTTAAAGCCCAATGAGATTGGTCATGCTTGCCTATTTTCCAAAATACCCAATAAATTGCTTTCTGGAAATGTCTAACAATTGCACCATTCATTATACGCATTTAGCTTTTATTTATGATTGTGACATGACACAAGTTTTACTCTCATTTAGCTACCTTTCAATTTCAGTTTCGTATCTGGTTTTGGTCAAAACAGAAACTAAAATTTAGGCCGAAATGATGAAAATTTTCAAGACGGTAAAAAAGAGGCAATTGGATGTATTTTTAAAGTTTTTTTAAATTTAAGTCTTTTATGGTTGAATTTTATACATATTTACATGGATTGTTTTTAGAAAATATATCAATTACCAAATAATAGTAAGCTTGCATGGTTCATGATAACCAAGATGGAATGTCAATAAACTGGAAATAAATCCTGATAATCATCATATACTTTCATTGTTTTGTTTAACGTCGTCGCATTCATCTCGTCCCATTATTTAATAGTAGTCTGTCTTTTCCTTTCCCTCAACAGTCATTCTTTCTATTTCCCTCCATCTTTTTGCTTCATTTATTAGTTGACTCTCAAGAACATGACGCATATGTACCTCAACACGTCTCTCGTCAAGTAACATTTCAATCAATATTCTTCAAAAAAAGAGGGAACCAATCCTGGTGTACGTTATTACTTTCCATATAAAATTACACCTCATCACATTCCAAAGAATATTACGGCTCATCCCAAACAGATAAACTCTACTTAGAATGTCCCACCTATGCCACCCAACGACGTTCGCACTTTAACGAGAACAACAGATACATACCTATTACACAATTCAGATGCTGACGAGAACACCAGTGGGAAAAATGTATGCCAAGACGATTGTGTTGACGACGACAATGGTGGCGAACGCAACTGCGTCGACGATGGCAATGGTGGCAGAGACGACTGCGCCGGTGAAGGCAGTGAGGATGACGACATCGGTCAAAATCCGAGCGAATCTATTGGCAAAATCCGGCAACACCGGTGATCAGGCAAGATTCGACGAATCAGGTGAGATCCAAGGGCAAGATTCGACGAGGTCCGCCGACAAAATTCAACAATTTCGGAGGAATCAGGCGAGATCTGGCAGCGAGATCCAGCGATTTATCCGGCAATCCTGGCGGCAAGATTCAGCGATTCCAACGGTGAGATCCAGTAACTTTGATCAAAATCAGTTGGACTTCGACGAAATCCGACGAGGCATGGGTAGTTTCGATCAAAACCAGCCTCCATTTAAGCCCCCGACCTACACGTTTCGTGAAATTTGTGGGTGGTTTCGATCGAAACGATTGAAATGACCTCGAAACAATCAACTTCGTCGAAATCAACACCGAAATGGGAGCAACATGTGGCTTCGATGGGCCCCTTTTTTCGATTCGAATATTATCGAAAACGACGAAATGGATCTGGTTTCAGTGGGCCCCCACTATTTCGTCCTAAATTTCGATGGATCCCCACCATTTCGGCTGAAATTCACGAAATTGATCTAAAATCCCAAAATGTTGTCGAAATTGGAACGAGTCGGGGTTCGGACCCCCCCCCCCCCCCCCCCCCCTTCGTTTCGACACCGACCGAAGCAGAAATATTTCGACGAAATTTCATAATTTCGACCGAAATTTCAAACCATGATAGAGATATAAGGTGGGAGGCTGGCAGCAAGGTGCCTCCATGTGTAGAGATCCATTGGCGCAGGTTGGCACCAACATCGCCTAAAAAGTAGAGACTGGTCGGAGTAGTGGATCACGACATTCTCCTACGCCACGTATCACACTTGACACTCCAAGTGGTGCCAGCAGCCTGATGTCGCTGGTTCTTTGGGTTTGTAGCCTAACACCTATCATGCCGCCTGACACCTGATTTGTGCTAGGGGACAAGCAGGCATCCTTCCTCACCTTTGATCTTATATCTTTTGAGAAAGGGCCAAGCATGGTGAGATTCATCACGTCGCCTACTGGGTGAGCCTATGAGCTCGCCACACCCCATTATCCTTTCTTGTCCTCACCATGTCTCCACCAGGTCACCCACAGGCTGGTCCTGTGAGATCGTCATGGAACATGCTCCTTGTGCATGCCACTAGGCAAGCTCACTGCTGACGTCTCAATGACATCACCACCAGTTCGCCCAAAGGCTGGTCCTGCAAGGTCATCATGAGTCGTACTCACGCCACTAAGCGAGCTAGCTCTCGTTATCGCTAAATGGTCGTCACAGATCATCCTTCCTGTGCGACCGATAGGCGAGCACCTAGCTCTCGTCAAGGGAACTTCCTATTGGCGTCATGATTACATCACCCATGACGTCACCACCAGGCCGCCCAAAGGTTGGCCCCGCGGGAATCATGGACTGTGCTCCTCGTGCACGCCACTAGGCGAGCTCCTACCTCATGTTAGTTGAGCTCCCTGTTGGTGTCACAATGATATCACCACCATGTCACCCAAATGCTGACCCTGTAAGATCGTCATGAGATGTTCTCCTCATGAACGCGCTAGGCTAGTTCCCTCCTGACGTCACGTGTCGTCACTATGTATCACCACTAGGTCGCCTAAATGCTTACCTGCGAAGTTTTCATGGGACCGTTAGAAGAGCTCCCTGTCACTTTGGTCCTTTTGCCGAGCTTGGTCATTTTCTCCTTTGGATCTTTCAGGGGTTTTCTAGTTATCAGCATTACCACATGGAGAGCATCTGCGCTACTATATGTCGCATATTAATGCAGCCACATGGACAACGAACATGTGACATTTCTAGAATCTACAGTGACAATCTCAGTTTTTTGGCCAATTATGCCTTTGTTTGAGGATTTAGTCAAAACCACACCAAATAGGTCGAAATTGTTTCGATTTGGACCCAACAAAACCGAATCAACGCCCAAAAACCGAGTATCAACTTTTTTTTATTCCTATTCAATCGTTTAAGATCCATTTCGTTCATTCCAAGACCATTTTGGTTCCCTTTCGGGTTTGATTCGGTTGAATCGGACAAAAATGACTAAATCGCGGACCTAAAAAGGACGAACCCAAAACCACAAGGGTCATTGTTTTAATCTTTAAATCAATTTTCTACCATCAAATTTTCCCTGTATTTCCATATATTTTTTGAGTCTCGTGTGATTGGTCATGCTTGCCCTATTTTCCCAATAGATTGTTTTATGGAAATGTCTATTAATTGCACTATTCATTATAAGATCATGTTTTGTTTATGATTGCCACATGACTCGAGTTTCACTTTCTCATTTAGCTATTGTTATTCATATCCATGTGCATGCAGCTGGCAAGTAAACGATAAGCCATAAATCGAATTTGTAGTTATTTGTTAGTATAGGTTGTGTTAGGCTATTGTTATATGCTAAGGTAGATCATCTTGTATTGGCCACGTGCACATATGTCATGGATATTAAGACATATCCACTAACAATCATCGGACTCACTTCAACCAAGTCTTTGTTTCCTAAGATTTTGTGTTCTGATGAATTCGACTATTACATGTGTTTGCACCCAACAAATGCACCTGAACCCGTATATCACAGTTTTTGTGTATAATTCTAGTGGTCACTCTACTTTTTTATTAACTTGAGAGGATTTGATGTTAGAAGTTAATGCATCTCAACCTTCAATGGTTTATTTTGCGCATACATTGTTCGAGGGTTTGTCGGAACCCAAACTGAACCAACAAATTGGTCAGTTTGCTGGTTCGGCCTAGTTCAGATTCGGTTTGCCTCGTTCGGATCCGATTCTTCCTTGTTTGGATTTGGTTCAGCCAAATTGGATTTGAACAAGGCTGATTCAACCAAATCAGAGCCAAATAGTTTTTTCACTATACTACCCTCTTACCATCTTAGAGTTAAATAGTATTTTTCTTGTTTCCATCACATTCTGTACTACAATGTACACTTCATATTGGCATTTAGATAATGAAACCACCTGGAAGAAATGCATCGAACATAGATTGAAATAGCAATATAATATATGCTATGAAGTTATTTATCTAAACTTGTTCCAGTCTTATAAGTGGAAATGGGGTATTAGTAAAGATGCTAGATGGAAAGAGAAAAAGACAAAAGTTGGATAGAATTGCTAAAGTGAACCATAACTAGATCCAGAATTTGGACAAAATAGACTTTTGTGTATCTAGGTCTTAATAATCACTCTATTTTTTGGCCAAGTTGAGTGGATGATGGCTTAAACATCTCCCTTCTATGGTTTATATTGTACTCTTGCTTTGTGACTTTTTTGTCATCTTATCATAGGAGTTTTATAGAATAAGTTCTTTTTGTTGATTACATCTAGTTCAGTTTGTATTCCCATGTCCACTTTTTGCAGTCATTCAGAAAATAGAAACAAGAAGAACTGAAGAAGTGTACGATAAATATAAAGAGAACAAATGAAGAAATATGTGATATGAACTTCAGAGGCATATAAACTGTTCTTGGACTTATGGTATTGCCAAAGATGCTAGATTTGAGTGCTGAAGCATGATGTAGGAGAAACAAACTGAAATGCCAAGATTCTCATACAAACAATAGATTTGTTGGGAGCATGGAAGATAATTTTCTCATTAATTGAAAAAAGGGATTATAGAAAATTAGAACGTTTGTACTGTAGAGTAAAGATAGATAATAAGAAATAATAACAACCGTAGAAGAATGTCATGTTCCTTAAACATAGACTTGCACCTATCTCATAAACAAAGCCAAGACTGGGTTCTTTACTACTTACAAAGCTTGATTAGAGTCATCATCAACCCAAAACAATTCTCATGAGGAAACTGAAGTTTGTTCAATAGTCAAAACTTTGGTGCTAAAGGAAGGAATTAACAGCATCACAAAAATAATCCTGAGACAAATCTTTTACTATTGCAAAACGAAAGTGATGCGAAACAATGCGGGGATGGTAATGTCAGTAATTGATTGAGCAAGCAGGGCTTAACTATTAATTGTGATACCAAGCGGAAAAATTAGTTCAAATAAATAACATGGGCATATGTGTTGGGAACTACTATCACAATGCCGATTGCTCTCGATTCTAGGTGATAAAGAACAATACTTAAATTGCTGGCTAATAGTCCTACTTGCAATATTTAGATTAGCAACTTAGCAGGCCAGGTGGACGCTCAATCTCACGAAAGGGGCAGCAGTTGACAATAATAAAAAACTAGAGATTCAATTCATTGGTGTCTACCGGAAGCACCTAATCGGGAGGAAGCGTACCCACTGAGGGTTGTGAGGGGCCTCAGGGATCTCAGCTGGTGGCGGAGTCGATGTCGATGCGGGGTCCTCGAGTTGGGTCGGGGCTTGAGCAAGGGCCCGGAGTGCTAGTACGTTGGGATGTACAGGCGTGTCGAGATGCCACCGTTGATGGTTCTCCGAGATTCCCAGCCGGGCTTCTGCGTCCTTGGCGACGAGGTAGGTGATGCGCTCCACGTACTCCTTCACGTTCTCGCCGGTGCTGAACTGGAAGTCGAGGAAGGGGGAAAGGATATCGAGGAATCCATCTTTGTCGTCGATCAGGCCGTGATCAACATCGGGATTGGCCATGCCGTCATGCCGAGGGGATGGGCTACCGGGGTAGGGAGATGGTGTTCGGGTTGGGTCGCGGGGAAGGGGGGAATCGGGTCGAATCGGATGAGGGAAGGGGGGGGGGGGGGGGGGGGGGGTCGGAATCGGACCGGGAGGGGGTGGGGATCGGGCCGGCCGAATAAGGGAGGAGGGAGGGGATCGAGGTCGGGTCGGCCTGCAACGCCGGGAGGAGGGGAGGGGGTCGGGGTCGGGTCGGGTCGGCGGTGCCGAGTACAGGGTGGGGTGGCCGGGTCGGACCAGCCACAGAAGAAGGGGGGGGGGGGGGAAGCGGGGCTACGGCGCGGGGAAGGAGGGTGGTGGCCGGTGGTGGGGGCGCGGGGCAAAGGGGGGGTGGCACCGGTGGGGCAGACCGGTCGGGTGGAAGAGGAGGGAGGGGGATCGGGCAAAGGGGGTGGCACCGGTGGGGGCAGGCCGGTCGGGTGGGAGAGAGGGGAAGGGGATCGGGGGGGGGAGGTGTGGCGCCGGTGGGTGAGAGAGAGAGATGGGGAGGGACCAGCTAGGGTTTCACACACCTAATCTGGACCTAGGGTTTCACACACCTAGGGTTTGGGGCTTCACACACCTCACCCTGTTGTCGCTCAACACAAAGTGGAGAAACAGAAATTTTATTATTCATTCAATATCCTTACATGACCAATGGGTAGGCCTATATAAAGGCCTGTGATAGCAAACAGAAATCCCCGGAAATCGAGGTGGGACTAAATAAAATAGTGCAACAATGAAACAACTATGATGAGCCTGAATGCCTGATCAGAGCCATAGACTCAGGTGGCACCTCCTGCGCTGTTACACGCGCCATGGCCGCTGCTCGATGTCCCCATCATTCTCCCGGGGTGGAAGAGAACTCGACTCCGTCGAGTAAGGCTCGGTGCGGCTCTCGTACAGCTCCAGCAGGTCCGGGTCAAGCCGTTGCAGTTCTTCTCGCTCCACCCATGTATCCTCAGAAGGGGGCTTCCCTTTCCAGCGAATTAAGTACTTCCGGGTTCCACCGTCTCTACTAGAGACAATTTCGTCATCCAGAATTTTATCAATGCCGACTGCTGTAGGATTTGGGAGATTTCGAGGTAGGGAGGGGCTCTCAGAAACAGGGTCCAAGGTAGGCTCGTCTATCAAAGGATTACTAGGATTGAAATTTGGGCTATTGTAGGCCACTAGATCTTCAATATTGAAAGTCGAACTAATGCCAAAACCCTCAGGTAATTCGATAACATAAGCATTGTCATTTATCTTCCTTAGGATCCGAAAGGGGCCGGCACTGCGTGCATGTAGTTTCTTAACAGTTCCCGGGGGAAACCGTTCCGGACGGATCCGGACCATCACATAATCCCCGACGTTAAAAGTTTGAACTCGTTTTCGGGCATCGGCTCGTAATTTATAGTCAGCATTGCTTTGCTCAATCTTGTTACTGATTTCTTTATGTAATTCATGCATGTGTGATGTCAATGCAGATGCAGACTCGGAGACCCTATGATGATCAGTCATAGGAATGAGATCTATTGGTTGCCTAGGCTTAAAACCATGGATAATTTCATGTGGACTCATGCCGGTAGTTCTATTAACAGATGCAAACTCGGCAATGGACAGTTTGAGATCCTAACTCCCGACATGTTCGCCTACCAGGGTTCGCTGGAGATTTCCCAGACTCCAGTTGACCACTTCCGTTTGACCATCAGTCTGTGGGTGGAATGCGGTAGAGAATTGAAGCTTGGTGCCCAATTTGTGCCAAAGGGTCTTCCAGAAAAAACTAGTGAACTTGACATCCCTATCGGACACAATGGTCTTTGGTAGCCCATGCAGCCTTATAATGCCATCAACGAATATTTTGGCAACTCGAGACGCATCAGAGGTTTTGGAACATAGTAGAAAATGGGCCATCTTGGAGAAGCGGTCTACCACCACTAGAACTGAATCGTGCTTTCTGAGGGTCTTGGGGAGACCGAGCACGAAATCCATACTGATGTCTTGCCAGGGGCAGTTGGGAACCGGCAGTGGTGTATACATGCCGGTATTTTGCTTTTGTTGCTTGGCCAACTGGCAGGTGTGACACCGACTCGCATGTTTAGCGACATCTCGCTTCAGACTTGGCCAGAAAAATCGATACTCAATGGCCTCGATGGTTTTATTAACGCCAAAATGGCCAGCAAGACCACCCGCATGAAGCTCCCAAATAAGGAATTCACGAAGGGATGTTCGGGGGATGCACAGCCGACGGCCACGGAAGAGGTACCCGTTTTGCATAAGGTACCCGTCTATTTCTCGAACTGTACCGTCTACTAGTGCAGCATAGACTTCACCGAAATCGAGACAGGACTCGTACTCAGCTCTCAGCCTTTCAAAACCCTCGACCGCAGCGGTTAACTTGGACAGAACGACCATGCGACGACTGAGTGCGTCGGCCGCCTTGTTTTCTACTCCCGCTTTATGGCGCAGGGTGAAAGTGTAGCCCTGGAGGAACTCAACCCATCGACCATGTCGTGCGTTAAGCTTCTTCTGTGAGTAGATATACCGCAGGGCCTCATGGTCAGAATAGATAACGAATTCTTGCGGGAGTAGGTAGTGTCGCCAGTGGCGAAGCGACTGGATTACCGCATAGAATTCCTTATCGTAAGTGGAGTATCGATGGCGAGTTTCATTCAACTTCTAGCTGAAATACGCGACAGGATGACCTTCTTGGGAGAGGACGCCCCCAATGCCGATTCCGGAGGCGTCACAGGCCACTTCGAAGACTTTGGTAAAATCTGGGAGGCGCATCACAGGTGCCTCAACCATTCGCTTCTTGATTTCCAGAAAAGCCCTAGTGGCAGCATTCGTCCACTCAAACTCGCCCTTTTTTAGACAGTCTGTGATTGGGGCCGTAATGGTACTGAACCCCTTGATGAATCTTCTGTAAAAGGTGACGAGACCGTGGAAGCTCCGGACATCCCGGATATTCTTGGGTTCGGGCCATTCTTCAATTGCGCGGACCTTTTCCGGGTCGGCGGAAACCCCATTGACAGAGACAACAAAGCTGAGGAAGTGGACTTCGGAGCAAGAAAAGTGCATTTCTTAGGATTGGCGAATAGCTCCTCCTTCCTTAGTACAACGCAGACTTGCCGAAGGTGGTCTAAGTGCTGTGCCTGGGACTGGCTATAAATGAGTATGTCATCAAAGTACACCACAAGGAATTTTCCCATAAAAGGGCGGAGTACTTGTGTCATCACTCTCATGAAAGTGCTCGGCGCATTGGTCAGCCCAAAAGGCATAACCATCCATTCGTACAGTCCGTCCTTGGTCTTAAACGCCGTCTTCCACTCATCTCCAGGGCGGATGCGAATTTGGTGGTAACCACTCTTCAAGTCAACTTTGGAGAAGACTGTGGCTCTAGACATCAGGTTTAACAGATCATCCAGGCGAGGGATAGGGAAACGGTATTTGACCGTTATCTTATTGATGGCACGGCTATCTACGCACATACGCCAGGTTCCATCCTTCTTGGGTGTAAGCAGAGCTGGAACCGCGCAAGGACTCATGCTTTCTTTGATGAAACCCTTTTTCAATAATTCATCAACCTGCCGTTTCAACTCGGCATGTTCTGTAGGGTTCATTCGGTAGTGGGACAGGTTGGGGAGGCTGGCTCCAGGAACCAAGTCGATGGCGTGTTGTATGTCACGCATCGGAGGCAGTTGGTCTGGGAGGTCCTCAGGGAAGACATCAGCGAACTCTTTCAGTACTGGGGCAATCTCTAGGGGAATAACTTGGGTGGACTCTTTAGGAACTTCCCGGGCTGCAAGGATCATGATTGGAGCCCCTTTTTCCAGCTCGATGCTCAATTCTTTGGCACCGATATAATTGACGTTGCTGGCTTTCTTCTTGGAGGTGGGCTGTTGCGCAGGCTGACCACTCTTGGGTTGAGAGGGTAACAGTTTAATTTTCTTGCCTTCATGTTCAAAAAAGCACATGTTGGATCGGCCGTAGATGAGAATATCATTATCGAAAAGCCAAGGTCGTCCTAGTATAACTTGACCCACATCCATAGTCAAAACATCACACCAGATCTTCTCCTGGTAAGCATTGAAGTTTATGGGGACCAAACACCTTTGCTTGACCTCCATTGCCGTAGAGTTGATCCAGGAGACTTGGTATGGTCGGGGATGGGGAACTGCCTTCAATCCAGTCTTGGAGATCACGGCAGACGAAACTGCGTTAACGCAACTTCCACTGTCGATGATCACTTTGCAGTTTTTATCTCCGATTCAGGTAAAGGTATGAAAGATGTTGGTACGCCTTCAGTCATCTTGTTCTTTGGGCTGTAACAGCGCGCACCTTACAACGGCCAACACAGTGGGTGTTGTGTACCTAAGGTAACCTAGAGTGAAGTCATCGCCCTCTTCATCGAAGTCTCCATCATCATCAGCTTGGTATACAAACCCATCCATGTCTGACTCCAGGGCCTCAACAGGTGTGCCATCAATGATGTTGATTTTGACGGGGCTGGGGCAGTTTGCAGCCACGTGCCCATAGCCCTGGCACTTGTAGCATTTGATAAGGGGACTGACCTTGGAAAAGTCTCTCTCAGGGCCCTTGCCACGACTGTCCCTTTCATTGTTCCGACTCGGGGGGTCTGTCCTTGGTTGGGATTGGGTGGGATAAGACCGACTCGGATAATTGCTCGAGGAGGGTCGAGGGGCATGACTTCGAGAATCACCCCTGTGAGGGTGGCTAGATCGGAAGCTATCAAGATCTTGGACTAGGGCGTACGCCCTTTCTAGCTCGGTGACATCACGAGCAAGGAGCTCATTCCTCAGGTCCTCTCTCAACCCCGATCGAAAACGGGATAGGACCTGGACGGGGGTTTCGGTTCCCAAGACATTGCAGCGAGTCAAGAACTCATCGAATTTGGCTACATAGTCCTTGGCGGATTTGTTGCCCTGGGTGAATTGGTGCCACTGGTCCAGAAGGCGGGCTTGATACGACGGAGGCACATATTTGCCTTTTAACTCATTCTTCATCGCGACCCAATTATCGATGGGGTCTTGGGTTCGGGCAACTCTCAGTGCCTCGACGTTGGTCCAATATTGACTGGCAGGTCCACTCAGTTTCATCGCGGCGAAACGGACTTTCCTTGGTTCCGTTAAGGGATACCAGGCAAAATATCGGTCCATGAATTGAAGCCAGTCCAAGAAAAACTGAGGATCATACCTGCCATCGAAAAAGGGCAATTCTAGCCTGATGCTCCGGAGATATTGTTCATCCGGATCTTGATGATTTTGCCAAGGTGTCCGAAGGTCTTGAGGGTCCAGGGGTGGTGGAGTCCGTGGTGAAACTTGGTCCAGACGGTCAAAACGGGCGTCCGTATCACGCTGGTAAGCAGCAAAGTTCTGGTTCATAGGGGCTATCCCTTGAGCTAACTCGGTAAGTGTCCTAACCAAGGTGTCGGATCCATGTTGAAACTGTCCGACTCGCTAGACTCTCCTAACAGGTATGGCCTACCTATACGGGTTGGCATGCACAATTAAAATGATGCTTAATGAATGCTAAGTTCAAATGCAATTATCATGCCTACCTAAACCATGCTCTGATACCAGAAATGATGCGAAACAATACGGGGATGGTAATGTCAGTAATTGATTGAGCAAGCAGGGCTTAACTATTAATTGTGATACCAAGCGGGAAAATTAGTTCAAATAAATAACATGGGCATATGTGTTGGGAACTACTATCACAATGCTGATTGCTCTCGATTCTAGGTGATAAAGAACAATACTAAAATTGCTGGCTAATAGTCCTACTTGCAATATTTAGATTAGCAACTTAGCAGGCCAGGTGGACGCTCAATCTCACGAAAGGGGCAACAGTTGACAATAATAAAAGACTAGAGATTCAATTCATTGGTGTCTACCGGAAGCACCTAATCGGGAGGAAGCGTACCTACTGAGGGTTGTGAGGGGCCTCAGGGATCTCAGCTGGTGGCGGGGTCGATGTCGATGCGGGGTCCTCGGGTTGGGCAGGGGCTTGAGCGAGGGCCCGGAGTGCTAGTACGTTGGGATGTACAGGCGCGCCGGGATGCCACCGTTGATGGTTCTCCGAGATTCCCAGCCAGGCTTCTGCGTCCTTGGAGACGAGGTAGGTGATGCGCTCCACGTACTCCTTCACGTTCTCGCCGGCGCTGAACTGGAAGTCGAGGAAGGGGGACCGGATATCGAGGAATCCGTCTTCGTCGTCGATCAGGCCGTGATCAACATCGGGATCGGCCATGCCGTCATGCCGAGGGGATGGGCTACCGGGGTGGGGAGGTGGTGTTCGGGTTGGGTCGCGGGGAAGGGGGGGAATCGGGTCGGATCGGATGAGGGAAAGGGGGGGGGGGGTCGGAATCGGACCGGGAGGGGGTGGGGATCGGGCCGGCCGGATGAGGGAGGAGGGAGGGGATCGGGTCGGCCTGCAACGCCGGGAGGAGGGGAGGGGGTCGGGGTTGGGTCGGGCCGGCGGTGCCGAGGGCAGGGTGGGGTGGCCGGGTCGGACCAGCCACAGGAGAAGGGGGGGAAGCGGGGCTGCGGCGCGGGGAAGGAGGGTGGTGGCCGGTGGTGGGGGCGCGGGGCAAAGGGGGGGTGGCACCGGTGGGGCAAGCGGGTCGGGTGGAAGAGGAGGGAGGGGGATCGGGCAAAGGGGGTGGCACCGGTGGGGGCAGGCCGGTCGGGTGGGAGAGAGGGGAAGGGGATCGGGGGGCGGGAGGTGTGGCGCCGGTGGGTGAAAGAGAGAGAGAGAGAGAGAGAGAGAGAGATGGGTAGGGACCAGCTAGGGTTTCACACACCTAATCTGGACCTAGGGTTTCACACACCTAGGGTTTGGGTTTGGGGCTTCACACACCTCACCCTGTTGTCGCTCAACACAAAGTGGAGAAACATAAATTTTATTATTCATTCAATATCCTTACATGACCAATGGGCAGGCCTATATAAAGACCTGCGATAGCAAACAGAAATCCCCGGAAATCGAGGTGGGACTAAATAAAATAGTGCAACAATGAAACAACTATGATGAGCCTGAATGCCTGATCAGAGCCATAGACTCAGGTGGCGCCTCCTGCGCTGGTACACGCGCCATGGCCGCTGCTCGATGTCCCCATCAGAAAGCCTCCTTCAATACCACCAATTCTACTCTCAAACACCCTAATCAGTTAATCCTAATTCCTTCAAGAATAAGTTGCGATACTCAACCTAGAGGAAGAAAGATATGAAACTTAAAAGGAGGAGAAAGATTTTATAGTTAATCCCTCAAATTTCCAACATACATGAGTTCTTAATTGATCTACATTTTTATGATATAATCTCAAGCTTCCTAAACTTGATCTACTATCATGAATATGCTTGTGAAATATTCGATCTTGGGCGTGTTCTTCTTCCTCCGTGCAACATAACTATTCTAGCAACCTTCCCTCCATTGGTCCCGTAATTAATGCAATGCATGGTTAGCAATGCTCAATTATTTTCTTAGTTCAAAGCCCTTTGGTTCCTTGTCAAAGAATCTAAAAACAGATGACACTGTAGTCGGAAATGTGGAATATTTTGGACACTAAATGATGACCATTGTAAGGCATAAGTACATATTGGAAGTAATGTTATATTGTGTTCTAATCACCAAAAAGCTAGCTTTTTGAATAAACACAAAGAATTACACTTACACCTAATGTTTCTACTATGAGAGCTGTGATATCCAAGCCTTTGTAAAGAATAAAGTGACAAGAAGAAGACGCAATCACACAACCATAGAAGACAAAAAGATTTAACGAGGTTCGGCAATATGCCTACATCCTTCACGGCCGATTCCACTATGCTCCGAGGCAAAAAATACAAGACGATACAACGAATACAGAACCTGACTGCTAACAATCTATACATACCCCATGCACTTAGGGTTTACATAGAACCGCAAAAAGTAGTAGCAAAAATACCCCGAAATAGTACGGATGCCCAAAAACCTTTGGAACCCTAGGCCATCGGCACGTCAAGAGAATGCATCCCAATATTCTAACCAAACAATTGGGCTCCACCCAACATACAACTATAATATTAAAATAGGCATAGACTAAATACCTAATGTAGGCCATAGACACAGTTGGGCTGCATGGAGATGGACCAATACTAGGATATTTTGATTCAAGTAAACCATAAAAGATTTAACTCATTTTGAAGCAATGAATTGCAATGCAAAACTTAAAGGAGTAATTAAATTTCCACAACAAAAAAATACATGAAAGTTAAAATTAAATATGCTCCAATCTCTAAATTTATGGGGATGAACTATCTCGCCATGTTATTTGAACCCCACAAAACATATTGATCTCGAACACTAGTTTGACCAAACTAAACATGTGCTATCCAGCCTATCATAATGTAGAAAGAACCATAAAGTATTGTATATAACTCTAACTCCTACAAACATCTTGTGCTTGGACATTGAACAATTTTCGACACACACACTGACAACTCTGTCAATGACTCATGGTGCTCAAAGATTTCTTTCCCAATTATGGATACACACCTCAAACAAAAAGTATTCGCTCATCTGTGGATTTAGAAAGACAATGCACTCAAGGATACCAAAAGTTGCAGATAAACGATAATTTAATAATATTGCATCTGCAATATTATAGTTCTTAAGGATACAACATGGCCCTACATTACTTAAATATTTATACATTTTAATTATTTACCAGAATAAGAAGTTAGTTTAGGAAACATAGTGTGAACTCGTACCAGGAAGCATTTATCTAATAGCCCTTAAAAATACATAAAATGCAAAGCAAAATTTTAAGTTTTTTTTATGAAACATGTTTATCATTAACTATGATGTCACCAATATAAGAATATGAAAAGGAGGGTAACAACAAGATTTGTTGAGATTTTCATGATAGGCTATAAATTTGTTCAAGGCATGAATCATGTGTGCAAGTTAAGATGAAAACTCATTTAAATTCCTTTGGTGGTTAAAAAAATAATTAAAGCGATCATCATATAATCATCATCCAAGCCCTATCCCATTAAGATAAGACTCAACTATGAGGAACATTGACAAGAATTTTCGAACCGATAGTCAACCCGGTGTCAACCCTCTAAGTGGGTACCGAAAACATGACCATGGCTACTTCGAAAGATACGGGCATGCCAAGAAGCCTAAAAGGCCAGTTGGCGGGTAGATAGACATACCTTGTTGGTTACATAGTTAAATCTCATGCAACCAGGGAGCAATAAAAAATCAAGTTGTTAGTAAAGATAATTGTATTATACCTGATCAATAAGAGCTCAAGGTTCAATAAACATCGATACCTAGAATAACATGAAAATTTGGAACAAGCACAAGATTGGACCATTTTGAGCGATACTGAACACAGGACATTCATAACGTATGTGCCCATTCAAGAAAAAAGAACACGACTTTCACTACATCTTTAGTTTCTTCCACGAAAACAAAGGGCATCTCCATGTAAAATCGTCATCTCTTTTCTATTCCTAGATCATAGCAGGGCATAGAAAAATCACGTATGAACGATAGTATCTACCAAACAAGCAAGTTACCAAATAATGAACGGATACGATAGTAAGTTTTAGTTCATAGCAAATTTTCAATAAAAGCATAATTATGTCGCAATCCTCACTTGCAGAATGACCAATAATCAAAATGGGTATCTAAGTATACAGTACAATAACAGTAAACCATGAGCATTCAGTACTGTGACATCAAGCATTGCTAACCAAATCCGGACAGCTGCGAAGGGGCCTACTTCTGATGGTGCCTGGAACCCTTCTTCTTCGGAGCCACGGCAGCTTGCGGTTTTGGGTGGCAATCGGCCTCGCTCGGGTCGAGCCAATTCAGCGGGTGGCGGTTGAAGAAGGGCCAATTGGGAACAGTGATCAGTGCGGTGAGGGTGACCCCAGCAGCATATATGAGCAGCATCATCTGGAAGGAGCCCATGGTGTACCCGATCCCGAAAGCCGCGACGGCGAACGCCACCAGCAGGATCTCCATCACCATCTCCGAGAGCTTCTGGCCTTGCCAATCCATCTAAGCAAAGGATAATGAGAAGCGGATCGAGGGTTTGTACGGCTGCATTAGAAACCCTAACCCTAGAACTCCCATTGCTGGATTAGGGTTTCGAGAAAATCCATGGACGAGTGAAAGGGATATCATTACTTACTTTGGAAAAGGGTGGAAGAAAACGGTGACCCAGCGATCGAAAGATCGGATCAGGAGGCAGGGGGCAGTCTCCAAAATGGAAGAGAGCGTCGGGCCGGCGATCGAATCGGAGGAAGGAAAATCTATTACAAAATTGTATTTTAAAAATATAAAATTATTAAACTATTGTTATAAATAGGGGTGTAAACGGATATTCGAAAATTCATATCCGATCCGTATTCAAATCCCAATTTTACGGAGATTTATCTGAATAAATATTCGGAAGAGCGGATTCTGGTAGCATTTTTTAATATCTGATAATCCATATAAAAGGATATCCATATATCCGTATCTGTAATATATATTATGATATTTGTGTGTGTATTGTGATCCAAGAACAGATCTTAATGACGGGTTGCGTTACATCGTTGCATTAAATAGTAAATACAAAAACAGAGACATTGGTACCAACTTTGGTTTTGGAGCTCACCACTCGATGTGACCCAAAACTTTGGGCACGACTTGCTCCGACACATGATGTAAAGCTACATAACGGCAAGCTTTGTGTCATACTAAGTCAAATTGGACTATAATATCCCTAAGATTTTTTGAAATGGCTACTGGACCCCCCAGATACCTATTTAAAATCGATGAATAAAAAAAAAACTCAATTTTAATATGTATCTTAATTTGGTTATGTAGGATAAATTGTGTATTTAAGTTTGTATCAAAATTGTTAGACGAAAAATGTATGTACCAAAATCAGCTTCGCTAAAATTCGACCTCGAGGACCTCTAAAGTGCAAACACGTGCACTCCTCTTACGGACTTCAAAACTCAATCCTTTTAAAAGATTGACGTACCAGCTCGACAGCCATGTCAGTCGAAAATAATGGGCTAACGAAAGAATGGTCGACGAAATGATGACCAATGAAGGGATGGTCGACAAAAGAAAGGCCGAGATATAGGAGATCGGTATCTGGAAGGCCTACATTTGGGTGGCCTGCATTTGGAAGGTTTGCATTAGGAAGATCAGTATTCCAGTCAGTCGGTAGGTAGGTCTTACCTTGTGAAGCTACCAATTAGTATTACCTTTTGTAGCTACCAACCGGTCTTGCCTTGTGAAGCTGCCGACCAACCGGTCGACTACTTTGTGACTCTTGGTCGGTCAAGTTGCCCCTCTAAGTCAAAGGCCTATAATTCTAGCACCAAGGTACCCTGCAATTCGCACTGGAAGAGGAGGTCTGCAAATCTCTCCTGAAAATCCACCCCGATGGCTCCCTATAATGACTCACTCGTAACTGCCCCGCGATCTTCTCGACCAAGCGTCAGTTACGGAGTGATATCCCACGTCACGTGATATGTGGAAACCCAATAGATCATAATGAATCCCTAGCAACAATTGTTCAGCACGTACAAACAGTCATAAGGTTCCACATCATCCCCCGTACGAAAATGGTCGCAGGCATTACAAAGACGCGCCATCAATTCTGCCCCATGCGAAGCGCACCCATTGTCCATCCTAGCGCCTATAAAAGGAGGCATACTCCTTAAGAAGGGAGGGTCAGATCCATATGAATGTTTCTAGAAGAGGAGGTGTTGTTGTTTTTCTTCTGGAATCTTCACACTAAGAGATAGAGAGAGATTTGGGAAGGTCGATATTTGAAGGGTTGACACTTCCTGGTTGTATACGAGTTCGGTGTGAGAGTTTGTAACACTTTGAGTTTGATAGTGTATTTTTCTGCCCACCCGTGATTTTTTTCATTCGAGATTGTGAAGGATTTTTTCCATGTAAACTTGGTCTTTTGTCTCATTTGTTTGTTAGATTGTGGTTACCAACTTGAGCTAGAAAATACCCACACAAAAAACAAATATAAACCTTGAATAAGAAATTGAACATTAAATGTTAGCATTTACTATTTATTTTTATGTCTTTTTTGAAATTAGACTCTTTTTTATGTGGTCAATTGCAGTAATATACTTCATCCTATTTGAAATATTATGTGAAAGATGTTTTTGTTGAGGTTGAGCGGCTTGAGCCATAGGCGCAAGTTTATATATTATATAATAAATACGGATATGAATATTATCCGAATCCGGGTACTCCAAGAGATACATATTCGGGCTCTGACGTGGCGGATCAGTGCCAAAAAATTCACCATCATATCGGAGGTATAATGTTTTTGTGGATTTCAATAAACACTGCATTCGGGATGAAGGCCGAGTTCAGTTCTGTTGAATTTTACATTGAACACTGCAATTGGGACGAAAAGTTCAATTTCAAGTGAAATGTTGCAAACCAGGATGCAAGATTCACAAACTTAGTTTTTTTTTTTAAGTTTTTGGCAAGGCTCCTCTTTATTCACCCAGAACACTGCAACATAGATGCCTTGTTATCTCTTTTAGCTACTCTTGTTTATTAGTTATGTCTTTTTTAAAACATTTATCACCCTAACACCACGTATTTTAGATTACTTATTAAATTAAGTTGATTTAAACAACTGGGTGTTAAATTATATATCCTCAGTTCTACTTCAAATAGCTTTCAACGTTAGCCCCATGGGTTTCCTAGGCAAAGGTAGTGTTTCCTCAAAGGTCTTGAGATTCACTATGAGTTATTCTGTCAGCATCTTATACACGTTCTTCGACTCGTCGATAGTTGTAATCTTTGGTCGAAATATTTTTGGAAATGACTGTATGGTTTTGCAGTTAACTCTTGATAAGAAGATGATCTCTCCCAGAGTGAAAGACTCATTCACCACCTAATTCAGTTTGGACTATAATTGATCAAATAATTTATCATCCTTCATTCTCAAGTTCTCGAAAGTGGTTATCAAGCTCTATGATTTTGTTCAACGACCGATTTGAGTAACGTCATGAGTCACCTCAAGAATGACATAAACCACTTTGGAGCCCTTTGCATTTGCAATGCGATGGAACTCATCTTTAGTTAAGTTAGAGTGGATTGCTTTTATGCCCTTCTTATCAAAAGAGAATTGCTCTCGTTCAAATTTTGTCCCCTCCCGGATAGGCTTCGGTGCCACCTTGTCAACCAACACGATCCTATATGGATCAGTCCAACCAGACTCCACTATGTTTCAAACTCTGACATCAATTTGGCATAAGAAATGCTTTCAAATGGACTTTCTGCTACGGGAAATTCGGCCACTTCAGCAAGATGGCATGTTAATGGTATTACCCTCATGCTGGGCTTCCATGGCTACAAACAACCCCAGTACAAACAGCACATAAAGTAAGAAAACAATCATACAAATACGCAAACAACTTGTAAGCAATATCTAAACACAAAGGCAAGATCACACGACTGTGATACCAATTGAAATTCTCTTAGACGACCATTTCAAAAAGTGGGAGGGATATGGAGGTTCCCGTAGTGCGAAGGAAAGACTCAATCTAATAGAATTTAACACATGATCGCCAGCCTCCGAGTGGAAGCAAATCGTGTTTTAAAGAATGCCTATTTGATATGCCTCAAAACCATGGGCTTCCGATTCCATATGTTCCAACAATGAAGACTTGTGCGCCCAACCTTCCTACAAATGAAGCACACCACTGGGTCTTTGCAAGAGGAATCAAAAAAGCACGTGACCCTCTTAATAGGGCACCGACGAAAAGTCCCATGTATATGGTACGATCATTAAGAAGATATATGGGAGCGGTTCAACTTCCTTCACTACCTGAGCATAAGATATGCACCAGTTATGGATGGAGATTCATTCAAGAGTCATGAATGTGGTGGGTAGGAAAGGGGGATCATAATGATGAAGAGGGGTGGGCCGGGATGGAGGGACAATTGTACATCCGGGCTTTGAGCTTGCCAAGCTTCTCCCCCCCCCCCCCCTCCCCCCCCCCCCCCCTCGCACACCCACATCGCAGATCTTGAAACATTCAGTTGAGAAGACAACGATTGAGGGATGGTCTCATCATCACATCCGACCCTACCCCGATGTCCTGTCGCGACCACCCACGTTGTCAGTTCGAAGGGGAGTCTGAAAGCGAACCGGGGGGGAGCGATGAATGACCTTCTGCCCTGTGTAGGCCTCTTAGACAGTGTCAAAGCAAATTTTAAATGGCATCTCGGGGCAGAAGGGGAGGGGCGCAAAGGGACAGGAAACCGATACCCTCGTCGTTGACAGCTGATGCAAGATAGGGTTTTAGGTGGCATTCTCCTATTTCAGCACTCGTCCTATCTATCTAAAATCCAGTGGACCTTGTAGCTTTCATCTATACATCTTATTAAGCCATGAGCTATTTTTTACCATAACATCATGTTTTTCTTAAAGTTGTCACCGCAATCCTTCATATTCATCGAATGTAAATATTAGACCCATTATCGGACGTAAATATGCAATCCAACATCACATGTGTGAATATCAAACCATTATTGCATATGAAAATAGAGTCCGTCATCGGATGTGAACTCCGAACCCAAAGTCATATGCAAGTGTTAAAGCCATAACCGCATGTGAATAGTGAACACGAATCATATATAGACATTGAACCAATTATCATATATTTCTATTTGATCATATCATATGTGGGTGGTGCTCATTCTCGGAGGGATTAGTGTGAGCCCGAAGTGGCCGGTCCATTGCCCGAAAGGTTTCAGGACAATTTAAAAGGCCCTATAGTAATGCCCGACCGGGGGCAGGATGAACAAAATATCCGGGGTTCACATTTTGATAGTGTGTGTTTTATCTATATATGAATTTAGAATTGTATGACTGTTAACATGATGACCTTGTGACTTTAGATGAACGTCTTATTTAATTTGTTGTAGAACACTGAATGGACTTTATGTTAGATAACCTAGTGACAGTAGGAATTGCATGTGAATATAGACTACCGATAGGTTTAGGTATCATTCTGCAAACATTGATCCTACTAGAACTAATTGATTTTATCTTAATTTATTAAGATTAGTTGTCTCATATTATTAAAGACTATTAGGATGTCACTAGCCATTAATTTGGCTAATCTCCCAATTTCCTATTGGGGGCTACTATTTTCCACGAGTAGGCTCAGTTGCAGGTCCGGAGGCTCAGGAGTAGCAGTAGGAGTCCAGAGGCGGAGTTAGAGTTGCAGTGTTACCTTTCTTCTTAGTATGTTAATCTTGTAGTCTTTTCTCTTCAGACATTGTAATTGTATTGGAATAAGAGTTTTTATTAGTTAGTTAGTATTCTATGGTTGTAGTTGCAATGGTTCCAACTGAATTCTTTTGGGTAGGCCTCTCCTCAAGGCCCCAAGCCTATGATAGATCATGATGGAAATATAAGTTCATATAAATGACTAAATTGATTAACCCTGTAGATAGGAACCCTAGACTGGTGCACCTGAGTGTTAGGTAGTGGGTGAGACCACTTGGCTAGCCGTCGGAGGCTTGAGCCTCATGCTCCCTCAGATAGACTCCTCTCAGCATGTAGTGGCACCGACAGGTCACACATACTGAGAGGATAGGACTTCTGAAGGTCGAGCCTGACTAGATAATGTCTTCTCTCTATTGACATTTCTCTTTCTTTGCTTTTTAATAAAAATGTTTTTCGAGAAATCAAATTTAAAAGATTCCCCTCTTGTTTCTCCCTCCTCCTTGTTTTTCATATTAGCGAGCGTAGAAGAAGTCATGTGAGAACCCAAATTGGTGTAAATAATTGATCAGACCCAAAATCCCATCCTTTCTCACCTCACACCCCAAGGATCGGTATTCAGATTTCAGGGGCGCAACACCAGTACAAATAGCACATAAAGTAAGAAAACGATCATGCAAATATGCAAACAACTTATAAGCAATATCTAAACACAAAGGCAAGATCACACGACTGTGATACCAATTGAAATTCCCTTAGACGGCCATCTCAAAAAGTAGGAGGGATATGGAGGTTCTCGTAGTGCGAAGGGAAGACTCGATTTAATAGAATTTAACACATGATCGCCAGCTTGGGCGACACAAAGCAAACAAGTTGATAGGTTACTCGTTTAGAACTTGTTATGTTCGTTCACTATACTCACTCCTAAATATTACCTTGTATAGCAAATGGAGGCGCACTCCTCTCATCTTAAGGCTCAATCAAGGGTGAGGACCTACTGGAGTATCTACGTGCTTTCGAATAGAAACATACACGGTTTGCATAAAAAGTACAGAGATGTTCTGATCCGTGATTTTGTAAGACGAGTATTTTCATCATTTTACTCGTATGAGTAAGTAAAGAGGGTTACATATCAGTATAGTTGCCTTCTTTATAAAGAGGTGCCTTTTGATCCGAAAATGTGCATTCGTACCTTTCTGGAAAGACACTCCTTGTGAAAATATGTCCATTAGAAGTATTTAAATAAAGAGAATCTTCGCACATTTAAACACATTGAAAATTCTATTACACCCAATTTTGGTTCACTCTCCCTCTCCGATTTTTTAGAAACTTCCAATGTCAAAGAGAGTTCTTTGGAGTTCTTCGTTATTGCTGAACGCAGACTCCCATAAGGTTTTTTTGTATCCTGGAGCGGGTAAATTTGCAATTATCTCATCAATAAACTCTATTCGAGTGGAAGCAAATCATGCTTTAAAGAAAGCCTATTTGATATGCCTCAAAACCATTGGTTTCTGATTTCATATGTTCCAACAACGAAGACTTGTGCGCCCAACATTTCTACAAATGAAGCACACCACTGGGTCTTTCCAAGAGGAATCGAAAAAGCACGTGACCCTCTTAATAGAGCACCGACGAAAAGTCCCATGTATATGGTACGATCGTTGAAAAGACATATGGAAGCGGTTCAACTTCCTTCACCACCTGGGCATAAGATATACACTAGTTATGGATGGAGATTCAATCAAGAGTCATGAATGTGGTGGGTAGGAAAGAGGGATCATAATGATGAAGAGGGGTGGGGATGCAGGGACAGTTGTTTGTGCTTTGAGCTTGCCAAGCTTCCCCCCCCCCCCCCCCCCCCTCGCACACCCACATCGCAATTTTCGAAACATTCAGTTGAGAAGACAACAATTGAGGGATGGTCTCATCATCACATCCGACCCTACTCGATGTCCTGTCGCGACCACCCACGTTGCCGGTTTGAAGGGGAGATTGAAAGCGGACCGGGGGGGCGATGAACGACCTTTTGCCCCGTGTAGGCCTCCTAGACAGTGTCGAAGCAAATTTTAAATGGCATCTCGGGGCAGAGGGGGAGGGACGCAAAGGGACAGGAAGCCGGTACCCTCGCCGTCGATAGATGATGCAAGATAGGGTTTTAGGTGAATTCTCCTATTTCAGCGCTCGTCCTATCTATTTAAAATCTAGTGGACCTTGTAGCTTTCATCTATACATCTTATTAAGCCATGAGCTATTTTTTACCATAACATCATGTTTTTTTTAATTGTTGTCACCGCAATCCTTCATATTCACTGAATGTAAATATCAGACCCATTATCGGACGTAAATATGCAATCCAACATCACATGTGTAAATATCAAAGCATTATTGCATGTGAAAATAGAGTCCATCATCGGGTGTGAACTCTGAACCCAAAGTCATATGCAAGTGTTAAAGCCATAACCACATGTGAATAATGAACACGTATCATATACAAACATTGAACCAATTATCATATATTTCTATTTGATCGTATCATATGTGGGTGGTGCTCATTCTTGGAGGGATTAGTCTGAGCCCGAAGTGGCCGGTCCATTGCCCGAAAGGTTTCAGGACAATTTAAAATTTGTTTACAAATCTGAAGGATATTGGATAATCTTCAAGGGAAACATTAATTATAACTCTATAAAACAGTATTTGACATTGAAGGAGTTTTATAATATTTCCTCTAATGATTTGATTTTGAAGTTACCTATTAAATCGTTGACTAGGAGGCCCATTATTGTTCTTCCTTAATCTAAAATAAACACCTCCTCCATTGGTGGAGGCACGTGCTATCTTCACACATGTACGTGCATCAAACGTGCTAGCTCGTGAGTAACAAACAAACAAGAGAATCACAAGTATTTAATACCTTGTTAATTACTAGAATTCTTTTCCCCAAATGACCCTCAAAAGCCACGTATTTCTCGAATCGACCCGTATTGCTTTTTGGCAGTACTTTCATGACCTTCTCGTCGCAAGGCTCATTTTGAGTTTTGGGTCATAGGGCGGGCAGTGCAATCCGGGGCACAAGGGTCCTAATACTACCCAGGTGCGAAAAACCCTGGAGGTGACTGCAATGAGCAGAAATGTCACTCACCGGCCTAAACGACGAGCAAACACTCGAACGTGAGAGCAAGGGATCACCCAACGAATGGACGAGCTCCAAGGAGGGAGGAGAGAGGGAGGCAAGAACCATGCTTTCAGAGAAGCGGCGGTCCAAATCAACTCAGAACTGCGATAATAACTGACTGAGCCGTGCAGTAAGGTACTCCACACGGGACGGGGCTTCTACACGTGCCAAACAGCTGTTGTTTTTGGTGACTCACTATGGCCAACGTAATGAACGAACACGAGGTCCAACGCAACGAACGTAAATGTTTTGCATAGGTCTTGTTGCTGCCTTCGGTGAAGCACTATGGCCAACGCAAGGTCCGACCAGTGGCGGACCCAGGGTTTTTCCTCAGGGGGGGCATAATTATTAAAAAGTAACTATAATCGCTGCCTCACAGTCGAAGACTTTGGCAGGCGGTGTGACAGCGTCCCTACCATTCGATCGTGCAGTAAAAGGCCTATTAGGATTTTGCCTCAGTAAAGGAGAATTTCGATCGTCGGAGTCATTTGAAACTATAATTGGCCGACTCGATCAAGGTGCACGGTTTGTAAATAATAGACCAGATCTTTTTTTTTTAGGGGGGGGGGGGGGGGGGTAGATTTCATACATACCCCCAAAAACCTATAAATAGGCCCCGATCCCACTCGATTCTTATTCACTAAGAGCCATGGGATGAACTCTATGGGGATGCCACATGCGCGGGAGGTGGCAGACTGCGGTAGGTGTCGGTCGGACAGTAGTGGCCCTGGTGGGCGTCGGTGGCCGGCAAACGGCGAGGTCGGTCGTGGGTAACCAATACTGGCGGCGACGGGTGGCCCATGTGGCGGTTGGGTGGTGGTTGGTGGCAAAACGGTAGATATTGACTGGCAGGGGGTGACGGCTGGTGGGGCGGTGACGGCTGGTGGTGGCCACCTCCATGTGAAGTTGGCTACCAATAGTTGGCTATAATTGTTTTCTGAGTAAATTAAACTTTGCTTTCCTCCCTCCTGAAGTTTAGCTAGATCAAATAAAAATTACAAAATGAGGAAATCAAGTAATTGACAAAAGGAGTATTGTGCTAAAATTTCAAACTTTAGGGAGTGATTTGAAACAAAATAAACTATAAGGGGTTAAGGGTTTTTGTGCTAAAGTTTAAGGGGGTAAGTGTAACTTTTTTCCCAAATTGAGGGGGGCTTGAGCCCCCCCGGGCCCTATGTAGGTCCGCCCCTGGGTCCGACGTAACGAACACAAGTTCTGATGCAAGTAACAGAGTGTGATGCACCCACCAGGGGATAGGAGAGTTGGCAAAGCAACTGATGCTTTGGTGATGAGGTTGTGGGTTCAACTTTCCTCCCCCTCGATTTACCCAGGAGTGCAGTGGGAATTGCCGAGTGGGTCGGGCTTCACTTCCGGAGGGATTAGTCCGAGCCTGAAGTGGGCCATTGCCCGAAAGGTTTCGGGACACCCGCCGATCTCAAAACAGAGTGTGATGCTAAGAATATTTTTGTCCAAAAAATATAAGATGAGAAAAAAAAAATGGTAGAAGCAAGCGGGACCAGTTTAATCCTCCAAACCCTAACGTCACCAATCCTTATACCCCCTTCCTATTACTGTTATTCCTTTCACATTATGATATTCCTTTCACTTTATGTTGGAAAGGCTATATATAATACACACACACATACAGATGCGTCTGCATGCAAGGAATAGCCAACTCAACAAATGGAGAACCACCAACTGTTGTTGGCATCCCCACCCCACCACATGGCCTTCTTCTCTCACGACCATATCAACCATGACTACATCTCCGACCTGATATTCCCCAACTATGGCCATGACCTCGATGAGCTCATGTTCCCCGACTCCCGGTTCGCCAGCAATGCGCTGAACTCAGCGAGGGAAGAGGGGTTTCTCGACGAGCTCGAGGTCACCTCCAACTTTGGATTCCATATCGGTGCGGTCGCAGAAACACCCAATTACCTCAACTTGAGCGGAGATGCCAATGCGCCAGTGAGTGGAGGTGCGGAGAATGGCGATGGCGATAATAATCATGGAAATTCCTCTGGCACAAGGAAACCAAGGAGGGATCGCACGAAGACGCTCGTCTCAGACAGGAGGAGGAGGTCCCGGATGAAGGAGGAGCTCTACGAGCTCCGGTCGTTGGTCCCTAACATAACTAAGGTTCTCTCCCTCTACAAATTTTTGTTATATCAAACTAATTTGTGTTGTTGATGTTTGTATTTGTTTCCAAGCCTATTAATGACTCCAACAATTCTATGGTAGATGGACAATGCCTCCATCATCTCCGATGCTATCATTTACGTGCGCAACCTGCAAGGCCAAGCGAAGGAGCTGGAGGAGGAGATTGCAGTGCTCGAAACTTCCGCAAGAGATCGAGACCAAGTGTTCAGGGTGCCCCTCGAGGGTCTGGTTGCACAAGTGGAGGAGAGGAGGAGTCCTAATGTGGGGAGGATACTTGGAGTGAAGGCACATGAAGTGGGTGATGGGAGGCTCTATGTGAAGGTGGAGTGCGGCAAGGGGGAAGGAGTAGCATCATCCCTTTACATTGCGATCGAGTCGCTCGAGTGCTTCGATTTCGAGAGCTCCAATGTTTCGATGGCCTCGGAGAGCTACGTGTTGACGCTGATATTCAAGGTAGATCTCTTCGTTCCTCGTCGTTCTTGTTTGCGCTTGATCAACTTCATGATTTGGTTCTTGATGAGCTATGGTGATCGACATTCAGGTTAAGGAGGCGATGAGCGCCTCCGCAGTGAGGTTATGGGTGATGGGTGCTCTTCAACAACAAGGATTCGAGTGTGAGGGGGCAACAATTGCATAGCTTTGTTGAAATCTTTGAGAGATTTGATTTTGTAAAAGAAATGGTACAAAGCCTTGAGATGAGAAGGGAATCCTCCACTAAATTGTGTAAAAAATTTAAAGCTCTTAACTTAATCGCCCCGAACCACAGTATCATAGTGGTTGGAGTCCAACCAACGACACCTGTTAGTTTCGTCCCTTTCAACAGATCTACTGACCACCTAGGGAACCCTAGGGGGTTCCCATCATAAGGCCCGGGTGATCAAATGGGTGGAGACAGGTGTCGTTGGCTGGACCCCGAACCACAGTATCATAGTGGTTGGAGCCTGACCAACGACACCTGTTAGTTTCGTCCCTTTCAACAGATCTACTGACCACCTAGGGAACCCTAGGGGGTTCCCTCATAAGACCCGGGTGATCAAATGGGTGGAGACAGGTGTCATTGGCTGGACCCCGAACCACAGTATCATAGTGGTTGGAGTCCGACCAACGACACCTGCTAGTTTCGTCCCTTTCAACAGATCTATTGACCACCTAGGGAACCCCAGGGGGTTCCCGTCATAAGGCCCGGGTTATCAAATGGGTGGAGACAGGTGTCGTTGGCTGGACCCCGAACCACGGTGATTCCATGGTTCGGAAAGACTATTTTAAATTATTTGTTAAAATCTGATCAACTATATTTTATCATTAAGTTCTTTTGGTTCATTCAAGTCCGCGCGTGCAAGGCCCGCTTGCCCCTAGCTCACTTCAGAAAACAAATAGAAATTTTACAAGTTGTGGCTTGATGGGTTTGGCACGCAAAGATTAATATGTTTGATAAGAGCTTGAATATTTTAAGGGAAATTTTATTCGTACCCCAAAAATCTGTAATTAGCCCCCGCTCCCTACCGTTTCTCAATATCTTACTCAACAATCCTTTAATACCAACAATGTCTTTTCTTTTGTACCCCAAACCCCAAAGCCTTAACTCAAGCTCTTTTGTACCCCTAACCCAACCCAGCCCAAGGTTTCTTTGAACTTCCTTAGCCCAAGCCCAACCCGCTGGGTTGGCCGGGTTGATCGGGTTGTGCAGGGTGGGTTGACTGACTTAAATCTGGTAGAGGAGAAATAATTCGGGTTGGGCTCGGGTTAGCCCGCCCAAATTCGAGTTGGGTTCGGGTTGGCCAGCCCAAGTTGCAGCCCTACTTGTGCCTTCAAGTACCAGCCAACTGTATGGGGTTTATTTAAGAGTGGGGTGTATTCAAGAGTGCATATAATTGATATATATTTAAGGGGGTATGTGTTTGATTGGGGTATATTCAAGTTGGGGCGGGTCATTTAACTGGGGTGTATTGAAGGTAGGGTGTAAGGGAGAAAGGGTATTTTTGGGATAGGAATGGGGTATGAAAAAAAAAAGGGGTGTGTTCAAGTTTGTTGAAAATGGGGGCTAATTACAGATTTATGGGGTATGAATAAAATTTCCCTATTTTAAGGGTTATTTTGACTTTGCCTCCCAAATTTTGCCTTGAATTAGACTTTACCCCCATCTTTTCATTAATTAGACTTTACCCCCCAAAACTAACTGTTCCGTCAGCTTATCATCCAGGAGAAAGGGTGAGCTGACGGAAAAGAAATAAAGTTTTGGGGGGTGAGCTGACGGAACAGTTAGTTTTGGGGGGTAAAGTCTAATTAATGAAAATATGGGGGTAAAGTCTAATTCAATGCAAAATTTAGGGGGCAAAGTCAAAATAATCCATATTTTAATCCAAGGGCACCAAAGTCTACTAATATAGAATTCCCCCAAAAAAACATCAATTGAGGTACCAACATGGATAGGGACATCCTAAGTTTTTATAATTTTACCATCTTAATGGCCAACTTGATTGAAAATTGTGACAACATCTAGAGTGCTCCAAAAGGCTGACTTTATGGGCAGAAGAGAGCACAGCTGGTGGGCATATGAAGACAATGATATTGTTCTGATTATTAATGTGGGACTGATTGTTCAACACCCGCCCACACACAGATCGAGTGTGTTTAAACAGGGCCTTCATGTTTGGAGGTGTTTGATAAATGAATGGATTCTAATGATCAGATTATATTGATGTCTTCATTGATTAGTATTAGCTTCCATGGTTGATTAAGAGGCCCTACAGGCCCTAAAGTTTTTAAATTATGGCATTATACCATGACTGTAAAACCAATCGGCGTAGAAGTTGAGTGCAATTTTGATTATGGATCTATTATTTGATGTATTCTTTGGATAATTTTTCCCTTAGAACGCTAAATCGTCTTTTTTTTTCATCACTCTTTCGGACGATTCAAAGATGAGAAGACAAGAATAAAATACAAAAGAGAAAAAAAAATATAAAAATAACAAGAGGATTTAAGTACAAACCCTTGCATGAGAAAACCACTGTGAACAGACGCTCGATGAAGGCTTCATTACCAATGGGGGCAAAAATGAACGAGTGCAACCCGACTCCTCTTCGTCCTCGAACAAGATCTACACCTCTCCTCAGTTAGGGCTCGAGAAACGACAACCCAAGAAAGTTTCAAATACTGATCTCTATCATGAAACCTTAGATCTGATCAGTCCCTCGTGGTCAATCCTTATCTAGATCTCTCTTTCTTCATAAGAGATTCTAGCCATCGTAGCACGCTCGCTTAGCCGTCAAATGATCTCTATTAGTTCACCTTCAAAACCCTAAGAAAACCCTTTAAAGGCCTCCAAAACTTAGGAATCGGAACACACTAACCTGGCACCTGGCCCACCTTCGCCCGAGGCCCTAACGCTGTTCGCTCGGGCGCGTTGCTGCTGCTATGCTATGCCAAAATAGCGCACGGACGCCCACGGTCCTGGGCTTGGGGGCCACTGCTACTGTGTTTTGCCAGGTCTGTTGTCCGGGTGCCGATGTTGCTGCAAAGGTACATGGTCTTCTTCATGGGGCTGGAAACCCCAACATGAGCATCATCCTAGAGGCCATGGGATTAACCCTAGGTGGATGCCTAAGATCCACCATAAGGCCATCTGATGGTCCCTATGAATTTCGGTAAGGTACCGAAATGGGTACCATAGAATTTTTCAGGGTTATTTGTTGAAGCACGGAAATTTAGTTCATGAATGGAAAGTTATTTGTTGAAGCACGGAAATTTAGTTCATGAATGGAAAGATAACAAATAGACAGAATTTTTTTTTTATTGTTTACGTCAAATTTTTTGTCTTTTTTTTTACTTTGGTGTCCATCAATGGTGATCCTTGACGTCGATTTGGTGGCTTGGTCAACTCCACGACTCCCGAACAGCCGCACTAGAAAAGATATCAGAGATTATTTGAAGTCAATGGATATAAATTTTTTTTCTAATAATATTTAAATACATCTATGAAAGCCTACCCAAGGTGCATACTAAGTACAATTAGACACCTAATGGGCCTAAATATAAAAAAATAATACAGGATAAAAGTATTCAATTAACAATGATAGATCAATAAGAACCCACCAATTAAAGATCACATGTATTGTTATGATGATTTAATTATGGGAAAATATTAATTTAATTTGAGGATATCAAATGATGGAACAATTTCATCAAGTCCATTCACACTTCTCTAAGAGGGAAAAATATCATGTGTTGTAAAATTATTTTATGTCCATAATGAAGGGTAAAATTTCGTGAGCAACCAATTTGATAGGATGAATTTAACTGATAATGAAGATCTTGTCCTTCGAATGGCTTCTTCTTATGAAGAAAACCTTTTAGGCTTTGTAGAAAGAATTAGGGTTGCAACTTGGGCAGGTTTGACCCGACCCAATCCGAGACCGACCCAAATTTTGGGTGGATTTGGGTTGATGTATTTGAAAATTGGATTGGGTTAGGATTCAACCCGAGTTGAATTTGGGTTGGGCTTGGGTTGGGGGTCGGGCAATCCGATCGAACCCGAGTACCCATGTACATATATGAGTCTGTGATATATAGATAACAATCACAACCATTCCGAGTACTCATATGTTGAGGGGTCGTAGTCATACTCATCTGTTTCACACAGTCCCATAATATTTATTTGATTTTTGCTTATCAAATAAAGACATTATCGAATGATCTAGTAAATTGTATGAATAGAAATGCAAAAAAATTATATGATAGTGTTAGCAACTACAAGTTCATTTTAGATTTTGATCTTCAAAGTACAAAATTTTAAATAATAAGTATATCCAAACCTACCCAACTCGACCCATTCTAACAACTTGGGCTAACCCGAGCCCAACCCAAGCATAGAAAATTTTTGCTTGGGTTGGGCTTGGGCTGGGCGTCTCGGGTTGGAGGTTGGGTTGGGGGGTTTAGTACTTGGGTTGACCCCCAACCCAACCCAACCCGTCCGAGTTGCAGCCCTAGAAGAATCCCCGTTTACACTATAGCTAGAAGCCCTTAAAAGGGATTAAATTAGAATTTTAATAGTTTAGTAGAATAAATATTAAAGAGTATAACGAGCCCTGGGAATAACTGTGGGATAGATAATAATTTCAACTATTAATTTATTGTTGGTTTCTATTAATTATATTAACATGACGTAGAGAAAACAACAATTCTAGCCTAGCTTTATATCTTTATATGGACCCATCAGCCCTAAGTTTTTTTTTGAATATTCACTCGTAGCAAGCAGTTTTTCAACCAGAAGGTAGCCCCATTAGCCCCCAAGTGTCAATGGATGCTATGGACTCAATATCATTGCCTACAGGTTTCTTTCGAAAGATGGAATCAATTGAGATCATGCCTTCAACATAACTAGTAGGATCCACTTCCACTAAATAAGTGATAAAGTCATTGAAAAATAAATTACCAGTCATATCTCACTTGCTCCTTCTAGGTTCGTTCTCCTCATCGTCTGAAAAGTCATCACTACGCCTAAGAATATGCATCTCGAGCATGCGGGATTCCTAAGGTCTCACACACCTCTCTCAATAAGAAAAATGACCTTAAAAAAACTTGACATCCTTAGTCTCGATAATGGTGTTTTTATCATATATATATATATATATATATATATATATATATATATATATATATATATATATATATATATATATATATATATATATATATATATATAAGTTTTCAGAAAGAATTATTATAAACTTATATGCATTATTGTTCTGGGTATATCGAATGAATACATAATACACTATTTTAGAACCCACCTTGATCCTTTTGGGTAAGGTCTGTATATGTTTACTAGACACCCCTATACTTTGAGGTGTTTGTAGGAAGGTTTCCTACCTATCTGGATCTCATAAGGTGTCTTCTCGAACTCCTTAAATAGAATCCTATGGAGAAGATATGTTACAAAGAACATTGTCTCCCCCCACAGGTTTATAGGTACTTTTAAATTAATCATCATGGTATCAATCATGTACTTTTAAGATAATGGTCTTTCTCTCAGCTACTTCATTAGACTGAGGGGAATAAGAAGTAGTAGTTTGATGAATTACATTATTGTACGTCTTGATAGAATTTCATGAAGTCTCCGGACTCATATTTACCTTCTTTGTCCGACCTAAAGACTTTGATCATCCTCCCTGGTTGGTTCTCCATTTTAGACTTATAGGAAATAAATTTGAACAAGCTTTCATTCTTACTCTTAAGGAAAAAGTTTACACAATATAGGAAACAATCATCAATAAAGGTGATGAAATATTTTCTCCCTCCGCTCGTTTGTGTAACATTTAAGGTCGTAGACATCTAAGTGGATTAAGTCCAGGTTTCTAGGCTACACTCTAAATTTTTAAAGGGCTTCTTAAGAGATTTAGAGTTAACATGACCTAATATTGCATGCAACAAATCTAAAAACTTGGATAAGTATGCTGAAGATGATTTTTTATTAACATTGAAAGATGTTACATTCAGTTTGAATAAACCCCCATCGATGTAACCTTTTCCTACAAATGACCCACCCTTAGTCGGGACATATTTTTCTAACTCGAATACAAGTTTATAAACCTTCTTGCTCAGCATCGCTCTGGAGACCAGATTCTTTCGGATATCTAGAGCAGCACCTCCTTTCGGTGCTATAAACTTATCAGATGTGAACTTTAGGACCACGATTACTTTCTAAGTGACTCGGGCCTAAGGAGTTATCCATGTACAACGATCATCCTTTTACCATGGGCGTGTTGGTGGAGAAGGAACTCTTCAACCCATAGCTAAGCTGAGTAGCTCCCACCACCAGTCCACAAGGTTGCTGACTAGATTGACCTTGTCACCATTGCCGAGAAGTAGTTGTTCTGATCAACATTTGTCTTGTGGGAACATGCATCAGAGGAGGTGCGACGGTACAACGGACCAAAGGAGGTGCCGCGAAGAAAGTTAGCAGATCCGTGCAAATCCAACATATTGAGTCGAGTCAGGAGGGAGACCGGAGCAGACGACCTCGAATCAAGAGGGAGTCTGGAGAAGAAAGAAAATATTTTTACTTTTCTTGGTCTCCTCAAGGTCATTGGTGGAGATTGAAGAGGTTGGGGTTGGATATGAGAAGTTTGAAACCCAAGGCCGAGTAAGCCTGCTCAGAGAGAGAGAGAGAGAGAGAGAGAGAGAGAGAGAGACTATTGTCTTTTAATTGATGTATTACACTAACACTACTCCTCATATAGGGAGAGAACCCAAACCATCACAATGCCTATCGTCTATATGGGACTAAAGGAAGACTACATCTAACGATCCTTAAAGGTTTTAAAGTTTTATCAATTAAGTCACTTAAACTTTGAGGTATAATATCCATTTTAGTTGACAATTGATTAAGGTTTAATATTGCTGGTGACACTTCTTATGGTTGATATATTAAGTTAGAAGTCTTGAACTGACGAAAAATTATGAGCTACATATATGAACTCGTACTGTATATGACTCATTTTATTATCTAAAACTATATCATCTAAAGATCTAAAGTTGTTATAGATTTATAAGAAAGAAACAAGGTAACATAACTATGGAAGTAATAATTTGAAGGGCCTATAAAAGTTACAAACAAATTAGAGCAATGTGTCAACCTTAGCTTTGAAACCAAGTTCTTAATTGTAATTGCCCACATCAACATTTTTAAACATGTGGTCTATTTTTGGATGACCAAACTAGTGACAGTAATTAATAAATATTTACCCTACAATAGATAACAATTTGGTATGCAATTGCTATTTGCAAAGCTATAATAAAGAAAAAAAGATTGGACTTTTCAGCTCTTATAAGTCGTGTCACCAATAGCCCACACACACAGAGAGAGAGAGAGAGAGAGAGAGAGAGAGAGAGAGAGAGAGAGAGAGAGAGAGAGAGAGAGAGAGAGAGAGAGAGAGAGAGAGAGAGGAGGGGGGGGTTAGGCTTTAGGAATAAAATGAATATCACTTATAGCATTAGGGTATATATATATATATATATATATATATATATATATATATATATATATATATATATATATATATATATATATATATATATATATATATATATATATATATATATATATATATATATATATATATATATATATATATATATATATATATATATATATATATATATATATATGAGTAAGGCATGAGTCTCATACATAATAAAAGATGCATAACTCGATATATATAAATATCTCTAACACCTCCCTCAAACTCAAGGTGGATCATGCACCATGAGTTTACTAAGAACGGGAAACATGAAACAGAGTTTACTTCATAAAGAAGTCAATGATTTCCTCTAAAGAGAAAACATAAAGGAGAGAGATGGTTCGGGCTTCATAGTATTGTCGGGAGAAGTAGCAATCGAGCTTGATGTGTTTCGTTCTCTCATGAAAAATCGGATTGCTAGCAATCTATATAGCACTCCGGTTATCAATTTATAAAAGAAGAGAATTTAGATGTGGTCTGACAAGTCGAAGTGCAAAAGCGAAGTCCTAAGAATCTTTTTGCTCCCCATGTGCGGGTTGTACGAGCGCCCATTCCTAGAGATACGATGACCCAGTGCAAGCGCACTCCTCGTCAGTACGGATTTAAGAAGGCTTTTGCAAACACCCGCGAGAGATTTCAAGAGTAGTGACTGAGAGAGAGCTGTTGAGATGATATTTTTGTGTGTTCAAACTAGAGATATACCTTGGTTTATATAGTCCTCTCCAAGCTAGCCGTTTGGGCAATTCACAGGGAGTGTTACAACCACATCTCTGGAGCACAATCACAAGGTAACGACTAGTGCGTTATCAGTGATCCACAGGGCAAGGGCTAGTTGTATAATGTATCTGTGTGATCTCCATGTAACGTCTCTCTAGGGTAAAATTTGTTAAAGAAAATGTAAAGAGAAAAAATAAACACACAGTGCATGTCCGGAGGTACGAACCCTTGTTTTGCTACAAGGCCATGAAAGAGGTGTTCTCTTCATCAAATGTGGGACTAAACAAGGGAGAAGTAAATATACAAACAAATGGAAGCATTGTTAATTTTATTTAATAATGATTGAAGATGAGTTTTGAATCCGTGGCCTTCCCTTTCCTTGAGTTTCAACCCAAAACTTTGTTGCCTCAAGCCAATCAGTTCCACTGGACCTTTGTGAATAGGTATAAAATCAAGGGGAAATGGGTATTATGTCCCATACCACAAATCGGGTAAATGAACAAGACACTCATAAGATCTCTTTAAGGGGAGGTCCTAAATTCATTACATAAACCCGAAAAATGACCCCTGTTCTCCCCCTTCCCCCGTTCTCCCTCGAGCAACGTTGACGACAACAGCAGCTGTGGCGGCCTCTGCCTCCGCCTCTTCTCAACCCCCAATGCCTCCTCCTTCCTCCTCAACGGCACGAGCAACGACGGTGGTAAGCATTGGAGACAAGAGGCTGGTGGCAAACGGGTTCGGTTCGGATTAGGTCTAGGGTTTATCCCATGGCTAGTAGACCTTAGGTTTTAGGATTCGGTTTAGGATTCATCCCATGGTCTGTAGAACTTAGGTTTTAGGACTCGGATTAGTTTACAGAGGAGGGGCATGCAAATGAAAATTTGAAGCACATTGAGAGGCATTTTCGTTCTATATCCTTTGGCTCAAACAGATCTCCTATTTTGGACCGTTCACCGAGTCTCCCTAAAATCAAACTCTAACCTTATCCGACAAATAGACAAGGAGATCGATCACGACGCCGACTTTCCATTAGTTTATGCCTCTAACCAAAGTCTATTTAGTGATTAATAATAAAGATTAAAAGAAAAAAGAAAATGCAAAAGGACCCACCCTCCGACCAAATGGGGGGAGCATCTTATTCGTGTCCCCATCTCTTTCCATCACAACGCACGCCCGCACCACGACACCTTTCCCGAAACCGCCACTCCCGTCTCCTCTTCCTTTCGGCCACTAGTTTATTCCCATTTGCCCAAGGCCGGCCGGGCCGGACCGAGTCCCCCTCAAGAGAGAGAATCCTAGAGAGAGAGAGAGAGAGAGAGAGAGAGAGAGAGAGAGAGATTGGGGTTCGGTGCTAGGGTTTGGAGGAGGGGAGGGTAGGGTTTAATCCATTCCGTGCCGATTGGAATCTAAAAGGTCCGATCTTTCCCCATTTCCCTGCGTGATTTTCATGTTTGAAATCCGGTGTGATGGCTTCAGATTTTTCATGTTCCAGGGCCCAGATTCCTCTTGTTCCAAGGTTTGGAGTGTGAAAGGAGCGTTTTTTAGGGTTTCGATGACATGGGTTCCGTTCATATTTCCTTTAGGTTGATCAAACCATGCGTTCTGAGCCCTCGCTGAACAATTTTACCTGACCTGAAGGCCGCTGGAGGGAATAGATTCGATGTCAAGAGATGGAGAGGATCTCGGTGATGATCACAGTTCGAAGAGTAGGAGGAGGAGGAGGAAGAGTGTCGCGACGAGTAGAGATGGGAATGGAATCGATGGTCGGATTGATCCTCTGAAACCTCAGGATGCTGATTGCTCTTATGTGCCGTCACTCAGCGATGAGATTGCACTCCTGATACTGGCCAGGGTCCCGAGATCCGAGTACCAGAACCTGCGCTTCGTGAGCAGACGGTATCGATCCCTTGTGAGGAGCGGTGAGCTGTACACGATCAGGAAGGAGATTGGGATAAGGGAGCCGTCCGTCCTCATGCTGGCCAGCGGCGAGCCCCATTGGTGGTCTTACGACCCTCGATCCGGTTCTCGGCGGAACCTCCCTAACCTGCCGTGCGATCCATGCTTCTGCTCCTTTGACAAGGAATCCCTCTCGGTGGGGACGCAGCTCCTAGTGTCCGGGAAGGAGATCGGAGGGTCGGTCATCTGGAGGTATGAGTTGGCATCGGATCGGTGGTTCAAGGGTCCTCTGATGATCAACTCAAGATGCCTGTTTGCATCCGCGAATTGTGGAAATGTGGCCTGTGTTGCGGGAGGAATCGGGGTGGGGACGTTTCTGGGCTTGGAGATCCTCAACGCCGCCGAGAAATATGACCCGGAAAACAAATCTTGGAACCCTCTCCCAAGGATGAACCGGAGAAGGAAGCTTTGCTCGGGGTGTTACATGGATAACAAGTTTTATGTGATCGGCGGGCAAAATGAGAAGGGTGATAATCTCACTTGTGGTGAATTCTATGATCCGGAGAGAAATGTTTGGGAGCTAATTCCTGATATGATGAAAGGTGCTCCGAGCTGGTCTTCTCGATCTCCGCCTCTCGTTGCCGTCGCGAATAATGAGCTTTACTCGCTTGAGGCTTCTTCTAATCAGCTCAAGGTTTATGTGAAGAAGAGCAATTCATGGAAGGATTTGGGCGGAGCTCCCGTGAGAGCTGATCGTAGCAGGGGATGGGGAGTGGCTTTCAAGTCTCTGGGGAACGAGCTGCTCGTTATCGGTAGCACCGCGGACAACTACACATGCCGTGGCATGACAATATGCACTTGCAGGCCCAACCCTGATTCGGAGGCGCTGGAGTGGCGGGTTCTTGAAAGCGATGGTGACAAATGGAGCTCATTTATTTTCAATTGTTCCATAATGGTGGCTTGATTGTTAGCCTAACAAACAAGGGAAATTGGTGTAGAAAAAGATGGTGAAGGATTACAGAATAAAAGTGAAGGAAGCATGGCTGTAGATTCTCAAGTAAGCGCGCGTTATATTATAATCTTCTTCTGAATTTCTGTCACCGGTTGTCACATGTGTTCTTTGTGATGGAATCCTCTGTTGCTTTCTTTTTTTCGTGTAACTCATTATTGGTGGTAATTTCCCCAAGCACTAGCACTTTGGGTTCATAACTCATTCGTGGCTTCTAGACCTGACAAAAAAAAACTCTCTCAAATGAATTTGTTTTCACAGCAGATGTATTGTTGCTTCATCGATGGAATTTTTTTTTTCAGCTTAATTAAAAGGACTGTCAGTTTTATATAGCCAGGGGAGCATATTATCCAGTTAGATTATAATTTATTTCGTATTGCCGTGCTGGAACCAATAAAGTAGGTAACCCTATATGCCAAAAACCTTTGCAATATTCAGCTGTTGCAATATCTTGAATCTTTCCTACCCCAAGGTCTCTCCTCCTTTTGGTTGACACACAATATTCCTAGTTTCCTACTAACATGCGAAGAGCTTTATCCCCAGAGAAATTTCATCGTGACCTTTTCTATTTCACCCTGCACGGAACTTGGAGCAGCAAAAGCTGAATTCCATTAGTAGCTACTGTAAAATAAGTCTCCGAAGCTCTAGCCTTCCTCCAAAAGAAAGGAACCTGGATGTCCCTAACATTCATCTGTCTTAGATACTCTATCTGTTCGAGAGGGAGACTTGGACATGTCACTGGCAATTTCGCTACATTTAGTCCAAACCCATCCACAAACCCTCCTTTTATCAGTGCAAGATCTTGGTAAGAAAGGTTTACTAATTTCCCCTCTAATTTTCAGCCCAAAAATGGCTTGCTTCAAACCTATGAGGAGCTAGATTGAGCGACAATTCTCTATTAGGCTTCAGAAAGATCAATGGTTGGGAATGAAGGATGACAAATGCATGCCCTAATTCAGTGCACCAGTTTAGCATTAAAACCCAGTTCTTTCACATCATGACGAAGAAAGCCCTCCTGATTGATTTTTTCAACTGAAAATCCTTAACCAACTCATGAGCCAAGTAGCCAAAAGCATGGTACATCTCATATCTCTAATGGTGTGCACCTTAAACGAGGAAAAATAAATTTATCATTGACTAGAAGGCCCATGTCTAACTATGCAAGAAAATTCAATTAATTAGTCAGCCGATCCGCTGAAAGTTTAAAATTTGTAAATTTTGTATACAAATTATTTGTTTCATGTATTCCAGGGATATAATTCTAAATATATCAAGATCAAAAACTAGTTTGACACTTGGTTAAGCTTTTTCTTTTTCATTAATCTTTTTCAGGTATCACTAGCCATCTACCGTATGTAGAAGACAATATATGACTACTATGACATGACCCATGTTTTTGCTTGTGAGAATTGGTAGAAGGGCAAATAAGTAGTCGGACATCTGCACCAATCCTCGTGAACTGTTTTATTTTGCAAAATTGGAATTTTGCGTGAGCTTAAGAAGATGAGGCGGTGTTTGGATACAACTTCACATATTTTAGCTTTTGTGGGCCGGTTTTTTTTTCCCCCGGTAGAAGCTTTTTCTTGTACAGCCTCCATGGATTTTGCCAAAAAGCTTCCAGAAAACTAATTTGAGCTTTTGTGGGATGCTGATCCATCAAAAGGCCTTCCCTTGAATCATGCTTCCAACTTAGAGTTGAACTCTTTGATAAATATTAAGTACTCATCCATCCTTGAGAGATTCCTGTTGAACTTGGGTGCATGTTGTCTCTTTTTGTTTGATTGCTGAATTGAGACCTGCAGACAAATCAGGATATTCTCTCTACTGCTGTATGAACCACAATCTACTAGCCTTGTTCTCATCAATCTGGTGACTATTCGCCCATTATCAGGCCCTACTGAATTATTCATTAATTTCTTAAGGTTGTGTTGTAACCCTATCCGTCATTCTGTTCTCAATCTCTATTTTTAACTTCTTTTTCTGCAGAATGATGAGTAGACTTCTTATTGATGAGTTAGACCTAACTGCAAAAGGTTTTCCTTTTGTGTCGAGCAATTTTTATGCATATAACTCCCTACACTTTACCCTAATGACACAAAACCGCCTTTATCATCCGTAGTTGTGCATCAACTTCTTTATTGCTTCCTTAGTTATAAAATAAATTAGTCAGCTTTTAAATCTTGTAAAAATATCCTCGCCAAGCAATGCAAACTGGGTGATGCAGGCGGAAGGGTAAATGAGCACTTGGCAGCAAGATAGAGGGCATAGTTGGATTGTCGAGAGTTAGCTAGGGTTACTGCTGTTAGTTAGGGCATTTTCACAATTTTCAAAATTGAGTAGGTTTTTTTTGAATGCCAAGTGGGTGCCCATAGAATAGAAAGGGCGGTTTCAGATCGATGCCAAACACCCCGTACCCGAGGAACCATGCTTCCTTGGAGAAGGTCAAGAACCATTTTTGAATGCTAAGTGGGTGCCCATATAACAAACCTCAGCTGGATTGACCGTACTAAAATTATTTGTAAATATTTTCCTCTCTTCTATTGGATAATTAGGATGGGGAATATTGAAGAGAGATTGTAATAAATATTTTCTCACATTTCTTTATGATTTCTTTTATAACCAGACAGAAGATATGGAAATGAAACAGAACATTCCCTAGGTGAGTTGGTAAAGTTTCAGGGGGTTGGTACCCGAGAACTGGGATCGATTCCCGCTTACATCAAATTAAATAACTGGTAGGGGGCTGCCATAACCCTCCCTCAAATGAGATGTTGAGAGGTTCTCAAAAAAAAAAAAAAAAGGTGCTATGATATCTTCTACTAAAATCCTACACCCATGGGGAAATCGGATTTTTGTTGATTTCCCTTATATCAAAGACTACACCCATAGGGAAAAGGGATTCGGGTTTCCCTTATATCAAAGGGATTGTTTAGGCACCCCTTTGCATACACACCCCTAACAAATATTGATACCTTGGCATACACACCCCTAACAAATATTGATATTAGACATAATCTGATTTCTCTCTTCAGTTACCATTGGTTTCCCTCATAAAAATGGGGTTCTTGTTAGTTTCCCCTATGTTGTTTATGCACCCCTTTTCACATACACCTCTATCAAATGTTGATATTACACATCACTAGGTTACGAGAAGCGTGGGTGAGTGTGAGTAGGGCTGGCAATTCTGGATCCGACACGAATTTAGCGGGTTTGGGTTTGGGTTAAACAGGTTCAAGTTGTAAAAGGGTCGACATGGTAGACCCTTTTAATAAATGGGTTGAGTCCGGTTTTAGGGTCTAGACACGGTAGACCCGAGAAGACTCATTTAAAATTCAACATGTCGAATCGGATAATGTCTACCTGCAATCCGTTACTGGTATGTAGGGTTGTAGGCTAATATTGTACGTATTTTTTGTTTGGGACAGTTATAATTAAGCCAAATGTTTTGGATCTAAAGTCAACTGAGTACGACTCGTGCGGTAAACGAGTCTACACGTTTATAAGCGGGTCGAGTAAGGATTTAGGGTCTCATCACAATTAGTCAAACGAGTCGGGTTCTGGGTCTAGGGGTTTTGGACTCGACCCGAACACGACCCATTATCAGCCCTAAGTGTGAGTGTCCATGTGGAAGTGGTTTTGGGTTTGAATGGGTTGTTTGTGTGTGTTAGTATATGGAGGGTATGTGTTGGCTGTGTAGTTTGTGTATGTTAGGCATGCTAAGGTGAATGAGTGTGAGTGTCTGATGCAATCATCGTTATCTCACTATCGATACTTACGTTAATGTCGACATTTTTTTGTGCATTGATAGAAGATTTTTGCCATCCTTATTTATCAAGGTGTCAAATATTCCGGAACCACGTGCGATGCATGTGCACCTTAACTATTATATGTTACATAAAAGAGTGTAGGTGTCATTTGCTATGGAAAGGTATACCTGTTTGATCAGAAGAGGTGCCTACATAATTTTATTTTATTTGTGAAAAGACGCCATGTGAAATGTTTTCTCCCTCAACTATTTCTCCCTCAACTTGTGATGAGGCCAGAAGTTCAGCTCATATCAATTCCAAAGTTGAGTATTTTTTTCTCTATTGTATAGGGTTGGCAATCGGTCCGGTTCAAATCAGACCGTACCCCTATCCATACCCATACCTATTTTGTGATGGCAGGATCCATACCCGACCCATACTTGTTCAGTTTGAAGACGGTCCATTCCCGATCCTGATCCAATCGGTTTTCGTTTTTGTTCAGATTTTAGTAATGAATTGAGTATAATTTTATTTATTTTTCTACATCATATATTTAATTATTTGATGAGAAAAATCAAGGTATCACAATACAATATTAAGAAGCTAGTTCTTTTGGTTTCTTATTACAGTGGTTTATAAGTTTGTGTCGGGATACTGGTTCGGTTAGAATTTGGGTATATGAGCATGAGTGGAGCCTTGTCATGTATACACAAGTTGGAAAGACAATCGGGTTTCGGGTACGGGTATTGAGGTAGCGACACTCAAAAGTTAATCGTGTAGAGTTCCTTTATCCATTCCCTTTCAAAATCATATTTCGGGTACAAAATCTATACCCATACCCAATGTTTTGGGTCGGTTTTTCGAAATCCATTGCCACCGCTAATATTGTCCTAGATAAGGGATATCGTTCCCAATAGTGGTAATGAAACATGTTTGGTTCTTTGCTTTGGGCAAATTTGGTTCTCATCGTGCCCTAAACCTTGAAACTTTGCCAATATCTGACATGATGCCCCAACTTTTGGCATCATCAACTGGACATGTGATCCGCCAGACACCCAATTTCCTCCAGCAATTCCAAGATCGCAAGATGCTCCGCCTTGGAGGTGCTCTCGACTAGGGGTGTTCATGATTCGGGTTGGTTTGGTTTTTTGATAAATTTGGAACCGAACCAAAGTTGATCGGTTCTCTAGAAAATGGAACCGAACCAAACCGTTCCTTAGTAAAAACTGAACCGAACCAAACCGGAAAAGTTCGGTTTGGTTTGGTTCGGTTCTGTGGGTCTTTCAAATCGCTCATCACCACACCCTGAGGCGTGAATGGTTGAGCCGCTGAGTTGGTTCAAAATTTATTTTTAAACCTTTAACTTTGGGTGCTGCTATTTGCCCCTATAGAATTACTAGCAACACCCTTAATTTTTCAATTTGAGATATTTCATAATTTGGGATTTGAGGGTGCTAGTAATTATGTGGGTGCAAATAGCGACACCCTTCACTTTTCAGTTTCATCACACCATTGAACACTTGAAAGTTTTGAATGTACCGAATGGTGGTAATTGGGGTCACCACCATGTAATGTATAATATTAATTAGTGAGCCTGTACACTGTACAGTAGTAACTACTGAGGGTATAGTACCAATAGTTCGGGTTGGGTTGATCCGGGTTAAAAAACTCACAACCCAGAACCGAACTGACCATAGCGGGTTTTTTTTTTTTTTTGAACCAAACCAAACTGAACGGTCAAAAATACCCGATCCAAACCGAACCAAATAGGCTGGTTTGGTTCGGTTTGGCGGGTCAACCCGAACCGATGAACACCCCTACTCTCGACTGAGCAAGTGAAGCACGCACAGCCAGACGTCCTCCCAGTCCACAAGGACCAATGCAGCACCATCTCGTAGTAGGTCTCAAAAACAAAAACCTTCAACGGGGAGGATCTATTCGGGCACCAAGCCCACACCCTTGGATGGGTTGAATCAAGCGCACCGTCCAATGAAGCGCATCGGCCTCGTTTCAGACACCGATTCAAATGCTTAGCCTTAGCATAACCAATAGGGGCGGGCTCAACTTAAGTATTTCTTGTAGGGCAAGTTCTATGCTGCTCCCAAAACAAAAACATCAAAAACAGACCGATAGCAAAAATCAGCAGCCACTACGTGCCCGCTAGTTATGAAATTTGCTCAGCGTTGGGTGCAAAATTTGATCAACGTCCGAAGACAAGACCCACTAACCCTGCCTGATGATCCACAAAGACGACGACATGACCCACTAGTCCCGCCTAGAAGTCCACAAAGACGACGGGACATATTAGTCCTGCCTGGGAGGTCCACAAATAGGGATGGCAATTATCCGGGTTACCCGACCCGACCGGGACGGGTTTGGGATTCGAATTTAAAACCCAATCAGGTTTGGGTCGGGTTCAGATTTTACTCTAACCCATCCCGATCCGACCCGGATATATAACCTATCATATATTCATATATCTTAAATATTCTTAGATATGTTGGTTCTCAAGATCATATAATAAGTTGATTTGTGCTTATAACTGTGTGATACCAATAGCCCTCCTGTGTAGAGCTGTGACTAAGTGGGCCAAGAAAGCTACATATGCAGTTTTTTATGAAGCTGATCTGACCCGGCCCGAGTCGACCCGACCCAAACCCGACTGAGTTTTCTAATACTAATTGGGATGGGTTTGAAAATTACCCTCAAAACCAGACACGGGTTTGGGACGGGACAAAATATACTGGGGCGGATTCAGGATAGGGCCGACTCGTTGTCATCCCTATCCACAAAGACAATGACTGAGCCCACCAGCCCTACCATATCCACAAAGACAATGATCGAGCCTACCAGGATCCTGTCGAGACGGCTACAGAAACCACCACGAAACCCGAATATTTCCAAAACCCTACAAGGCAGTCAAGTGACACTCGACCTATCGAGGTCACTACTTTTTAGTGTCAGAGAATTAAGGTCGCACCTTAATCCTTTTGCCACGCTCAGCTAACTATGCCGCACTAACTCATTGTTCTTATCTTCCTCCTTGGAGCTTCGTGCCATTTTCAATGCCCACCAGGCAGGAGATCCTATTTAGCTACTGAGAAAGCAAAATCCAAGAAATTGATTCATTCTCAACATCGAGGCCAAAAGAAAAAAAATCATACCATGGCTCTCAATTTATTTTATGTCCTACTTGATGATGTGGATATTCAACTGCTATCCTGACTCACCTCACTAGAACAACCAAAGTGCTATTCGGAATTGTTAGACTAAGCACATTGAGCTAAATTGTCACTATAACAAGCCTAGATAAAATGTATTAGGATCAAGTGAGACCCTTGTGGCTCAAGGGAACTGCTTCCAGCGGATCAGAGACAAATGCGCAAACCCAACAATATCCAGCAGAATGCAACCTGGGAGGAGCAAGCATGACATGATGCAGTCCAGATGTTCCGAGGGGATAGCATATTCAAATCCTCACGCACCCATACGCAGAGCTCATACAAAATGTAATTACCAAGTAAAATAAATGCTTGGCAACATTTAATTCAAAATTAAAGCAGAACATAAGATTTCGAAATCATCAAACGACAGCAGCAGCAGCAGCTCAAGAAGAAGAAGCACCGCTTCGCAAGGCCTGAGGCTTCTTCAGCTTCCTGGGAGCCAACTGAGTCTCAGGCTGCAACACACAAAATCAGAACAATGAATAAAACTTTGCAAAGGAGTAATGATTTCCATCGTGAAAGATGAACACTAATGATCAGAAACATATAATATGTTATCCCAGGCATTGAAGGTTTCTCCCGAAAAACAAAGGGAATATGCAAGAGAGATGAATTAAGAAGGTGAAATGGGAATATTGTCTCATTTAAACACTTTGGCTAATGATATGCGAGAAAGATGAATTTAAGATGAATGCAACTCCCTACATCAAAGCTTCCTATTCTTCTCATCTATACACTTTTGTAGTCAAGGGGAACCTTGGGGTTGAGCAACTCCCCGATTACATGAAACCCAAACTGTAACCATAGGCCGACCTTCCCACAAACTGGCATATTAGGTTTATTGACATTATTTGTCCATCTCCATCGATATCTCGCTGGGATAAGACTTGGGTGATAATTTGATGCATCATGTCAGATAGTACGGGTAAGCGCAATGCAGCATTATCTTCTAATGATTATTGAACAGTGAACCTAGAGGCACATTCAAGATCATGTACCGACTGGGCTTTTCTTCTGTTTTGGTGGGAGGTTTATATGTGCTATCTGGCAATATTACAGGCAGGGGTGATGGTTAGAACCCCAGTCTACCTTGTGCTCCAAGCACTATTCAAGTGACACAAGGACCGGTGAGGTCCCTAGACTCCCTACCAAAAACATTAAATAAAAAAAAAACTGCAAACCTAAAACTGTAACAAGAAAAATTTTGCATCATTGTCAAAAATAGAGCCAAAAATCCCGGGTCATTTGTGATTTGAGTTTTTTTTCAGAAGTTTCAAGTTTCGAAATGATTTTCGGTGCAGAATTGACACAAATTTCCAAGTTCAAATTCAAAATCTTACGAAGATGCATCTTTGATCATGATCATTAATTTCTTGTGATAACAAAGCAACATGATCAGATGTATGAAATAGCAATTCAGATGAATACCTCTTTCTTAACCGGCTCTTCCTTCTCAGACAAAATCAATTCAATATGACATGGCGATGACATGTAAGCTGCCATAATACAAGTTCAGTGTCAGTCGCAAATACAACAGCAATCTCAGAATAGCAAGAAGAAAAGGCTGTACCATTGATTCTTCTATGGGCACGGTAAGTTCTGCGCCTTTGTTTCTGCGCTTGGTTCACCTGGACGTGAGATATGTAGAGGGCATCCACATCCAAACCTTTCACCTGCAGAGTAATCCAAGCATTGATCAGGGGAAAAAGAAAGACCACCACAAGATAGAGAATAAGGAATAACAGAGATTCCGTACATCTGCATTACTCTCGGCATTCTTGAGCAAATCCAAAACGAATTTGGCGGATTTCGCAGGCCAGCGTCCCTGACCGTTCGAATGGCGGTTCTTAGCTTGAGCAGTTCGGCCGACACCACCACAGAACCTTCGGAATGGAATGGCTTGCTTGTGAGCAATAACATCCTCCAGATACCTTTTTGCCTTGGCCAAAGGCAGCCTTCTAATCGCATGAGCAGTTTCACGAGTGTTCTGCCAAAATAACATTAAGGATATGAGGCACAAGCAAAAACAGCAAAAGCAGAAATACTATACTGTAAAAGGTCCCAATTACAAAAACAGTAAAAGAGCCCTGATTCTAAAAACAAGTCGATGAACTGGGATACACCAATACTTTGAAACAACTGTCATAACCGTATCGGATACTTTCCAATACTCCAATACGGCGGGATACGTAACTTACGGATAGGAAATATCGGGATTTTAAAAAAATTATAAAAAAAAAAGATTCGATACATTGGGGATACAGGATCGATACGCTAGGAATACGGGACGCCTAGGATACGGGATCGATACACCGGGATACGTATGGATAGTTATATAGTCCAAAATCCGAAAACCCAACCCGAACCCGACCGAAACTTTGGATATGGGTCTAAATTCCATACGTAACAATTTGCTTAATGATATCATTTAAATGTTTTGTTTTTAACTGATGCATGTAACTACATTTGTATTTTGTAGAAGATGACGAATGTTAGTGTTTTTTGCCAGCGTTTTGTAATGGATGATGAATGTGACACTTGTGTAATGTTGTTATCATATATTTTTAATGGATGAATGTGACATTAGCTTTGTATTTTTTTGTTGTATTTGATGTAAATCATATAATGAATGATGAACATGGTCACGTTTAATTTTCAAACAATTCACTATTCATATTCTAGCACAAAAAAATTATATTTAATTATTTATATATATATATATATATATATATATATATATATATATATATATCCCTGCCGTACCGCGTATCCTAGTTTTTCAAAAATCAACATATCGCCGTATCCGCATCATCGTATTTGCCCCGTATCCGTATCGGTTCTTCCTAGTGGATGAATAATACCCACCCATCCCATTGGTCCCTTTTAATGTGGTCTTCTACAAAACATTGTCCAACAACCGCGTTCTTAGGCATAAAGGTGGCCAATGGGGAGGTGGTGGGTAGTGGTCAGTACTCAGTAGGGTTCGCCCACGCTAAAAGTCGGTGAACAAAAACACTCCCTAATTGCATGAACTTTGCCAACAAGAATGACAAGTATGGCAGAAAGCTGGCTGTTGATACCGTTGCAGAGGCCAGGAGACGCAGTTACAAATCCAGAAAAAGATGGACTCAAAGTGGGGATATACGGAGATGAAACTCTAGTAACGTTATGTTCACTAGTATTTTAAAAAACAAAAAGAAATTTACAACTGGAGAGAAGCACAAAGGCAACACTAAATGACATAGATTACACTATCAACTAAAAGTTAGAAAATAGAATAAAACTACTACGTTGCTCATTCTTTAATTTTCATTGAAATTCAATGCAACTTTAAAAAAGGGGATAAGGTCAGTTCTCTCAGTAGGTGTCAAAGGTTAAAATGACTTGATACCAAGTTGTTCGTACAGATCATAATAAAGACCATATGACCACTGATGTAGCTCAAACTCTATTTACAACCGCAACAGAAGTAGACCCAATCCAATTACAAGTCGAAATATAATACCAAACGAAGGAGAATATCATTCCAATGACTATTACCTAGAAGGAAAAGAATCGTATAATAGTTATAGAGTTAAAGAATGGACAGATGGCAGGTGACTTATGTGGTAAGGCCTAACAATCACAGTTGATAGTAAAAGATAGGCAAAAGCTGGCTAAGAATAACAATAAAAAAATCGACCAAGCCCGTCATCCCGACAAGATTCATTTGTATTGACCATAATTGAACAAAGTACAAATAAACAGTAACCAATATTATTAAAACTGCACAAGCCCAATATGATTGTGTGGTACCATGTTGGTGGGGCTTCTAGTGAGCATGATAAGTGTGATTATCGGCTTGATGAAACAGAACTCGAGGTCGAGTTTTAATGCAGCAGGCAGGACATTATGGCCTATTCCTTTCCATAATAATGTTCTTTATGCATTGCCTTATGTACCACTTTGTTACTCATTATAAGGGGGTTTTGGTGCAAAATATGGACCCGCAGATAGGGTCTAAATGTAAGATCATTTTGGGTTGGATTTTTCAAATATTTGTCTGCAATTGCTATTGGGACTAAAACCTTTAACACTGTCTGCAGGCGCCTATTAAATCAGCTTTGGCCTCCAATAAAACTAAGATTTGGATAACAAAAAACATTGGGATGAGATCTTATTTTCTCGAGCTTCTCTCAATGGTCGAGAGGGCTAAGGCGTGAAGCCAAGTGTGCGAGGCTCATTACCACTCTAATTTTACCTTACCCTCCCCCATCTTCAATCAGCTTCGGCCTCCAATAAAACTGTGGTTTGGATAAGAAAAAACAATGGGATGAGATCTTATTGTCTCGAGCTTTTCTCGATGGTTGAGAGGGCTTAGGCGTGAGGCCCAGTGAGGCTCCTTACCACTCTAATTTTGCCTTCCCCCTCGACATCTTCCCCTCTCAATGATTTCTCAAAGCCTACCATTGTTACCAAGTCGGAAGTGAGGAAAAAAAATCATGTAGAGAAGTCGGAAAAAACCAAAAAAAAAAAAGTCGGAAAGAGTCGTTAAAAAAAAAACTGTAAATATTTAAAATATATTTCTATAGAGATGTTTCAACATGTTTTCTTAGACGTGCATGACTAGATTAAAATGCATACATTGGGATTAAAATTAAGAAGCACGAATATGGGTACGGGGCACGGGTATAACACGACACGGGTAGGCCAATACAGCAAATCCTTAAAAAGAGGTCACATGTACAGCGGGAACACGACAAAATAAATTAATATTTATATTTTATGTATTTATAATTCAAATAACCAAAAAATACCCCGTACAAAACAACAATTAAAATGTGTTCACTGAATTTCCTAAAATGACAAATTGACAATACTAACAATCCTTTAACTAAAAAAAACTAGTAAAACAACTAACACACAAGTAACAAACAACTAACAATTTACTAATAACAAACAATATGCAAGTAGGTCTATTGAATGCATGTGAGTTAGGATTTATTTGAAGAGTAATAAAACAAAAATTGTTGTTAAAAAATATAAGAAAAAAACATGTGTATACAAACTAATGTGGCATACAACACCACGATCGACGAAACTTGTAGGTGTAGATCGTTATCACTGTGCGCAGTTCACCCTCACGGAGCATGTGTGTGTGTGTGTGTGTGTGTGTGTGTGTGCGTGTGTGTGTGCTGAGGCCACGACGGCTCCCTTATTATGGGCCCATAACCTAAGACCCCATACCAAACAAACTTTCAAGGGCCATAACCTAAGATTTGTGGAGCATGTTATAGGCTTATCATATAGGTACTGAGGATATCTCTTGGGGGTTACTCAAAGAGATGCATCATTTAATTGGATATGTTAAATACAGCAAAAGAATCTACTTTATTTATTTATGACCAAATTGTTTAGTGTTGAAAAGGGTGGGCCGGGATTAGAGGTATAAAGGTCATTTTCTACCATCATGTAGCCATGACTTTAGTTTGATGGCTAGAATTAGTTCGGGTGAGGACTAGATTCCTTTAATACCAAGATAGCTTATTTCTATAGATCCAAAGGTAACATAATGGAATTTTGATATTGAATTAAATAAAGATCAGTTCTTTTTGTGGTGGAATAAACATGATTACGTCTATCTTCCACCTCTAGTAATTTCTCCTTGTTTTTTTTCAGTGTGAAACTGATGATTGCATGTTCATCGAGAGGGGTTCATTCCTAATCTACAATTAATTGCAGTTCAATGTGATAATCAGTTCGTCGATAATGAAGGTAAAATGATTGACCGGTGGGATATACAAGCATTCACATTCATATTATAAAAAAAAATTACATACAATCCACAAAAATGCAACAAAATGACAACTTAAAAAATAAGTAATCTGTCTCATAGTACAAGATAACCAGAGAGAACAGACTAAAAATTAAGACTTAAAACAACTACCGCACAAAGTGCAGAAAAGACAAAATTGATAACAAATGCAGCAATCAAATTTTATGCAATCACGAGAGGGCATTTGGCTTGAGTAAATTTAATGTTTATTTTGATGAACCGACAAGATCTAAAAGAGAGTTTGAACATCACATTTATCGAGGAAGTCCTGAGAATGAGAGGCTAAATTAAGGTTAATTCACATATTAGGTTTTTTAAATATCGAATATTGTCTGGTACATGAACAAGTTCACAACGAATACGAAGTTTCAAATAGTAGCTCATCAACAAAACTTCCAAGCATAAAGACGCATCTAGTTTCTAAATTGCGTGTTTCATAAAACATATGGTTTTCTGATTTAAAAAAATATCCAAATTAACCAATAAAATTAAAGGAGCATCATAGTATCAGCAAACAGGTGTTCACCAAATAATAATAGGACCAAAAATATAACCTCTTACTTAAGCATGCTAAAATTATAACAAAAGCACAACATGCGCAAACAAACAAAGAAAAAACTGATTTAATTGTTCTACTATTTGCTGAACCATTTTTCATAGAAGAAAGGCCTTAAAGGTTGAACTTTACGAGAGGTCATATATTTGAGGCATCAAACGCCTAATTTTTCCATCACGTTAAAACTTAAAAGGCTAATTTAGTGATAATGAAGTGGCCTATAGAAAATAACTAAGTTAGCAATCTCATAAGAAATATGATAATCGCATATACTTGAGGTCCACCTAATAATTATTTGACCATACAAAATTCCCTTCTTAGATAGAACATTCACATCCCATTAGCAAAAACATGAGATAGGCTAAGAAATCAACAGAACACGATGTTGCCGCATTGTGTGCACTTCACCTTTATTGGCTAAATTTGTGCGACTAAACCACTTGGTGGGAAAATATATGTAATCCTACTGCTACACCGTGATCTTTGCTCGACTCCCTAAAGATCACTCGTGTCACACACTGCAGAAAGAAATAAGAAGACCTTACAGTCCTTCGCACTGCACTAATATCTTATTGGAAGGACGTGCTATGGGTATAAATAGTTGTGGTTAATTTGTTTTGCTTTTTACCGATTTCATCATGACATTTTTTGAGGATCCAACTCAATTTCATCTGAAAATCTTTTTTTCAAATCGGATTTTAAGTTGCTATGTGTGAACATACACAAAGATTAGATTTTTAATCTACCGTGAGTCTAGTTTGATGTCTTCATCAAGATGATCAAGAGTCAGCATAGTTAGGCCGACGTCGGACTTACCGTGTTTTTCACAAGAATTATTATAATGTTCAATTATTCAATGAATCTTCGGTCATTAGCAAAAATCCAAAAAAGGCTCACTCAATAAAAATGCAAACAATCCTTTACTTTATGATAGACCAACTCAAACCGATTTTTAAAAGTCATGCATATTGATAAAAACTGACTGAATAAAATAACCAATCAACTCAAAAAAAAAAAAATGTAACGGGAGTCATAATCTCTCCTAGTGAGGTTAACCTAATTCTTGAGTCATGAATAGAGCATTCACACGTTCATTATAGAGATGACAAAGGAAAAGAAATGGATGGAACAAAAGATAGCCATGAATGTTAAATTATTTCAGCCTTCTGTCTTGCACAAAAATATTAAAGTTTTACCCATTAAATATGAAAATAGTTTTCCTGTTATTTACAGGAGGCCGGTTCATAAGACCAACAAGCCTCCTATTTATTTTTCAGGTTATAAAGCTTGACTGTGATGGTTCATTTCACCCAAATTCACAAAAAAAAAAAAGGCATCAAACAATATATAACCATTCAAAAGACCAAAATTTACAAATGCACTGACATGAAGTCTAAAATAGTAGCATGTCTCAACCAATTTATTAGTGAATGTTTTTGAATTTCAAAGATACTGAAAAAAATTAAAATACTCGAATGTGTGAGGACCTGCATACAGTCCCATGCATCAATGTGATAATCTAAACAAGATCCTTTGACTATTTTATTTAAAACGAGCATGGGATTCCTGTATAAGGGCTCTTTAGCATCTTCCTACCCATACAATGTCAATGGAAACTTAATGCAGTTTTGTATAAAACTTGTTTCTATAGCTTCTTTCTCTCTCTTCTCCCTCTATTAATCTTACTTTTTTTTGCTAAATCAAGAAACCCTATTTTAAGATATCATAATCAATATTCACAAAAGTTTAATGCAAAAGGGAACATAATAGTTCGAAGGATTAAAAAATATAGACAAGAGCAGTCATGTCAATAACAAGTAGAGATGATAATTAGGTTCCATGCAAACAAAATTATAGACATTTGAACATATATGTCATCTACGAATAGATATGTAATATAAGTTCCTCGCCAGCTTAACAGTGACATTGAAGATAAGTGATTTGTCCAATTACAGAAAACCCAAACTGAGGAAATATGAAAAATGGGCATCTATAGAAAACTCCCATTCAACTTGGAAGGGCAAGGAAATAGAGCCATCAAACTTTCAAACCCTACTATTTACTGATTCTACAACCATCAAAAGAGACTGGAATGTTCAAAGAACAAGAGTATCGTAAAAAAGTCTTCAAGACGACAGTTTGAAGGACAGTTGTTAAAGGTTGCTTTGACACTTCTTTGCGTTAGAGATGCTAAACATTTTATGTTATAAAAATAAGCTCACGGTCACTTTAATTGGGATATTTTCCATTGAAGCATAACCGTGGCAAAAATTTCAGAAAGCACATCAATTTCTCAGTTGCTTGTATGATAGAACAAACAGCTTTTACATAAAAAAGCAATTCTGCAAGAGTATCTGCTGGCGATAACCAGTTGATCTGATTTACTGAGGACTCACTTGATAATAATGTGTCCAAAGGATTTCCCATGTCTTATAAAAAAACATAGTCAATTTCGTTAATAAAAGCATGACACAGAAAATACAACTTAAAATATCAATGGATAAAAAGTCATAAATGTTCCATCATTTACTGAACCTTTTCTAACTAGCAAAATGCCTAAAAAAGGTTCACCCAATAACAATGGATATAATTTTCCTGAAGTATACGAGAGACCTGTTTACAAAGGCAACAATTCCCTGCTTTTTCCTTCAGGTTATACAGCTGAAATTACATTTGCTTAGTTTGGTGACCATCAGACATTCTGTTCTTCCCATTGTGATGGGTCATTTTACATCATATATAGGTAGAGACGTTATAAAGAATCCTCTGAAACAATTACAATGATGTACACATTCATTTCACATGTAATTAGTAATGGCACATAGATTACTCAAATGCAACTTAACAGTGATATAGATGTTGAGTAACAAATGATATATCCAAAATTAAATACCAAAAATGGATATCTCAAATTCTATTAGATCTTGAAACATATCAGATGGGAAAACAAACAAGCCATCATAATTTGTAGAAAAATTTTTAGTGCATTCTAAACATTTTGCTGAACCATTATAGCAAATAAGAATGTTTGACAGATATATCTATGAAGGCTTCTAAGACTTGAAGATATATTTCTAACTTGAAGATAACTGTTGTATGATACAAAATAAAGCTCGCAGTGACTTTAGTCGGTAAATAATCCAGAAAGTATGTCTTAATAACTTGTGTGAAGAATGGGTTGATTGAATAAAAAAACAAACTGACCTAACCAAGAATTTGGTCTACAAGGGATTCACCAAAAAATGACTTGTCAAATATTTTATTGGAACTTATTAACATGCGCAAATTCATTAATAAAAATATAACACGGCATTATACAACTAAAAAATCAATGGAATGAAAAAAGTTTGCTTTAAATGTTCCACCATTTACTGAATCTTTTATCATTGACAAATAGCCTAAATAGATTCACCCAATAACAGTGGAAATAATATCCCTGAAGTTTACGAGAGGCCTGTTCACAAAGGCAACAAGTCCCTGCTTTTTTCCCTCAGGTAATATAGCTTAATTTAGTTGCAATGGGACCTTTAAACTTTCCTCAAATATTCTCCGAATTTGTCCAAACTAAACAGAATTGACCCAGCACTGAATTAGTGCTGAATCCGAACTTTGTTACTATGTCCTTACCTTATTTGTCAATTACTCTACAAACATTTACACTTTCACAGAACTTCCGGTATGAAATGTCTTCCTTGCCTACTAATCCGTTGGTGCCATAAGACATCATACGGTAAAATGCCAACCAAACGTTCCCATGAATGCAGCAATTTTATCAAACTTCATGAGAAATAAACCTAATCATACTTCATATATCAGTAACCAGAAATCAAAAACTTAACCTTGCACCCTTATTTAAAAATGTTTTAATGTGCTCAAAAAAGAAATACAAGCTGAAATCAGATATGATATCGTGACGCGTCGACATCAACGCGCACTCAAAATACAAATTTCCAACAGCAACAGATCTGGATAAAAGATTGAACCTTGAAGTGGACCCTCAGATCCCGACCCATGGCTTTGGAGGCTGAAAGGAAGGAAACACAAGTAAGAAAAAACAATTCATAGGCACTCAACCCCCCTCATCCAGGAACCCAGATGCGGATTAACAGATCGAGAGAACTACCAAACAAAACTCAAAAAAAAAAAAAAAAGATTGAACCACGAAACGAACCGAAACCCTAGATCTCCAACCGCTATTAGAAGGAGAAGGGGGGATCGAGGGACGGAGAAGCTTACACTTGGTAGGGTTTGCCGGTTCTCGCGAGTACTTCACCTGATCAAAAAAAAATTGAAAAATTAGGCAATGCGAACAGGAGAGAGAACCGGATGAGATGGCGAGATGAAGGGAGGAGAGGGGAATCTACCATGGCTGCTGGTGACGACGAAGATGGAGAGGAGTCGATGAGAAATGGCGGAAGATGGCCGCCACGCTAACGAGGAGAGAGCAACTGCGAGGGGAGAACGGAGAGTTTTTATTAGGGGTGTTCATGGTTCGGATTGGTTCGGTTTTTTTGATAAATTTGGAACCGAACCGAAGTTGATCGGTTCTCTAGAAAATGGAACCGAACCAAACCATTCCTTGGTAAAAACCGAACCAAACCAAACCGGAAATGTTCGGTTTGGTTCGTTTCGGTTCTACAGGTCTTTCAAATCGCTCGTTATCACTAGGGGTGTTCATGGTTCGGGTTGGTTCGATTTTTTGATAAATTTGGAATCGAACCGAAGTTGATCGGTTATCTAGAAAATGGAACCGAACCAAACCATTCCTTGGTAAAAACCGAACCAAACCAAACCGGAAATGTTCGGTTTGGTTCGGTCCGGTTCTACGGGTCTTTCAAATCGCTCGTTATCACACCGTGAGGCGTGCGTGAATGGTTAAGCTGCTGAGTTGGTTTAGATTTTATTTTTTAAGCCTTTAACTTTGGGTGCTGGTATTTGCCCCTATAGAATTACTAGCAAAACCCTTAATTTTTCACTTTGAGATATGTCATAAGTTGGGATTTGGGGGTGCTAGTAATCATGTGGGTGCAAATAGCAACACCCTTCACTTTTCAGTTTCATCATACTATTGAACACTTGAAAGTTTTGAATGCACCGAATGGTGGTTATTGGGGTCACCATCATGTAATGTACAATATTAATGAGACTATACATTGTACAGTAGTAACACTGAGTGTATAGTATCAATGGTTCGGGTTGGGTTGGTTTGGGTTAAAAAACTCACAACCCAGAACCGAACCGACCATAGCAGGGTTTTTATTTTTGAACCGAACCAAACCGAATGGTCAAAAATACCCAATCCAAACCGAACCAAATAGACCAGTTCGGTTCGGTTTGGCGGGTCAACCCGAACCGATGAACACCCCTAGTTTTTATAGAGGGGGACCAACCCTCACTCGCAAACCCTAGCGGTCGAGAGCTCGGACAAGCGGCTTGAACCCCATTGCTGGCTCGGGCCTAAACATGAGCCCGACCCGATGTACCCATAAAAGTGTGTGTGGTATTTGCACCACAATATTACCAACGGCCACCACCTTGTAAATCCATAGATGTCCATTGTGTCACCGATCTCAAAGACTCAAACCGATAAGGGCACCAACACCGTTTTCCCATTAAGGCTGATAAGCCTACATATACAAGCTCCGATGATAAAGTGACCACCTGGTACGCCTGACCATCAAGATATACAATATATGTAGCACCCTCCTTCATATTTATGGTGGATCAAGCACTAAGGGGTCGTTTGGTTGCTGTGCAAATGATTTGCGCACATCTGTTTGCACATGTGATATATACAATTATAATTTTATTTGTTTAGGTGAAATTTTATTTGCACAGTTTTATGTGCAGAAGTTGTACAAATTAAGCAAGTGTACATATATTTACACACGTCATGCCTTATTAACCAAACAATCCCGAAACTGTTTGTACATATATTCTTAGAATCACAGGTTAAAAACACAAGAACCAAACGACCCCTAAGAGTTTGCCTAATAAGAAACTGAAGCAATGAAGAGTATGAGATTTTATAAAGAAGTTAGTAATCTGAAAATTCGGACAAGAAGTATGAAAGGGAGATCTTTATGATAATATGATGCCAAACTAGATGATAGTCAATCACGGTATGCTTGGTCCGCTCATGAAAAATTGCATTGGTGGTAATCTGAATGAAACTCTAGTTGTCCAAGTGTAATGGTGTCGGCCTAGATATAGAAACGACTAAAACACCAAATAGACGGTGAAACCATATAGTCTTACAAGTAGAATATGACATGGCACGGTACTCAGTCTCTGCAGTTAAACGAGCAACAAGGTCTTACTTTCTTGACACACCAATAAATAAAGAGAATGGTCGAAAAATATGCAGTAACCAGTAAGTGAGTAACCATTCTGAACATCATTGTCCCAGTTTGCTTCAAAATAGCACCATAGCTTAAATAAAGAGTAGGAAGAGAACAATGAAGAGTATAAAGAGAACAACAACGATTATAATAGAGCTCCTCAAAAAGAACAAATAATATAAAGAAATAGAGCAGCAACGAATTGACTTACCATATGCATGAATAACATAAAAAGCAATATGTGGTCGAGAAATGGTACGTTAAAAATGATTGCCGGTATATAGTAATACCAAATAGAGCTTTACCATCATCGGAGTGAAACTTTAGATGAAGTTTGATCAGAATTTAAACTGTCTAACCATTGGTAAGATCACCATGAGAAATAATATTGATTATGTTACCGTTTGCAGAATCTTATCTATGTTGGCTTAATTTGTGCCTCCAAATTAAAATGTAAGAAATTACAAGTAATTCCTTTTACTATTGAATCATGGTAATACTTGCGCTATTGAAGATCAGGCAAGTGCATCACAACGGTTCAAGATCATCTAAAGACTCATCAGTCCATCTCACGCTTGGTTTTAGATTCTCACCAAAGGGTCATGTGATGAGTGGGTTTATAGGGACAAAATAGGGATTCTCGATTGTATTATTCTCTATGTGTTTTCAATGATTATCCACATTCATGCTTTTAATAACCCAATACAATTATATTTGATTTTCATGTTATGAATAACTGGAGCGCACTGTGTGCACTAGATTGAACCAACATACGCTACGCACACGGGGGGTTAAGCTACCCAGTGAACTCGTGGGGGTCCAAGGGGCTGCGCCACTTTTTGAGTGCCCCCGAAACCAAATTAGGAAAGTTTTGCACTTGAATGATTTCATCGATTGTACATGCATCGGTTTTATCAATCATACTTTTTTTGTACGTTTTATGCGAATCAAAATTTGCTTTTATTGAAGTCTAGGTTGAGAAGAGTCCAACACTTAAAATTTGCATAAGTGTTGGAAGTCCACACTAGTGGTATGGACTATTGTCTGGACTGGTTGTGTTATAGGCTCAGACAATGGTTTGGACCGCAAGACAAGGGGTCAGATTGCCTAATGATGGTCTAGGGCATTTGGGACTTAAAGGTGCATGGGGTCCGGACCATTGTTCGGATATTTTTCCTGATCTATGCTTTCTTGGGTCTCCTGTCCAAACCGTGATCAAGCCGATTCAGACTATTTTCTGGACGATTAGTGCCCAGACCGAGGCTGACCAAGTCAACTTTGATTTTTCACATTTTATATCATGATCTAAGGCTATTATCAGCAGGAAATGATCTACCCTATATATACCCCATTTAACTTATTGGTTTGGGTGAAAAATCATAGAAGAAGTTAATTTTGTTTGAAGAAACTCTCGAAAACCTTCTATCTTCTTTCTCCCTCCAAGCCTATTCATCGAGGTAAGATCCTATATGTTTGAAGGTGTTTCAAATACATGTGTACTATAATCTATAGTTGTGTAGACTTGTATTTCCCAATTAGGATTAAATCGAATTTTTTTTTTATCGGATTGTTTTTATTTGTTTTGTTTTCTTTGTTCTAACCCTTGTAGATCCCATATATTGGGTTATTCCGTGTGAGTGGAGAAAAGTAAGGTCTTGCTTGAGTGAATTTAGCAAGAAGAATCATAATTTTTCTTAGAAGGTTGACGGGTTTTACCGGTATAATATATGTTGGGTGAGTTAACTCGGTGAAGTAGTCCCTAGAAGGGAGAATCCACCTTTAGAGGGGTAAAGTTCACCTTGGGCGTGTCCGATATTGTTACGTCGGGTGTCGGGTGTCGGTGGCTCCGCTTAAGCAAATCAAGAGAGTCTGAGGGACAACTCGGGTGAGCAACTAGGGTCATACGTGTTGGAGCATGGAGAAGGCGACCGAGCAGGGAGCTTGTGAAGACTCAAAAGGAGCAAGATGGAAGACAATGTGGTATGGAAGGTTTACTTTTAGTAGAACCCGTGTCTTCTTGTATACATGTGTGTAACTAGGATCTTTTGCTTAGTGGATTGATTTCACAATCCAATGCGAAGTCGATGAGTTTTTCCCGTGAAGGATTTCATTGTAAAAAATATTTGTGTGTGTTATAGCTTAAATTCTTTTTTTTTTTTTGGATGGGTAAAAAACGAATAAATAAATAGAAAACTGGTTACAAAGCACGACTTACTCAGAATGAGTAAGTAGAGTCATAGGGTGCCAGATCCGTATAGTAGTCAGACCAATATGGTAGCTACCATAGGCATATGGGCCCAAAGCTAAAACCAAAAGCACCAAAAGGAGCAACAAAATACAGCAGAACTAACACGAACGATCTACATCCCCCCAAACGCAAAAACGAGGATCTAGAAGGACTTGGGCCCTCCATCAATTCTCAGAAAAAAGCTCCAAAGCAGCCTCCTCACTGACGCCATACAAACGATCTGTATTTGTGAGCCCACAATTTACAAAATACCAGCAGTCGAATGATCTGCATCCCCCCAAACGCAAAACCGAGGATCTAGAAGGGCTTGGGCCCTCCATTAACTCTCAAATTAGGACCGCATCCTCCATATGAACCTCGCCATACTCCAGCTTTGGAAGCCCACCATTAAGGAAATACCAGCAGATATTGAGCAAGATGATATCCAATCTAAAGTTTCCCCAAATGTAAGTTTCCCCAAGGTAAAGTTTCCCCAAAGGTAAATTTTCCCAAGTAAATTTCTCTAGAAAATATAACTACACCCCCAAGGAGCTAGCATACTGAACTCTAGCCTTTACCAACGGAATCACTCATAGGCTCTGTTACCTCCTGGTTAGATATTGAACCACCTAGATGGATGAAAGGGTCCCACTCCCTAATGATAGCTTCAACAGAATGCAACACATCTTGATTATTATTGTTCTGCACTATCTTAATAAACCGAGCTGCAATTTTAGACAGAATTTCCGATTTTGTGCAAGCTTTATCACCAAATATCCGACTATTCCGTTATACCCATAACGAGAACACAGTGGTAGTAAGAAGAGTCTTCACCACCAGTTTGTTGGACCCACCAGAAAATAGTCTTGATGAACAGACAACTTTTCTTAATAGAGAACCCCACTGCCCTTCTAGGCCATTTCATAATGTGGCAACATTTTTTCCAAATCGCTTCCGACAAGGAGCACTTGAAGAATAAATGTTTAACATCCTCCGCTACCCTCTCTCATAGAAAATATATGTTGCCAAGTGAAATACCTCTCTTTGAATCCATGGAATTGTGGGCAATCGATCACGCACCGCTCGCCAAGTACAAAAGTTATGGTTAGGATGAGAAAGCGAATTCCATATAACCTTAGTCCATCCTTTTAAGGATCTTGAATTTCTAAAAGAGTCTCAAGCAAATTTGAGTGAGAATAAGCCATTGCCAGGTTTGTTCCAATTAAGAGAATCCGAATTCGCCAATAGATCTATAGGAATATCATGAACCATACCGAAAAGATGCAAAAGCGCTGAATTAGTGGGATTTGGAAGCTACCACGCACGATCAACGATCCAACCACTAAGAGTCGACCACCCCAAGTGCACATCCGGAATATAGTAAAGTCCAATAATTTGAAGCAGACTCCTCCTATCAATCCAAGGATCCCTCAATCGATCTATACCTCTACCATTAGCAAAGCAAAAGGTTAAATTTGGTGCCAAATCCATCCTACTCTGAAGGATACCACGCCATATACTAGAAGAATATTGAATAGGTGATGCCTCCCAAAATGACTGACTACCAAGGTATCTGCCCTTCATCCATCGAGACTAGACATTCTCCGAGTCCTGTAATAGCTTCCAGCCATGCTTCATATAACAAGCCTTACTAATATCATCAATTCTTCTAATCCCCAGACCGTCTTCAGAAAATGGTTTGCAAACTTTTGACCATTTCACATGAACCGTAGCAGATCCCCATAGGAATTTGCGCATCCATCGCTCAAGTTAGTTCCGAATACAGGTGGAAATGACAAACACAGCAGCCCAATAGTATAGATATGCATACAATACTGTCTTGATAAACTACAGTCGATCTTCAAAAGAAAGTTTTGAAGATTCCCAAGAGGCTAATTTGATCCGAAAAGGGTCGTTTGATAGTACTGTTGGACCTCAAAAGTAATCCAAATCTTCCATATTAAATAGATGGCTGATCGCATAGTCTTGCGGTAGGTCCACGATATACGCATTTTGATCAATTCACTATAAAATTTTAATTGGACTCACACTGCGAGCCTACAATTTTTTAACGGTCCCCAAGGATACTATTTAGGTCAGATCCTGATCATCATATATTCATTTATTGCAAACTCTTTATAACTTCGTCGAGAACCTACATAAATTTTATAGTTGAAATTGTTTGTTTTGATTTGTTTACTATTCTTATGATGTAATTCTTGCATGTTTTGTGCAAATGCTTGTGCAGACTTAGAAACTTGAGTGTGTGGCGACATAAGGAGGAGATCTAAAGGCTTGCTAGGATTAAACCCATGGATGATTTCGAAAGGACACATGACTCTGATTTATCCTAGAGTTACCTATGGGCTATGGTACACCTCACAAGGAATTGGGAATCTAGGATCACATAAGATTCATAGTATCTGATACCAAGGAAAGCAATATTTGATATCCTGAAAATTTATGCAAAATTTGAAGTAATGGAAAACATTACAATCACATTTTTAAGCTTATTTTAAAGTAGGAGTTAATTAAAAACTCTTACCTAGATTTCAAGATCTGAAGGGGTTGGTTTATATGCAATTTTTATGTTTTAAAGCAGAAAATTGATGTTTGCAATGGCAATATATTCTCGTTTAATAAAAGCGATTTGAGGCTACTTTAGCATTGTTGGCATATCTTAAGCACAAAATATTATTGTAAAATTTCAGCTTGTAGTACAACTGTCAAGATCTAATAACAAATCATTGCGGATCTGAGCGAAATTATGTTTTGTCAGCAAGAAGATGATGAATCACAGCTGGTTCCTATTGTTCATATTTTACAACATATTTTCTTTTTTATACAAGAAGTGAAATAAGCATGAACGATGAAGACAAATAGATGGGAAGACAAGAAGAAAGGAAAGAATATCTGAATAAGACAAGAGAGGTTCAACTTTTTTTGAATTCCAGTATTCAATAATAAAATTAGAGCATTAGCCTCCTTGAAAAAACTTAAAAACTGCCTCTCTAAGCAACATCACCACTTATAAAAAAAAGATTGAAAAAGAGAAAGGAAGGGAGACAAGGTAGGGGTAGAGATACTTCATGCAAACTTTGGAGACCATGAGACCTCTTTTCCATGGGGGAAGAGATTCATTGAAATTTTCAGATCCATGGTTCAGGTGGATCCAACCTGAGCCTAATCAGATTCATTTATTTAACATATGGGCTCACTCAGTTAATTTTATATTATCCTAGTCACATGGCTCGTTAAATTAGGTTATTGACCTAAGTCACCTAATCTAACATCATGTGGAAATGTATTGACATCTAATCTCTAAGTCTATTAGGATAAACAAAGTTACTCAAAACTCTCTCTAAAACATTAGAAAGTAGCGTAAAAAACGAAACATGATTCCAATCAAAGCTTGGTTGTGGTCAAAATTATGGCTTTCTGTTGCACTCCAATTGAGTCCTAATGGAGCTGGTCACATCATCTTTTTTTTTGGTGTAGCCTGGAGATTTTGAAACCTGGTGGAAAAAGTGATATGAGTAGTGGATATGTATCAAAATATTGCAATCAAGTGCAGGGATGGTGTCAACTTCTGTTCATCTTATTCCCTAGAAGGAAATGGTTGAAGAGAGAAAGGTCGATCTTAGCAGTTCAACTTTTACAGAAAAATGATCTGTTCAAATGACTTTATTGAGGAAAGGACAATTGCATACAATTTTTTATAGCTCATGTTAGCTCTAGAAAGCTAAGCATAATATAGAAGAGACATGGATATTGTGTATATAAAATTTTGAAAAGACTTTTGAATATTTGGGCGGATGAATTTGTTTGAGATACTTCGCAAAATTTATCGAAGAAATAATAAAGTAGATTTATGCAGTTATGCTTCACCTCAATTCATTTCTTGACGCTCATTCATTAACAGACTAATCCTGCTTACAGGACTTTTATTTCCCACAACCTTTCCCATGGCATTGCCACCCTACTCTTCATCGTCATCATTGCAGATTTTGATATTCTAAATCATAATGTACAGGTTGGTCTAGTAAGGGCTCAAGTTGATCAATATATGGTGGAGATCTATATTATACTGATGATAGAGGATATATAATTGGAATATAGATTGAAACAGTGGTTTTATCGAAGAAATAATAGAGTAGATTGATGTAGTTATGCTTCACCTCAATTCATTTCTTGATGCTCATTCATTAACAGACTAATGCTACTTACAGGACTTTTATTTCCCATAATCTTTCCCAAGGCATTGCCACTCTACTCTTTATAGTCATCAATGCAGATTTTGATATTCTAAATCGTATTGTACATGTTGGTCTAGTAAGGACTCAAGTTGATCAGTATATGGTTGGGATCTATATTATACTGAAGATAGAGGATACATAATTGAAATATAGATTGAGAGAGTGGTTAATGTAGCAAGAAGATCGGAATTTCATATATTTATGCACAAGGGTCTAGGAGGAGGGGTGGGCTTATGAATATGCATTTGAAGGTGATACGGATGGATACGAAGAAGTATGATTTGGTAATAAGCTTAACTACTTATAGATAGCGTGGTAAAAAAGTATTTGAGACTCTTAAAGCGATTGAGATCTTGTTGTAGCGATATAGGACATTTCTAGTTGGAAAGGCAGTGTAGGAGTAGGGGATATATCAACATAGTAGATGTCTTTTACGTGTTGTGATTGTAGCTTGAGCTTTCTTTTCTTTAGCCTTCAAAACAAAACAAAAAACATAGCACCACCACCACCCCAAAAAAAAGGGAAAAGAAAAAAAGAAAACGGCTGAGATATGGAGGGTGGGAGGGAGGTTCTTTAATTAAGTCACAATTTTGCATGGATTCGAAAAAACCACGTCATAAATTACTTGAAAAAGAAATGACCGATTTTTTCTTATCTACAATCCTCAAGTCTCGCATAGTATCTAATGATGGCATTTCAATATACGCTTCATCCATGACGATGTGAAATTTATACAATACAATTGTTACATGTGCATCGTACAGGATGTATGGATGAATCACGACCTCTTGTGCCCTCTTTATTGCAGATGACATGGGTTTATATGCAGAGAACAAGGTTTTAAATTGCTTGGTTTTCAAGTTTTACTTGGGCGGCTGAGTCAAAAATTAAATGTTTCGTTCATTTTTGGGATCGGAAGCAACCGCTGCTGCCAAAACTAGGAAAAAATAAGCACCAAGAGATTTAGAATATGTAAAGTGAAAAGTAAGAAATAAAATAAAAATAATTAAGCATTCTAGAACTACAAAAGCTAATTACATAAGTTTGTACTGCATAAACTATAGTCTTTATAAATGTTAAATTGATAGTTACAGTGAAACATAACAATCGTCTATCAAGTCATAGCAGTATGTCTTAGCAAAATGATTAACCACAGTCACCAGCAACTCAAAGGTCATGAATGATGTCATCCTACTACAAGGCAACTCAAAGCATTAGCTATCTTCGAAGTCCGAACCTAGTAGCTATTAGCTACGACATGAATGCAGTCATTTGTTACCCATGGTGAACAAATTATATGGGGACCACCTTATCCTGGTATCATGATGTTGTTAATAGTAATTTTGATACTAATCAAAAGAGGATCGTAAATTTTATGTATCATGTTGATCAAGAATCAATTCAGGACATGGTTAATGTTGAAAAATCCAAATCATTTTAGGCGTTTCAATCAGATTCGATAGAATCCTCAAATCATGGTGAAGATAGAAACCACCTTGGCTTACAAACTTATACTGGCTTCTTCCTCTGGCATGTCTCTATGCTTTGCTACATCTATTCTTCATCGTACACGTCCAAGAATGAATAAGCTAGTTGTACAATTAGAACCACCACAAATTATTAATTAGATGCTTCTGCACTTTTTATGACATATTGGTCTTTCAAAATACATGCATTTACTTAGATATATGGTGTTATATAAGGATCACCCAATACCCTACCTCCTAACTAGGATAATTGATGGGTAAGGTCAACTTATTAGGGGCAAAATGTAATTTTCTAACTATAGGGTGGTCAAATGTTTTTTAGCTAAACTTCAGGGGAGGTAAAGTATATAATTTACCAAAAAAAGGGGTTTTTTACAAATCAACCACTATAATTTTCTTTATTTATATATAAACCCCTATCAAAATGATATTTACATATATACCCCCAATTAATTCAAATATTATATATTGACCCCTGTAGTTAGCTGACAGCAAAAATGAGAGAATATTTTTTATTTAATCCTTAATATTTTACCTAGACTCTGTAAATACCCCTTCAATTTGAGAATTCTTCGGATTAGGTCCAAGTTAGATTCGGATTACGTCTATATTTGTTTTGGGTTAAGTCAATGTTCAATAAAGATTGATCAATTTAAGTAATTAAAATCATGGATAAATTAGTTATTTTTTCTTTAGATTAATCAAAAAACAGTCGATGAAGGAATATTTTGGAAACATTCCTTCATTTTGGATGCCAACTAACTATAGGAGTCGATAGGTAAATATTGGATGATTTTAAGGATTTATATATAAATATTGACTTTATAGGGGTTTATATGTAAATAGAGAATATGACAGAGCTCAATTTGTAAAAAAGCCAAAAAATTGTTGATGCCAAGCCATGTGTCTCCCACTTTATCATTCTCCTACTATGCTACCCTGCGGACTATTGAATCAAAATCAAGAGTATCACAGTCGTCCCTTGGAACGCCACACCAACCCCAACGTTTGTGCATCGTCTTCTTATACAGTCAACTAGTACCAATCTCGAGCAATGCAAGGAGAGAGACAAAAAAGAGGGGGAAATGGGGAAGGACACCTGGCACAGAGGCCACAGTATTATAAGTACTAATAAGAAACCCGGGCAATGCCAGAATGTGCTTGATGCACGCCTATTGACAAAAACGACATCACAACTATTCCAAGAAGTGTGAAGTGAGTGCAATTCACTTATTAGAGAGAGAGAGAGAGAGAGAGAGAGATTAACATCAAATGACCATTAAATATCATTGAATAAAAATTTATCATATTTATAATAGATTTTTAAATGGATTTAAAAGAGAGCCGCGTTCACACACGGATGAAGAATTCCAACTCTTTAAAAGACGTCCATGTGTCACAACACAGGAGAGAGGCTTCAATTTTAATATAGATACTAGTAAGAAACCCAGGCAATGCCCGGGTGAGCTTATTGCACACCATTTGGCAATGCCCGGGTGAGCTTGTTGCACACCATTTGGCACAGATGACATCGCAACTGTTGGAAGAAGTGTGAAATCTAAAGTAAGTGTGATTCACTTGTTAGTGAGAGATATTGACTTCAAATGACCATTAAATATCATTGAATAAGCATTTATCATCTTTATGATAGGTTTTTATTAGGATTAAATATAAGCCGTGTTCACACAAGGGAGAAGAATTCTGGCTCTTTAAAAGATGTCCACATGTCACAACATGGGAAAGGCTTCCATTTTAGTATTATACTATTAGATATCATTAAATGTCATTGGATGGGTATTTATCATCTTTATAGTAGGCTTTTAATAGTATTTATGAAAGAGAGTCACCAAGGATCATGGATCTTCAAAAGAGGTCCATGTGTCACAATACGGGGAGATAGGCTTCCACTTTAGTATTATACTATTAGATTAGATATAGATTTGCTAGCATTAACCCTTGGTGATGCCTGGACCCCTTTAAACCCGTCTAGAATAACAACGGCTTAAAAACATGTGATCTAAGATAATCTCACATCTTAAATGTATAATTAATGTGAAAAAAAATCATGCAACAACTCAACAGTCATCAATGAAAAAATTAAAGATAGAACATTTTGATACAACGATCAACACCATCCATTGGAACATAAAACATGTGAACACTCAAACACTAGCCACATATCAGAACATAGGTTAGAGTCTTCCATTTTATACTAGCGTGACCACCCGAGCGGACTTCGCCCAGCCCTCCGATGAACTCATGACTCCCCACAGCCACATATGACTCGCTTCTTAGAGAAAAAAAAAAAAAAAGATTGCAAATGAATGCTACCAATGAATGCATCGTTTAAGGTCCAGACTTCATTCAATCCTCCGATGGGAAACACATGGCACCCAACAGCCGCATGCAAGTCAATCCCTAGAGAAAATCAATAAAAGGCAAATAAATTCTACCAATGAATGCAACATTGAAGGCCCAGGCTTCGTCAGCCCTCCGATGAAAAACACATGACCCCCAACATTATACCAATATTAATTCATCAAAAGCACAACTAGGAATTATTCCCATACATTATACAAATATGAAGCAAATGATGAAAATTCTCCAAGTGGCTGACTAGATTGAAAATTTGATGGTTTTCGAGCTCGTTTCAAGGTAAGTTAATACATAATTAATTCTGATTCCAAAGTGGTAGTTGATTACAACATCAAAACTTCACCACCTAATCAACTTACATAAAGAAAAGCTCGATCATCAGTTTTGACTTCCGAAATCAAGAATACCATGATACTACACGATCGATAAAGTATAAGCATGGCACTGAAGCCACACGAGAGCTTTCCATCATCCATGACTGGCTGAAGTCATCTACACGAGTTTCCATTGTCCATGCACTAGCTGGCGTCATCTCGGCATAGATTTCTTGTTGATTTTTTTCTTTCTTAACATGGACCAGAACATTATCTGATGATATTTTCAATGACAGTAAAGCTTGATCACTGAATCAGCACCAGCAGTGAATAACCATGGCTGCCTCGGATGGAACTTGCAATCCAATACTCCTGCACGTGTAACAAGATGTGTTAGTAGTCCTTTGTTGTTCATATGGGATGATCTGTAGTTCTACGAGATAGAAAATGTATAGAACCATTGTTTACAAACTCCGTAAAACACAGATGAGTCGGACCGAGTCGAGTCGACTAGAGTCAACCAGATTTCGAGTAGAGTTAATCAGCCGAGTCAGTCTAAGTTTACTCAACTAGGCTGACTTTCCGGGCGAGTTCGAGTTCCAAGTTTTTGAACACCGGTAATAATACCTTCTGTCGTTTTATGATGTATAAAATATATAGAATCTATGTATGTAAACCTCTGCCTCATATTTTGTCGATTAACTGATTGCAGCTTAAACCTATTGAAGTTTAGAACTATAGTGCGCATAAACAATAACCAAACAAGCAATAATGCATACACATAATATATGTGGGACTCTAGTGCTATGATTTTTCCTGGTAATTGGAACACCCATAAAATGAGGATATTTCCCCTTTCTTTCCATTTCATGCCTTGTACGTTAGGTTGTTCCCTGGGAAGTGAAAGCCCACTGTATGTAGGATTTCATTTCTCAACCAAAATGTGAGAATTGTAAAACCCCTTGTACCTCCCCAATCCCCACGGTGAAAGCATGTACCTGTATACAAACCTAGATGAGGGAAGATTTGTAAATCCAGGGGTTACTACTTACTACATGGATCTTCCATTATTGGGTGCAATTTGGGACTAACAAAAACACACGCACCCTGCTGAACAATATCTAAATCCCTGAATTATATAGAAAAAGCAATTGTGTTTATATTTAAGCCATGACCAAGGTTTCAGTAGAAGAGGCTGATAAGATGAGATACAAAACTTACCATAACCATCCGAGCTTGCATGGCCACGAAGAATTTCCAATGGAACGATTAGAGGATTCTCTTTAAGATCTGAATACACCATGCCGTGAAACACATACGCCGTGCAATCATCCGAACACGAGGCAAAAAGAGGATAAGTGCGATGAAAGGCCACATTTTTTATATCCTTGGGGTGAACCCTGCAAATATTGAAACCACAAATTACATAAAAATGTGACTCATTGTCATATCGCCATACAAATATTTAGAGGTCTGGAGATTAAAAATGAAAGTACAGGTAAAACATAAGGAACCACTTTCCAAGGAGCTATTAAAGGAAACCATGGTTCAAAAATTCCCGAAATTTTGCGAAATATTTCCCCTTTTTTTTAGCCCTCAAAACGAATGTGAGGGTGTCAGAAATATTACGAATTTTTCCTTATTTTTTTACCCTATCCCATAAACCCTAAACTCTCGACGCAACCTATTATACTTCTCCGGTATGTTTTTCTTCGAAGAATTATTTTGCAATTTTAGATCAAATCAACGAAAAAATCAGATCGAATTGTTCGTTCGATCAGATTGAATCGTTTGTTCTTCTCAAAAAAAAAATTTGAAGAAATTAATTTTTTTTAACTTTTTTCGGTTAATTCATTCTACTTGTTGAATTGATAACAAGATGTGTAAAAAATATCAACTCTAACTAGGTTTGATATTCTGACATTGGATTTGGGGATCAACATAGAATTTAACATATTTACCTTTCAAAATATTATATATCTTTAAAAAAAAATCACAAAATTAGAACTTAATACTGATGAAATCGCTTGAATTTTGGATGTGTTGTAGATCTTAGATTGTTATGCCTCCATACAAAAAGCATAGAAGCACATGCTATGTGGAGCCCCACACCCTAGATAGTGTACGCATATGATTTAAGTATTCCAAAGTATGTACATATGCTCAATTATGATCGTCCAGAGATTCGGTAAACTATTCCAAATTTTTGGGGTACGAATAAAATTCGGTAAGGAGACGGGGGCTATTTACAGATTTTTGGGGTACGAATAAAATTTCCCATAAAAAATTTATCGTGAAATCTAATTGTACTCCAAATTGTTGACTTTATTCTCCGCACAAAACCATGCATTAGCCATCTGCCATCTATTTCCAAACCAAGTTTCATAAACAGTAGAATTGACACAATTAACCATATTGACCTCTAAATAAGATTCTTATATATCCTGATGTTATCAATACTTGCAGTGATAAGCAATCACTATAAAGCAGCTAAATGCAGGTATCAGCAATTTCAAACATGTGAATAATTGAAAATTTCTTCAAAGCAATTCAACAGGTTGAACAGTAACTATGGTGCACGAAGAAATTTGCAACGTACATTAAAGTCTGGTATGGTTTTGATGATAGGTCCATATCAAACCAACTCATTTTCCCTTCCTTGCTCCCGACAATTACATTGTCACCTGTGCTTATGAGATTTGTTAACAATTAGTCATGTAATTAAGCACACACGTACCTCCATCAGTGCAATTCATTGAACTAGAATGCATATCAAACAAACTGAGTATTACTTACCACCAGGATGAACTGCAATGGAGGAAACCTCACGAAGTCCTGTATCAAGCTTCTTAACTAGTTTTTGTGTCAAAAGATCATAAACATGGACATTCTTCTTTGTCGAGATGAAGAAAATTGAACGCTTTGGATGAAAAACTGCTGAAATGGGCCCGTGCACCTTCGGGAAAGGATTGTGTGTATGTTGCTTGGATAGTTGGTGTATTAGTACCGATCTTGAATCACGTGCATAATAGGTCAAGGATATAACGGGAAGAATAAGTAGTAGAAAAAAATACTACAAAGCACAACTGTCGGTAGAGGTTAATCAACTAGATGATCCTCCTGAGTGGTCCTAGAAAGGTGAAGCATGTAGGACAAGGTACAAAAGCTTCAAGAAAAAAAAAAACTACCATTTATTGATGATTCAACCACCCTGTTTACAATCGTGAGAAACACGTATTGTTTCATACTAATATTGCTACAATCTTATGAATTGTACTAATAGTACAACACAACTGCAGATGAAAGAAACATGTAATTACAACAATAATAAATGATAATATGAATACAGATATTTCACAAACCATACATGTAACATAGATTTTTTCTAATGAAGTATGCTAGTGTTCATCCTTTTGCACCTTCTGATATCTCCAAGGACCATGTTGCAGAGTAAACTAACACTTTGGTCTGATGTAACTATTTCCTTTGGCCAAAATTCACAGAATCGGAGATTCGGGCATACCCATGGGGCTCACTAGTCACGACAAGTAGGTCTCTCCATTGAGATCAAGGGTGGAGTCCGTACATAGTATTTTGGCATGAAAACAATTGATGATTAGAAGGTTAGCAATGGGACAATCTTGGGCCTTGCAAATGCAAATGTTTGAATAAGCACAACCAAAAGATCCGGTCTGGCATAATATAAATGAGGCCAAATCTAGGCCTATTGCCACCCCTATAAGGGGCTCACCCTAAGTCAAGTTCGTTCATAACTGTAGGATGTTGGCTCGATCACGAGGAAGAATGGAAATAAGGGCAACTTCAAGGTTGTTGATAAATGACCAAGGTGTTATACAAATCAACTGGCCTTTTATTTTCTTATATCCAAGATGTATGATCAATCTTTTCTCTTTTATTTAAAGAAGGTACTAGTCTCCATGTCCAAATTATCATATTTAAGCCTCATTTTAGATGGAATTCTAGGATCATAGGCTATTAACCATAGATATTGATGAGTTGGCTAGGAGAATCTACTAAGAAATGAAGAGCAGTATGCCTAAAGTGGAGAACATAAACATAAGCTATAAACAGCATAACATAGTGGATAAAAATAGTGAAGGGAACACTAAAAGTAGCAGAAAGGAGAGTGAGAGAGAGAAGGGAGGGAAGGAAGAAGAGGAGAGGGATTTGATGTGGTGGTTTTTTTTTTATTGGTGTGTGTGTGTGTGTGGTGGTGGTGGTGGTGGGGGGGGGGGGGGGGGGGGGGGGGGCAGATTTAATGGATTTTCATCATTGGTTCATATTCTTGTGAAAATTAACAAGAAAAAAGATCTGCAACATATATCAAATCAGTGTTCAAAAACCCAGAACTCGGACTCGACTCGAAAGTCCACCGAGTCGAGTAACTCGAAGACTCAACTCGAAACTCGACTCAGGTGACTCTATATATATATATGTGTGTGTGTGTGTGTGTGTGTGTGTATTTTTAAAAAAATCAAAATAGTAAATAGTCCAAGTCAGACCGAGTCAAAGCCCGAGTCACAGCTGGTTTGAGTTTCGGTCCGAGTCAACTCGATTTTCGGTCGAGTCGACAGCCGTTTGACTATGTGCAGAAGACATACGAGGCCCTGTGACCTTCGTTGCACGTTTCACAGACTGAATTGGGGAAGCAGGAGATGGAAAGACTTTCAGTCTAAGAACCTAGACCATATTACAATCTTAATCATACCCTTTATAGACCTTACGATCACAAATTCTACATTATTCAAAATCAAGTTCTGGACCGCCAAGAATTTTCATAGGTAATGAAGAGATGCATGCCATTTTCTACAACCTCATAAAAAAACACTAATTAGCTAAGACCAACTACCTTCCAAGAAGAATGACTTGAGTTTAGTTTTTAGCATCACGAAAACCCTAACGAGTTCAGTTTTTTATTGCAAAGAACTTACCTCTAGAATTAGGGAATGATGACCTAGAACTGTCGCCATATAAAAACTGAAGAATAAGATGGCAGTGGTCATGCCATTTCCCATCTCTAAATACTACATTTTCAAAGTTCCAATTAACCCAACATCTTAGCGAATTTAATAAAGTCATCATCCATATGTCCCAAAGTCAGGCCTATACCCATGCCATGTACGAGCATAGACGTATAGGTATATAATGTATCACTTGAAACCGAGAGGACTTCAAATCTTAGGCATAGGTCAAGTACATATTGTACAATCAAAGTGTAGAATTTGTGAATAATGTTCTAGAGCACTCTGCGACATTGTATGGTTTTCAGTTGGTATCATCTAACGTCCTTAAGGTCAGACGGACTTATAAACCCAAATTTGTAATTTTGTTTCAAAAATAATTAAGAAGCAATTTGAGGAACTTGGATGAAAAGACAAAAATAGAGTTGTCTGTTTCATACTAAACAAAAGTAGGATTCCAAGTACTTAGCAGTGATTCTAAGAAGAGCCTTTAGGCCGAGCAAATGTTTTTTAGATCGAGGAGATTTCGGCTAGGGAGCTTGTACAAAAAGGAGCTTTTATACATGTCACAGATGCATGGAGATTGTAGCAACAAAGTCCATGAGAGTTACGAGACTGGCTGCATGAAGGATGAGCACCTGGGAGGTGAATGTCAAGCAGCCAAATGAAAAAAAAAAAGGAATGAGGATGGCCAAGAGAGAAGGCTAAACTCGAGGTGCTAACTGCTAAGGGACAAGGAGCCTTGCACAAGGAGCTACTATGAAATCTAGAGCCAACCATTACAAGCAAAGGGGAGGGCTTCATGACATCACTCAAGAAGTCTGGGTGTATATAGTGAGGCTTCAACTAGAAACACATGCATGATGGACAATGTCATGAAAACATGATATATGATTTATTTGTTTCACCATCAGATCGAATATTACATATGCAATTTCAGTTGCGAATATTACATATGCAATTTCAGTTGTTATTTTGGTATGAAAAGTTTAAAATTGTAGAAAAATCTAAAATGTACAAAAAAAAAAGCTCACCTATATTATTAGGACAAACCTTTGCAACATAAAAAAAGGTTCCATTTATCGTTTTTAAACATGGAGGTTGTGTTGTCTGCCTAATTATAAGTGTAGAAAGAAAGAAATAAGGCCATAAGGGTAAGAAAAACTAGTGTTGTGTGTGGTCATTGACTCATTGGTTAATGTCTGTGCAATTATATAGGTAGCCAATTATCATGGCATGTCGGGACACCTTTGAGCTCGTCCCCATGATAAGCATCATGCTTCCATCGCTTGGATGATGTTATTAGAGTGGGGGAGAGTAATGAGGGAGTAAGGGAGGGTGGTTAGTGGGATTAAAGAGCTAAAGGAAAGGTTAGAGTGTGGGGGCAAGTGATTGAGAGCTTAAGGGAGAGTTTAGAGCATAGGGAAAAGTTACAGAGTTTAGGGAGAGTTACACAACTTGGGGAGTTAGATAGGAATCAAAAATCTTGCAAGATGAAAAGATGGGGAGAGTGGTATAAATAAGCTCTCACCAGGGAGAGTGGTATAAAACTTTAAATAGGCTCTCACCCATAAAGTATGAGAAAAATCTTTAAAAAACTTTCAATTTTTTTATCGTCTTATAACCATTAAAGCATATACGATTGCATACAAATATATAATCTGCAAATGCATGCTCAGACAGCATATACACCGTGTGTATTTGTTTGGGAACTTGCAGTCACATGCATATGCAACAACGTATGTTGATAAAGTGGATGGTAGATATGCTCAAGGGTCAAACCTAAGTGCTTAAGATTCGAAGATAAAAAGGAGGCCAAAGCCAGGACTATTGGAATACAAAATCCAATGGCTGGTCAATTGAATATGTTATCATTTCCTGGTTGTGTCTGATCTTTTTTTTTAACCATTGTTTCTAAAGAACAAAAAATTAGAAACAACCTTTAAGCCTTTTTAAGAACAGTTTTTTGTTCCATGCCATAAAAAACACTCAATGCCCGACATCTCTACGCTCTACAACATTCTTTTTCTACAAAATATACTCTCTGTACAACTCTCTCTACATAATTCTCCTCTACAATATTATCTCTCTAGAACATATATTCTCCCTATACAACGATCTCTCCCTAGAATATGCATCTCCGTGTACAATATATACTCTGTCTTAAAACTCTCTAACATACAAGCCTTATTCTCCCTCTTTAACGTTCTCTCCATTGTTGTAGAGAGACTATATGTTGTAGAAAGAATGAAGTAGAATATTTATACGGAGAGACTCCCTATTGTTGTAAAGAGAATATGTTGTGGAGTAAGATGAATAGAGAATATTTGTACAGAGAAAATAAGCGTTGTTGATAGTATATTTATAAAAAGAGAATTAATATTGTAGAGAGAGAATCATATTCATACTTTTTGTATATGTTCAAACCTACTTGGTGTAGGATTAATCACAAGCACTGTTATACAAATTATTAGGAATAACATGTTCTTAAGTTTCTGTTCTATTTGAATGTTTCAATTACATCATATCAAATGATAGTTTTCTAGTTCTGTTTCTAAGAAACTTCTGCAGCCACGGGACAAACGTAACAGCAAGAAAAAAATATTTCGGCATTGTTTCTAAAAAACATGTTCCTGGCAATAAACAGAAGATCAGAAAGACCTACAAACACCCCCTAGTATGCTACTAAGGGGAGCATGAGGCCAGCAGTTAAACGTATTACTATTGCAAATATTGGGTATTATTAAGGCAATACACTTTGAGGACAATCATGTTATACACAAGTACATACCAAATAAGGTTGTAATAAAAGTGCAAAACATAAAATATTTGAAGGATATCACGCCGCACAACCGTAGTAAAATAGTCTCCCTTATGATGCCATTCAACTGTGGACACATGCTGCGAGCAAAATAAAGCAATAAAAAAAATCACATATATGCACCAATTTTGGTAGTGAGAAAGTGATGTATGTACAGATTGATCATAAATATATAATAAGTTACCTTAAGATGCTTCAACCTGATGCCGTCATGCTTTTCATGTTCAAGCCAACTCACAATAGATATGCCATTGCCTATTATCAACCGATTGAAGTAGGTGAGAAAATATACTTGGGTCTAAAAGAAAGAAATGGTAACAAGATTAACTGACCAGCAATATCCATTAATGGTGATTCCTTAACATGAAGGGACTCTTTGATCCTCGACTGCTCTTCTGCATTTCCAAGGCCCGTGTTCAAAAGTAGCACATCTTGCCCCCTTCAGGTAAGTCAAATGACAATTAGAAGAAACAATAAAAGAATTAGAGATAATTTAGACTACACTTGGAAAAAAGAGATCTGGCGTACGCTGAAATTGCTAAGATAGGAAGCTCAGGCAAAGGATTCCATGCAACATGCTCGACGACTTCACCAACATCCCAGACTCTGAGGCAACGACCAGTTTCGATCTCCCAAACACGCACAGTTCCATCAGTTGAACCTTCAAATGAGTATGTAACAATGGGTAATAAGAAAAATATACACATGGAGAAGAAAAAAAAACATTTAGGCACTGTTTGGATGGAGAATCATTTTATCCGTATAAGGAATAAAGGGGTAGATAATTGAAATTCATTCTAATGTACCAAAAAAAATTGAAATTCATTCTCAAGGTTTGGTTGCACATGCTTTTTATCCAGCAAAAAATGGGAGGTCAAAAAAGGGTAACTTGTTTGTCTTTTACATCTTTCTTTATTTTATTGGTAAAAAAACAGGTCAATACTGAATAAGCTCCCCTTTTCTGCTACTTTGCCCTTCCAGTCAAGTAGTTACCTGGGGCTAAAAGATGCGGATAAAGGGATAACTTTTCCAGTTTATCATCCCCATTCAAACAGTGTTTGGAAAAAATAAAGAGGAGCACGGGGTTTATAACTTTATATGACCTTTATTTTCAAACCAAAAGGAACCTTAATACTGCTAAATAAAAAAAATGCAACATGAATCATATACCTACTAACCGGATGCTATCCATTGTCCCGATATTTCAATTGAAATCGACTTGACACGACCAGTATGGCCTCTATACTCAAGATAGCATGTCGATGGATATGGCTTCAAATCTTTCCGACTGGGTAGCTTGGGCTTTAGAGACTCAGGATCGATGTTAAGCTGTGAAATCAAGGACATCCAGTGCTGTTTAGTAATTGATGATTTATCAAGAAACCTCAACAAAAATTCCATGCTCCTATAATAACAGCACAATCTGTATAATATGAATGAACTACTTCCACACAAGAAAACAATGTGACTAAACAAAAAGTTGCCAAAGGAGAGAAAGGGAGGAGGTACTGTGTCTCGAGTTCGAGGATTTCTCGATTATAAAACATATCCCCGCACTCACACGTTTTTTCCGAAGTCGAGGGCACAAATACAGGTCTAAACAACGATCGAATGCTTCCCTGACAGCATTCTCATAGGCAGGTACAATCCGAAGAGACGTGAACCTGTTAAAATACAGATTAATTCAAGATGTCCATAGCCAATATTAAACAATCTGCTGAATAAAAAACCAGAGGAGCGCTGATGATACCCTCTTGGAATAAACTTAGGGCGGTCTTCCTCATACATCAACTGGTAAGAATTAATTTCCTCTTGGGTAGGGATGTATTCTACAGGTGGATTAAATGATTCCTCATGACCTGAGAGTGGAAACTATATTAGCAATTTCAAATTATCCATAACACATTACAGATGACTATATATGGGGGAGGGAACTAAACAAACAAGCAGAGCTCATGAAGCAAAACTTAAAAAATCCATGACATGTGGAAAACTAAAGGTCGAGGTTAAACACTAGCAAGCACAAGCTAGTTAGCTACAAAGTGAGCTTATGTCTAATTATTATATATCATGCAACTGATGCCAGTTAAAACGTAATACCTGGCAATTTTGTTTTGGCTGCAGGAATATAACTAAGCCCATGCCTCTTGTTTTCTGCTGAGCTAGAGTTACCTCCCCATAATAAATAAAACGGAGCCTCCTCCTTTGGTTTGTCAAACTTAATATGCCCCTTGCGGATGGCTCTAACATATTGAACAACCTAAGCCAAAACCATAGAACCAGCATGATGCAGCACAGCCGTCGATCGTCGGCGCAAGAGATAGGAAGAAAGAAGAAGATAAAAAGGGGGGGGGCCTCGCACCCTTGGCCTCTCGCCAAATCCGATCTCACATCGGCATTGAGCCTCTCGCTCGCTCTCCTCTCACAGGGGAACCCGTGGCAAATGCACACAATTTTTTTTTCATTCAATCATTCAGTACCTTACAAGAGGAGATTAGGTCTCCTTAAATAACCAAAATAGAGATAAATGCAGTCCCTTATAATTTGGGCTCACAATCTTCCAAATCTCAACTTCCCATCATAATTTAAATTACCAAATCTTAGCTAATTAACTTCCTAATATAAAAGATTTGAATCTATTCAAATCTTACCTAAAAATCAGGTTTTAAAATAACCATAACTAATAAATCCGAAATATGCTATTTTCGGATTAAAATAATATTTTCGGAATGAAATATTTATTTTATTCCGAAATTAATATTTTATTCCGAAAATACTAATTTCATGGATTATTAATCCGAAAATGATTATTTATTCCTATTCAAGTTTCGAGATGCGTGCAAGTCTCGAAACGTGTGCTCGTCGAATCTGCTCCCGCATCAAACTCCTCAGCTACGAAAGAACTCGACCTCGAGTTCTGTGAGGCCCAGGCAGGAGGCAAAGTTAGTAGCTGGTGGTGAAGACCCTGTAGTGGATGTCGTGCCATCAAACAATTGCTTTTCGAATCCCATACAAGCAGCATGTTGGAGTAGTGGCTGAAGTAGTCCGGTCCGGAGGAAGGCACATACAAGTGAAACTGGAGGAGTACCCGAGCCGAGGGTGGAAGGTCTAACCCGAGGAAGTCAACTGTCGGGACTAGTGTGTTGAAGTCGACACCCGATAACGGCTCTGCAGGAAATGAATGCTCCACTGGAGGCAAAAGCAGAGATAGCAGATCTACTGAAGATGCTGTAGAAAGTGGAGACTCGACCGGCGGTACTGTAGCAGGCAGAAGATCATCGACTGCCAAACTCGGAAACTCGTCCTGATGTGGAATATCCTCAGGAATCTCCATTGGTGGTACTGCTGGAGGTGGTACCACTGGTGCGGGTGGAGCCGTCGGTGCATGAAACACAACTGATGGAGGCCCGACTGAGGCTCGGACTTTGCGCCGTTGTATGATCGTAGCCTCTTGCTCAATCTCGCTAATCAGTTGCATCACATCATCAAATCGCTCTTCAGCCGATCCTCCTTGGTGTAGAAACCATTGGACAAAGGGGTCGGTTGGCATACTCAGCTCTCGGGCTCGATCCGTGATGCGCCAAACATAAATAAAATCACTGGATGTGGAAGGGTATAGTATAAGACCCGATGACTTTACCCAATCCATAAGTTGTGCAAAGAGGGCGGTCTGATGGAACATGACGATCAGGGGCAGAGTCGTAATTCTGTAGTGTTGGGATGACTGGATGGAGGCACAGAGGGCACGACTGGATCGGTTTCGCAAAATCGTTAAAGTTTGGTATTTTGTCCGACCAATTCCGACAACCGGTTTAAAAGTTATGGCCCAACGAAGTTGTCGGGTCTGAATTGACTATTCGGGTTGGATCCGAATTCAAGCGGGTTCAACAATTAAAGTGAAGGGGCTGTTTTGGTTTGTCTAACAATGGGATTAATTGACACCTTTGGATGGGTATCTAAGGGTGTGGGTGAGGGGTAAAGTGGTCAAAGAAATGGATTAAAGGTGTGATGATTTAGGGTTGTTTTGGGTTCAGCCGTTCAAGTATTTGGGGAACCAAGTACTGGTAGGTGCAAGGAGGGGAGGTGGCGTCCAGCACATGGAAGGCAAGCAAAGGTAGCAACAGCATAAGGTAAGATTTCTTTCCCTTTTTTTTCTAACTTTCCTTTTTCTTTTCTTGTTTCTTTCCCCCTTTTTTTTTTCTTTCCTTTTCTGATTCCCTCACAGATCTGACGAGAACCTTTTTTTTTTTTTCACAGATTAGCAAAAACGGGTAAAACGTACTAGTGACGGGCTGAGGTGGGGCTAATCGCGGGGACGGCGGAGTTGCGCGGGAGGCCGGATCAGATCCGGGAGGAGCCGGTCGGTGGTTGACGGTGACGGACTGGGGTTGAAAGGGGGTGACCCGGAGGTCGGGCAGCGGCGGATCTCAACTTGACGAGGCTCGGACGACGGCGGCAGCGACTGGGCTGCACGACGAGGGTCGGGCCGAGCGAGTCGGTGCCACAGGGCTTGTGAATCGGGGCTGATGGTGATGTCGATGTTGATGGTTGCCGGTGATGACGAGCCTCGAATGACACCGCGGATCGTCCGACGGAAGCGGAATCCGTCGAAACCCGCTCTGATACCAAATTTGATGCAGCACAGCCGTCGATCGTCGGCGCAAGAGATAGGAAGAAAGAAGAAGATAAAAAGGGGGGGGGCCTCGCACCCTTGGCCTCTCGCCAAATCCGATCTCACATCGGCATTGAGCCTCTCGCTCGCTCTCCTCTCACAGGGGAACCCGTGGCAAATGCACACAATTTTTTTTTCATTCAATCATTCAGTACCTTACAAGAGGAGATTAGGTCTCCTTAAATAACCAAAATAGAGATAAATGCAGTCCCTTATAATTTGGGCTCACAATCTTCCAAATCTCAACTTCCCATCATAATTTAAATTACCAAATCTTAGCTAATTAACTTCCTAATATAAAAGATTTGAATCTATTCAAATCTTACCTAAAAATCAGGTTTTAAAATAACCATAACTAATAAATCCGAAATATGCTATTTTCGGATTAAAATAATATTTTCGGAATGAAATATTTATTTTATTCCGAAATTAATATTTTATTCCGAAAATACTAATTTCATGGATTATTAATCCGAAAATGATTATTTATTCCTATTCAAGTTTCGAGATGCGTGCAAGTCTCGAAACGTGTGCTCGTCGAATCTGCTCCCGCATCACAGCATGAAAGGGTGAGCCACATTCTCAGTAAATTAATCATGTGCAAATCATCATTACAGCATTAAGTACAGTAACTTCAAAAGATAATGCAACCATCATGAGAAGGAAAATCAATGTCAACAATGAAAAGGTGATGTTAAGTATCATCACCAACTATTTCTATCAATGGAGGAATCATCACAAATGATCTTTTAACAATCTTCCTCGAATTCCATAAAAAATTATCAAGATTCTGGCTCTAAGGTTGTTCAAATAATCAAAACCCAAATCCTTCCTCAACCTTCTCATCTTCTCATATGCAGTCACTAAATTTCCAACATTCTCATACATACAACAGTCTGGTTAAACAACAAAAAATAAAATCCCTCCAAATTTTGTATTGTTAAAGCATAGTTGTAACAATAACCTTCAAGCCATGTCCCATCTACTTGGGATCGGCTTATTGAAAGCATACTTATCCTTCACCTAATTCTTCAACTGTTAAAATTTTGTGGTAATACAATGATCGCAGTAGTATGATATAGCCATCAATTTTAGTTTCAGTTCCTTTATATACATTGTCTCCAATTCCACTAGATTTGCATTTCATGAACTCCCTCTTGGTTCAACTAGAACCTATTCCACAATAAAATTCCTTCATAATTCCAATTTATCATCAGTGCATGTTGTTGTTACATAGAAAACCACATTATTCACAAAAAGGATAAATTTTTAGGTCACATCCTGATTCTAAGCAAGTAATTCAATAAAGTAATCTTCTAGAAGTAAATGAGATATATATGTACGAATTTGTGCACGCATTGCAGGAACTGATTACTTGAGATTGTCCAAGGTACTGAAGAAATTATGGTAACATAAATATAGACTCCAACAACGGTTTTGTATAACAGACAAAAGGTTTATATTAGTTCAACGAATATCATAAGGACATTATTTTAATTAATTTGAGCTCTTTCATTACTTTTCTTAAGATTACTTCAATACAACTAAATGGAGATGGAACTGATCGAGCAGCACAATTTTGTACGGATTGAGAAAGGAAAGGGAACAACAGTACATATTGAATACAAACCAGTCTCTGCAGTTTAAGGCATGTTAGACCAAGAAGTTAATTGGCTAATTTAAATTTCCTAGCCAATGTACCATGTTGAGGATAAACACCAGCTGACAGCTGATATTTTTTTCAAAAAGAGACGATAGACCACCAAAAAAAAGACCAAACTATTATATTAAGTATTAGCATTGAACATTAGGTCTACATAAATACCTTTTTATGTTCCCACTTCGACGGAATAAAACGCCGCTTTGGCTCTGGTGCATTCGAAAGTGGGTGTCCTTTGTCATCCCACACAAACCAATCAACATAAGGCTGAACAAGAAGCATGTATGATTCATATATGTGCTTGATACAGGGATACACTTTGAAAACTAAAAAAGCTAATATTCAAGAATCGATATAGTTGTGATTCTGGCTACAGGGTACAGACCGCATATGGATCGACTTCAGCATGTGGAGTCTTTCCCTCCAGCATTCTCCGGATAATTTTAGATTCCTCTTTGGTCAACTCCACCTCTTCGTCATTGTACTCGTCGTATATTTTTCTCCTAATTTTATCAAGAAAAACATGCAAAAGAGGGGTAAAAACAAAATGGGTTTACGTAAAATACAAAATGAGTTGTCGATGCACTTTGAAACCATCAAAATGTACCCCCAACTGAGCATTGCAAAACCTACACTACCAAGTTATAGAACTAAAACATGATAATTTAAAAGAAGCATAGAGTTATCAAGCACTAGTAGATAGCATGTTATCCAGAAGTTATAGGGTCAGATGGTTCAAAATGCGAAAACAGTCATAATGATCTAGCTCCGAAAGAAACGGGGATCAAATTCATCATGTCGGTCAAGAAAAAAAAAATCAGATGCAACAAATGGTAAATCCACGAGAATGATACCCATCGATGCTCCAAAGAAATCACAGATTCATACAGCCAAATTCAGTGCAAAAGCTCTATGAACAACACTGAGAACAATAAAACCACTACAATGGCTAATTTTCCAGCTCAAGCTCTTGCACATTCTAACAAAGCCGACAACTTTCTCCAAACTTGAACTGAATTAAAACGGTAAAGACAATAAGTGCTCTGCTCACCAGTTCTTAGAATCATCTGCCCCAGCTAGAAAAGAGTCGATCTTGTCCCTCCGGGCTTGCTTCTTGATCTTATTCCCGGAGATGTCATACCCGATGTGCTCCTCGTCCTTGTACCACTCCAATGGAACTTCCCCGACTGTATTCCTCGGAGCCACCTACACTTAACAATCCAAATTTCGAACAATGGCGCGAATACAGCAACAAACCAATGCAAAACTTGAAATAGATGAGCACCCATCATTCGATCCGGCACCAGCACACACCTCATCCTCAGAGGAGTTGCTCTCCTCGGCCGACTGGTGCTTCTCTTCGCTGTCCTCTGCATCATCCCCGCTATGGAGATAATGTCCCTACAGAGAAACCTGATTAAATGAAAGGTACCTTCAAAATCAAAAAAAATAAAAAATTGTTGTACCTCATCATCTGACGACCCCGCTCCATCGCCCAAACTGGATACTTCATCATCTGAGTCCCCAAGGAGAGGGGAATCTACCATGGCTGCTGGTGATGACGAAGATGGAGAGGAGTCGATGAGAAATGGCGGAAGACAGCCGCCACGCTAACGAGGAGAGAGTAACTGCGAGGGGAGAACGGAGAGATTCTATAGAGGAGGACCAACCCTTACTCACAAACCCTAGCGGACGAGAGCTCACATTACGGCCAAGCGGCTTGATCCCCATTGCTGGCTCGGGCCTGACCACGAGCCCGACCCGATGTACCCATAAAAGTTTGTGTGGTATTTGCACCGCAATATTACCAACGGCCACCACCTTATAAATCCATGGATGTTCATTGTGTCACCGATCTCAAAGACTCAAACCGATAAGGGCACCAACACCGCCTTCCCGATAAGGCTAATAAGCCTACATATACCAGCTCCGATGATGTGGTGACCACCTGGTAAGCCTGGCCATCAAGATATACAATATATGTAACACCCTCCTTTTTTTTTTTTTTTTTGAAGGGTAAAAAACGAATCAATAAATAATGAGACCTGTTACAGAGCACGACTTACTCGGATGAGTAAATAGAGTCAGAGGGAGCCAGATTCTTACAATAGTCAGACCAATATGGTAGCTACCATAGACATCTGGGTCCAAAGCCAAAACTCAAAAGCACAAAAAAACCAACAAAGCACAACAGTACCTTCACGAACGATCTACATTCTCACAATCGCAAAATCGAGGATCTAGAAGGGCTTGGCCATTCATTAAACTCTCAAATTAAAGCTCCAAAACGGGCCACATCAGTGACTCCACACAAGCCTCACCATACTCCAGCTTTTGAAGCCCACAATTAACGAAATGCCAGCAGCTTCACAAACGATGAATCATAAAACCGAGGAACTAGAAGGGCTTGGGCCCTCCAAAATACTCTCAAATTTAGACTCCAAAAATGGGCCTCCTCACTTACACCATACGAGCCTCGCCATACTCCAGCTATGGAAACCCACAAATAGCGAAAAACCAACAGATGTTAATCAGGAATGATTCCATGGTAAAGTTTCTCCAAAGGTAAGATTCCCCAAGGTAAAGTTTTCCCAAAGATAAGTTTCTCCATGTAAGTTTTCCCATAATGGATCTAACAAATTGTAATTTACCCTCCACCAACATAATCATTCATAGGCTCCGTCACCTCCTGATCAGTTACTGAACAGCCTGGATGTATAAAAAGGGCCCACTCCTGGGCCCCCCAATGATATCTTCAGCAAATTGCAACACATCTTGATTATTACTATTATGCACTATCTCAGTAAACCGAGCTGCAATTTTAGATGGAGTTTTTGATTTTGTGCAAGCTTTATCATCAAATATCCGATTGTTTCGTTCTACCCATAACGAGAACACAATGGTAGTAAGAAGAGTATTCGTCACTAGTTTATTGGACCCACCAGGAATAGTCTTGATGAACTGGCAACTTTTCTTAATAGAGAATCCCACCGTCCCTATAGGCCATTTCATAATAATGCAATATTTTTTCCAAATCACTCCCGAGAAGGAGCATTTGAAAAATAAATATTTAACATCCTCCGCTGCCCTCTCACAGAGAAAGCATCTGTTACCAAGAGAAATACCTCGCTTTTGAATCCATGGAATTATAGGCAATCGATCACACACCGCTCGCCAAGTGCAAAAACTGTGATAGGAGGAGATAGCGAGTTCCATATTACCTTAGCCCATCCTCTTAAGGTCCCTGAATTTCTAATAGAGTCTCAAGCAGATTTGAGTGAGAATAAGCCATTGTCAGATTTATTCCAGATCAGAGAATCCGATCTCGCCTCTGGATCTATAGAAATATCATGAACCGTACCGAATAGTTGCAAAAGCGCTGAATTAGTGGGATTTGGTAGTCGCCAAGCACGATCTACGATCCATCCACTGAGATTCGGCCACCCCAAATGCACATTCGGAATAGAGTGAAGCCCAATAATTTGCAGCAGACTCCTCCCATCAATTCAAGGATCCCTCCATCGATCTATGCCTCTACCATTTACAACGCAAAAGGTTATATTCGGGGCCAAGTCCATTCTACTCTGAAGGATACCACGCCATATACTAGAAGTATATTGAATAGGTGACGCCTCCCAAAATGACTAATTGTCAAGGAATCTGCCCTTCATCCATCGAGACCAGACATTCTCCGGGTCCTGTAATAGCTTACAACCAAGTTTCATATAACAGACCTTGCTGATATCATCAATTCTTCTAATCCCTAACCCGCCTTCAGAAAATGGTTTGCAAACTTCTGACCATTTTACATGAACCGTAGCAGATCCCCATAGGAATTTGCGCATCCATCGCTCAAGTAAGTTCCGAATACAGGTGGGAATGACAAACACAGCAGCCCAATAGTATAGATATGCATACAAAACTGTCTTGATAAGCTGCAGTTGACCTCCAAACGAAAGTTTTGAAGATTCCCAAGAGGCTAATTTGATCCGAAATTTTTCTACCAGTGGATAGAATAGTCGTAGAGTCTTACGCGCCGGAAACAACGGAAGCCCCAAGTATCGAACCGGTAAAGAACCAATAGATAAGCCCAGATCCTCAACCAAATCCCTACCGTTGGTCACAGCCCTTGATAAATAAATTGTGCTTTTAGCTGTACTAACGTGAAGCCCATATTCATGTCCAAACTCCTTTAGAAGAAGAGCAATTCCAAAAAATGACTGCTTAGAAGCCTTAGAAAAAATCATGATGTCGTTTGTAAATAATGAATGAGAGACACATGGAGCTGATCCCACACAGTAGCTATTCCACACCTGATTCGTCAACCCATCCTCCAAGGACAAAGAGATCTCCTCCATCACAATAGAAAACAGATAAGGAGAAAGGGGGTCTCCTTGTCTCAATCCTCTATTAGATTTTATTAAGCCAGTCGGAGTCACATTCACTAGCACCGAAAAAAGTAGTAGTATAAATGCATTCTCTAATCCAACCAATCCATTTTCTAGGGAAACCCAGGCAATGTAAAGTATGCAAAATAAAAGGCCGGCTCACCTTATCATATGCTTTTGCTATATCAATTTTCACACATGCGTATTTCTGGCTTCGCTTCACTTCAAAACCTCTTACCAACTCGTGTGCAAGTAAGATGTTATCTGTGATGCTTCGATTCGGAATAAAAGCCGACTGATAAGGAGAAATAATTTCCTTCATGAAGAGTTGAAGTTGGTTGGCTAGAATCTTTGTGATGAACTTGTAAATGGAATTACAAAGTGAAATAGGGCGATAATCCTTTAGCTGACAGCAATTGGAGACTTTAGAGATTAGAGCAATAAATGTATGATTAATTTTTTTAACCATCTGACCAGACTCAAAAAAGTTCAACACTGCCTCCCAAATATCATCCTTGATTATATGCCAACAGTTTTGGAAGAAAATGGTCTGTGTATCCATCCGGACCCGGAGCCTTTTCCCCATCAGACTTTAAAACCACATGATCAAGCTCCTATCAAGAGATTGGGCTCACAACCCATGCAGCAGCCTCCCCTGATAGCACCCTTTTAAAAAGGATTTTCTTATAGGTGATCACTTCTTCCTCATAATTAAAGAGATCTGAAAAGAATCGACGAACTTCCGCTTGGATGTCTGAGTAGCTAGTGAGTGTATTCCCCTGTGGAGTCACCAAAGAAGAAATACCATTAATATTGCAATTAGAATTTACACGGGAGTGAAAGAACCTGGTGTTCCGATCACCCAATTTCACCCATCGGGCTCTCGATTTCTGTCTCGCATTGGCTTCTTCTTCCTCTAGTAGAATAGTAAATTCTTCCATCAAGTTTTTCTCTTGTCTAGCTAGAGCCACAGAAAAAAGGGTCTTCTTGGATTCGGGCCTGAATGGCATCCAGCTCCAATTTCACCACTCTAGCCCGTTCAGCAGCATTACTTTCACCATTCAGGCAGGGCTTGTTCCATTCCCGAAGCCCCTGTTTTAAAGATTTGAGCTTGGTAACTAGGCAAAACTGAGGCATCCCGTACGGTCTGAACCCCCAAATCTTGCTAACAGTCGACAAGAAACCACTCCGAGTACTCCAGCTGTTGAAGAATTTAAAAGGCTTTGGGCCCCAGCTGGAAAAATTATCCCAATGACAAATAATAGGCGAATGATCACTCGAACCTATAGGCAAGACTGAAATATAAGAGTTCGGGTACTTAATTATCCAGCTTCCATTAGCGAGGCCCCTATCCAATCTTCCCAAGATTCTATTGCCCCCTTCCTGATGATTGGACCAAGAATACTGAAATCTGGAAGCCTTGAGATCAGTAAAATGAGCCTCCTCAAGCGCTTTATTGAATCTCTGAAGATACAGGGTTGGGATCGATCTACCTCCAATCTTTTCATCAAGGAATCGAACTTAATTAAAATCCCCCAACAGCACCCAGGGTTTATCTAAACAAGACCTTCCCAACCTAATTAATTACTTCCAAAGATCCTGACGCTCTGCTTCAATATTCGCTCCATATATGAACGAAATAATAACCCTTTGTCCAGATCTAATAGATTGCCCTTCGCAAGTGATATGCTGATGATGAATGGTGAAGTTATTGAGTTTCCATTGTTTTTTATTCCATAGGACGAGAATCCGATGTCGAGACTCCCCGCTCTCATTACCTTGCCATCCCCACCCTTGTGGAATCAAATATTTCAGGATCTTGACATTCTTACCTTTGATTTTGGTTTCGATAAGTCCACAACAATCCGTGGAATGAATGCTAAAGAGTTTTAGAAGCTCCCCTTGCTTGCCCCGCATAAATATACCTCGAACATTCAAACTCATAAGCGTCATGGATCAGACTGATCAGATTTGGCTTGGGCTTCACCTGACCCGACAGATTGGCTCCTAGTATGCCTTCCCGATCTTGTAGCTGTTTTAGACTTCCCCCTGCCACGTTTAACCAACTGAACAGCATCAACAGTAAGTGGATTAGGGTGATTACTGATAACATTAGGAAGCCGAATAGAAGATTTTTCCCCTCGAGTTCCTACCATCCCCTGTGTTCATGTGCCAGCACCAGAATAACCTGCATGATTTGGAGAATCCACTTGGAGGTCTCCGAAAATACCCACCATCACATCATCCGAAGCCGGAATCTCACATACCTCCTTATGTTCTGAAAGCATTACCTGATCAGCATCAAAATAAGCGAGATTGGGTTGGTTAGCTGCGAAGAACGATCGATTAACACTCCCTCTCTTCTCCAAACTAGGTATCCGCACTACTATATGCTTAGCTAGAACTACTGCCGAAACTCTCCTCATAACCTCTTCTGGACCGTCATTCCCAGTAATCACATGTTCCAACACTTCCGGTACACCATTGACACCTTGCCCATCTACAGCACTGTAAGCTTTCTCCTGGACATTCCCATCAGTTGTCACAGCTTCCTCCTGGACTTCAGCACCCCCTCTCAACTCTTTCAGACTGTCATTCCCAGCAATCACAGGGTTCCAGCATTTTCGGTACACCATTGACATCCTGCCCATGCACAGAAATGTAAGCTTCCTCCTGGATATTCCCATCATTTGTCACCGCTTCCTCCTGGACTTCAGCACCATCTTGATCTACCAAAATTTGATCCGCTCCCTGGCTATTCAAAACACAAACGGTCTCTTTTACCCGTTCATCTTGCTCCCGTAGAATATCAAAGGGATTTGACAAAATAGCTCCCACTTGTTCCTTGCCTTTGCCTCTATCTTTCCTCGCTACACCACCCACTAGAACCCAGTCTTGAACAAGATTTGTAGAGTTTTTACTCTGCTCCTCAACTAATTTATCCAAGGGAGTATCAATTCCTCTTGACCCCTTGATTATAGGTCTCCACTCAAAACGATTGCTCTGCTGGCCATCTGGCATTCGCCCTGTGCCCATCTTCTTCCAATTATCCCCAAGCTTTGGATGTTTGTAACACATACCTTCAGAGTGGTTGAACAATTTGTAAGCCCTGCATCTTTGAGGAATCCAGTCATACAAAACAGGTTGGATGGAGAGAAGATTGTCTTTATTGTCCCGGGCTTCAACTACTTTAGGTAAGGGATAATCGACATTTATCTCCACACAAAACCGAGCATAATTTACTCGAGATTGAGCAATGGTCGCTTGATCCATATACAAAGGTACCCCAATGGTGCTTCCTATCCGACTAAGGATCTCTTCAGACCAAAGATCAACCAATAAATTTGGAAAGCGCACCCAAATTGGAACTTTGGTTATAAGATCCTGTTGAGTGTCCAAATTAGTATTATTGCATTCCCTTTTTCATGCATATCTTATCACTTTCTTGCGTAAAACATTTATATTACACATAAAGTGCATAAGCTTCTTTCCATCGTTGCATAGTACAATTTTATACGGAAACATCAGTATATTACTTTGCATTCATACATTATATAAATGGAAATTACAAAGACTGATAATCAATTATTATTTTTCACTATAAAGAACTGATGGATATCATCATTCTATGTCTGTTTCGCAGTAAATGGGATTCATCATCATCGCGCATAGCTACTATGGAGCGTGACTATCCAGTGGCCATCATCACAATGCTTTGGTAGCGGACTTAAGGTGCTCGCCAATGATCGACACACAGAGGAACTAGCACAAATGAAGAAGCTTCAAATTATCAGAGCTCGTAAATGATCTTTTTGGCAAGACCGGCACACACAGCTCAGAAGGAACTCAAGCATTAAAAGAGCAAGGCACAATGAGCTGGCCTCAAACCCTGTTATACACCCAAACCTGTCACCTTTTCTCTCTCCTTTATTTCTTCTTTTCTCTTCTCTTTCTTCTCTTTCTTTTCTTTTTCTTTTTCTTCCTTTTAATTTCTTTTCCTACTCTAACCTATGGACACATGCAGTCCAAGACCCCACTTAATCGCAACCCATTAAAGGATTTCGAGTCGTACAAACCCAAACCCCATTAGTACATATTCGACTTAATCTCACGAGCACCCAGTCCCACGTCCATGACCTCGACTCCGCACACCTAACCCGCTCTTGGGTCTCACCTAACTGCTCGAGATCAAATTCTAAAGGTACTATCGAGACCCTAACGATTGTTCCTTTTTATCCAAGATATCAGAGTCGTTCATCACTCTCCAATGCATACCATCCTTCACTCTCTTTATCTCTAGGACCATCCCTTACACCTAGCCGTCCGATCCAATCCCCATGCATGCAAGCACCCAACAACCCAATATGCATGCTGTGATCACAGCTTTCCATTGCATTAAATACATGCATGCAAGTCAGCCGTCCATCACTTCATCCGATCGTTTTTCTCTCCCCGGGATTCTCTCAACCGAACCATCGCAGCCGCCCGATTTCCTAACCCATGCAGCACCCTTCATGATCTCTCTTTCCTAATTGATTAGCCGCGATCGCAGCCGTCCGTGCCACCTAATCCCTTACATCCGAGACCCAGCCTGGCAGACCCCTTGCATCCCAGCTGTACTACTCGCCCCATCTTCTGTGATCTTTCTCTCTCTAAAAATCCCAACTTCTAAATGCCATGCATGGAAACCCATTAATTCCCACAATACACCCAAGAGTTATATATTGCATGCACGTCCTCAATATCTCCTCCTTTCTCTCTCTTCTTTATCTCTCTAAATCCAAACCGAGATCTCCTCTTTATTATGAAGCCAGAAAACAGCCATCCGATCTCTTCACCCTCATAATCCTGTCCCTTTATCTCCCCATTATTTCTTTCCTATTTCTCTCTCTAACAAACTCTATTCATCAACAGCTATGCAAACCCAAGCCAGATCGTCCCTTACCCGTTCCTCTCTCTAAAACTGAACGTACCTCTCTCTCTCACTTCCTTGCCTTATTTGCACCCTGATTCTCTCGCTAAATCTCTCTAATCTCTTTCCTTATATCTCTCTAAATCTCTCGGGATTCACTCCCTCCATCCCTCCGATTCTCTTTCTCTTTTCAGCCATCTACCCGATCTCCTCTCTTCATTCGATCAAAACCCACGCGAGACCCAACTGTCCGTGCCATCGATCAGCTTTCCATTTATTTTTTTTCCCCCTCACCCGAACGTCTCTCTCTATTTTCCCATTAATCAAAATAAACCATTTAGAGATTGTCAAAATAAACTAGACTTAATATTTCACTTCACATCTGGGTTACGCATCAAGGGTTTAGATTCAAAGCTTTCATATTACCTAATAGTCATTTAGAGTCCTGATGAATCATGCGGATCTTGTTTACTTGGTTTGAGAAAATCGACCAGTGAATTTTAAGGTATAGCGGAAAGGGCTACCTATTAGCATTATCTAGGACCTAATTATGTAAAAGTCATAACTTGTATACCCTAGTATTGGTAAAGCTTGGTGTATAGGGTTATGAGAATGATCCTATGTACTCGAGTGAATCGAATATAAAGGTAACATGAGGATGGCTACCTAACTCATGAGAGCGTTGGCAGCGTGTCTGTGTTCGCAGAAAAAGATTCGGGTCATCTTTATTGCGGATCACACGAGATTACAAATTTTTTGATCAGGAGATTGTGGGAGAGATCCTCTGGAGGGTCCCTTTGATCCGTGTCTCCACGTGGTATTCGTGCGAGAGCTCTGAAGGGGTTGCCCAGGACAGAGGTCTTTACAGGGTGAGGGTTTCTTAAGAGGCTAAGGAATATCGGCCGTTGATTTTGTCCCATCCGTGCTTCGCGCTTTCTCGGCTAGGGAGGTTTTGGAATTCGTTCCTCGGTCTTCGTGTCTTCCTCGATCCTTGTTCGACCTCGGCGTCCTTGATCGTCGGTTCGCGGCGTCGATCGTGTTTTTGGCGTCAGCTTTGGCTTTAGCTCTCGGCTTTGGCGTAGCTTTGGCGTGGCTCTGGCGTTTGCTTTGCTTTGGCGCTTGCGCTTGAACGTAGGCGGGTAGAGACTTGCGATGCTTTAGTTCTTCCGGACTTCGCGTCGTATCGGCTAGAACGTGCGGTGCTTTGCTCATGACCGTCGTAGTTGCTTGGCTTTGGCACATGCGTTGCTTTAGCGCGGGCTTTACCGGTGCGTTTGCTTTAGCTTCTTGCGTCGACTTTGACTTTAGCTTTGACTCGATCTTCTTCTCGAACGACTGGCGCTACTTTTTCAAGGCTTCTTTATTCTTCCGGCTTCCTCGACGGTTGTGGCGTCGGTCTTGGCTTTTCGACGGGGGTAGCACCGATCCTTGTGCGACGGTTGTAGCCTCAGCTTTTGTTGATGAAGACGGCGGGTGTAGCACCGATCTTCGTGCGACGATTATAACGTCGGCTTTTGTTGATGAAGACGGCGGGTGTAGCACCGGCTTCAGCACGACGGTTGTAGCGTCGGCTTTTGTTGACGAAGACGGCAGGGGTAGCACCGATCTCCGCACGACGGTTGTAGCATCGGCTTTGTTGATGAAGACGACGGGGGTAGCACCGATCTCCGCACGACGGTTGTAGCATCGGCTTTTGTTGGTGAAGACGGCGGGGGTAGCACCGATCTCCGCACGACGGTTGTAGCGTCGGCTTTGTTGGTGAAGACGGCGGGGGTAGCACCGATCTTCGCACGACGGTTGTAGCGTCGGCTTTTGTTGACGAAGACGACAGGGGTAGCACCGGCTTCAGGCCTTCTTCTCCCGGCTTTCTTCTTCGTGCGAGGAGTCGACGCCTTTGTTGAAGACGATGAGTGTTGTCGGCTTCGATCTTCTTCTCCAGCCTTTGCTTATGGCTTCTTCGGAGTTGATGAAGATCGTTGGAGAAGTCGGGATGACGACGGCTCCGTGTCTTCTTCTCCAAGCTTTCTTCTTCGTGTGAGGAGTCGAAGCTTTGATCTTCGAGTGCAAGGTCTTCACGTTGATGAGGACTTGAAGGGCCAAGGATTCCCGTAGGACGTGCTTGCCGTGCCTCGTGAAGCCTTCGGTCTTCAAGCGTTGGAGCTTCTCTTGCGGAGCCCTTTCGTCTTCAGCTTTTCCGACCTTTGATGCCTTCCCCCACCCCCTCTATTTATAGGCAAAGGGGGGCGGTTGGAGGAGTACGCCTCTTCGTTTCCCTTTGATGCGACAATCATTTGTGATATCTTCTCTATGTAGTTATCAAATGGCGCCGTTGCCAACGTAACGGCCTAAAGAGGATTCACATATAAGCTAGGATAAAGCCATGAAGACGAAGCAGTAGTAAAGTTGAGCAGTACAGCTTAACAACCAGCTAAGTCCTTTAATTTCTCTGAATTCAATTTAACTGGTTGCTACTCCAAAATTATATATTGCAAATCATTAATGTGCAAATTCTAACCCCCTAGAAAAGAACAAAAATTGCATTCAATCTTGCAAAGTTGTCGCCGACTCGGCACATATGACTCTTAAAGTTGTATGTGTGTCTTAAGCGTGGGGTGTACACTCAACTTTGCATTGATAGTAACATATTTCTAGGGTGGTACAGGGCATGCATTGAATATATAGTTTTATAATTGTGCATATCTGTGCAAACTCAAGCCCTTGCCTGATTAACCTCTATACCTGCTAGTGGTTTTGTTTATATGATTATATCTCTGTTTTCTTTGTAATATTTTTTTTTTGTCTTTTAGATGCTGACACTTATCATTTCTGAACATCCCACATTCCTCATACTCATGCATCATTGAGGACAATGTTTATTTCAAGTTTGGGGGTATGGTGTACTTTCCTGCCTGCATCTAATTTCTGCAAAATTTATCAGTTTTAGGTTTATTTTTTTAAAAAAAAGATAAAAAAAATAATTATTATATTATTGCATCAACTTACGCTGTAGTGGGAAACCTCGGCACATACGTCTCGGCGTATGTCTGTCCAGTCTGTAGTCCCCTACCAAAACTACAGCGTTCGTATAGAAATCTATAGGAATTTGCATCTGCATGTTTTTATTTTCTTTTTTATGTGTTAGTATTTTCTGTAGCCTTTTTATCGTCTTGTCTTATCTATTAAAAAAAAAAAAACCTTTATTTTAGGTTTTATAGTCTAATTTTATCGTACTCAAATAGGACTATAAGGTACGTGGTAATCAAGGTAAAACGTCCAAGGATTAACTAGAAAAAGTATGTCTAATATGGTTCTTATTCTTAGTAACCTTTTAGAGATTGTCAAAACAAACTTGACTTGACTTTTCACTTCACATCTGGCTTATACATCTAGGGTTTAGATTCAAAGCTTTCATATCACCTAATAGCCACTTGGAGTCCTGATGAACCATACGGATCTGGTTCACTTGGTTTGAGAAAATCGACCAGTGAATTTTAAGGTATAGCAAAAAAGGGCTACCTATTAGCATGGTCTATGACCTAATTATGTAAAAGTCCTGACTTGTATGCTCTAGTATTGGTGAAGCTTGGTGTATAGGGTTATGAGAATGATCCTATGTACTCGAGTGAATCGAATATAAAGGTAACATGAGGATGGCTACCTAACTCATGAGAGCGTTGGCAGCGTGTCATGGGTATAGAGTGCAGCTAACATGGTACAAGTTAGGAAGGGATATATAATTAGATTCAAAAAAAAAAGACCAAAAAAAAAAGAAAAATAAAAATAAAAATAAAATAGCGTGAAAGCCGTCGTTATAAACAATGTGGGGAAACTGGAATATCACATATAAAGCCCATAGGGTATTAAGGTGAATATCCACAACTCTCACTAGCCTGTCAAGATTAGCTGGTTTTGACTCAGGTTCTAAGGTCGACTTTGACCATTCTAGGAGACTGTTAGAATGATATGCGGGTAGAGAACCAAACCCCCAGTTGTGTTTAGCCCAGACAACAACGTGCACTCGAGCATAGTTGACCTTGTCCTTTTCTAACAAGAAACTAATAGTTAGAACCTAAAATGCTTACTTTGAAAGTTGAAGCTTGGACTAGATACCTTGTGAGTCTTGTGCCATATAAATCATATTTTTGAGTACTTTTTAATTATTCTATGAAATCGACTTTTCTTATTTCTTATTTATATTTTCAAAAAAAAAATATTTGAATTTTGTGGGTATATTCACTGCAAACCCTCACGAGACAAAACTCGTCCACTAGGGTAACCCAGGGGTTTAACGGCTTATTGCACGTGCTAAGTGCAATCGCGATTCCTGCGAAAGTGAGTGAGTTTATTTTATTCTTTGTTTATTTTCTTTTATTCGGTTTGCTTTCTCGAGGACGAGAAATATTCAAGTTTAGGGGTGTGTTAAGTGTCCAAATTAGTATTATTGTCTTTTCTTTTTCATGCATATCTCATCATTCTCTTTCGTAAAACATTCATATTACACATAAAGTGTATAAATTTCTTTTCATCGTTGCAGAGTACAATGTTGTACGAACACATCGGAGTATTGCTTTGCATTCATATATTATCTGAATGGAAATTACAAAGACCGATAATCAATTATTATTTTTACTATGTTTCACTATAAGGGACTGATGGGTATTATTTTATGTTTGTTTTGCAGTAAATGGGAATTGTCATCATCGCATGTAGTTACTGTGGAGCGTGACTATACGGTGGGTATCATCACAATGCTTTGGTGGCGGACTTAAGGCGCTCGCCAATGATCGACAAGCGAAGGAACTAGCTTAGAAGAAGATGCAAATTATCGGAGTTCACAAAGGAGATTCTTTGCAAGACCGGAACACACAGCTCGAAAGTCAAGTACTTAAAGACAAGGCCCGAACTCGAATACACCTAAATTGGCCAGCTTTTCTCTCTCCTCTCTTCTCTTATTTCTCCTTTCTTTTGGTCATTCTTAAATCCATCTCATCCAACCTGATCAAACGTCTCAAAGCCATACACGTACTAACCCACCTGATCTCAATCACTCAAGACCCATGCATACACCTCTCTCTCACTCTAAATAAATCTCTCATATTATCCCATCACACCATTCGATAGCCATGCATGGAAACCTAACCCATCAAAACCATTATGTATTCACTTCTCTCTATTCTATCTTTTTCTCTCTCTTCTTTCCAATCTCCACCGTCCAAACCCGGCCAATAGCAATGCATTCAAATGACCCATGCATACGGCCACATCATTCACGTGACCCCATCTCTTAAGCACTATCAGATCTTTTTCTCTCATTTCTATTGCATCTGACAAAACCAATCATAACCCTACATTACATGCAAACCTATCATAGCCATCCCTTGCATTCTAAAGAAACCCATGCATGCATGCATTATTTAAACCTGATCCTCTCCTTCTCACTTAATCACAACCGTCTCTAGCATCAGTCCCCGACCCGATCGCGAGACCCGAATGCGCTCTCCCGTTTCTTTCTCTCTCTTCTCTTTCCTTTTTAGCCGTCCGATCGTATGCGATCTTCTCTCTCTTGGATTCTCCGATCCGATCAGATTTCTCTCTTTATCTCTTCCTAAAACTGATCCTCTACTAACCGAATCCCCCTAGCCCCGAGATCCCATCTCCCACTCTCTTTCCTTTCTTTCTCTATCTATCTGATTCTCTCTCTTAAACCAAAACCCATCTCGACCGTCCATGATCCCAGCTGTACCCAGCTTATGCATGCAAACCAATCGAGCCAGCTCTACCCAGCATCCATTCCGAACCTTTCTCTCTCTAGCTTTCCTTATTTATCTTCTTTTCTTTCCTTCCACCAACTCCATCACAGCCACCCGATCCTCCCTTAATTCTCTCTTTCTCCTTAATTCTCTCTCTTTTCATATCTTTCTCTCTCTAAATCTCTTTTGATTTCTCTCTTTTAACTAAACCCAATCACAACCGTTCCCCTTCCTTCCTAATTCGGATGAGGCCGGATCGTAGCCATCCACAAACCTCAGCCATGCATGCTTGATCCCATTCTGAGAATCCCCTCGCGAACTCGTCCATGCACGATCTCCTCTCCTGATTTTCTCTCTCTTTCATACCCGAGATCCCATTACGAACTTTTCTCTCTCCATCTTTCTCATTTCTCTCTTTCCTTTTTATTTCCCTTAATCACAACCGTCCGTGAACCCATTCACATCTCATATTCCCTGGGTACGATCTCTCTCTCTCTCTAATCCGACCCCCTCTCTCTCTCCTTGCCTTCAAGAATTCTTCCCCTTTATTCTCCCTTCACTTCATACCAATTGAAAACCAACCACCAAATTCTATGCCATGGGGTGCAAGTTGCAAATGGCTATAAGTAAAGGGGCTTGGCAACGGAAAGGAAGGACCGACCTACCCCTCCCGCCGGGAGGGGCATGCAGTTTTTTTTTTAAGAGCTTTTTCATCATGTTTATGTCGAGAGATTGCAATGTGTGTGTGCGTAGTGTTTTAATTTCTAAATAAATGTTCTGCAGTAGTTGGGTGTAATTGTATTATTTACTTCAATAAAGTTCTTTTCATTATGCGTTCTTCTTTCTTTTATATCCCGCAATGTTTTATTTTATTCATACTTACACCATGGCCAAAACCATGGTAAGCTAAACTCTCCCTCCCGTCAGGGAGAGGGATCGATGCCATGGTAAATAGTTACTTTTCTCTCTTGTAAGTTGCTCTCGAATACACTTAACATTCATTCCTCTCAATCATTTGATTCCAAAGAGAGAAGAAGCTCACCCGGATTTCCATTCAATTGGGATTCGGGTGATACTTCACACTCCAATAGTTAATCATTGGTTAAGTAGGCAAACGATTAAATTTATTTTTATCTAATTTTCATTATATAAATTCTCACAATTGAATTAGTTTTACTTCTTCACTATAAGAAGAATTCTATTCATAATATTGTGAGAATATTATATAATAAAAGTAGATAAAGTGGGCTTTAACTCTAAATCTTCCGCTTGAGACGGTAAAACTTCTGTTCTCAAGTGTGGATAAACGAGAGTAACATTACAAGACAAGTGACTCTATACTATGGTTTATAAATCCCTCTCCTAGGCAGGATATTTCTTCTGTTTTATTTAAATTTGAATTATTAGTTTTCTGTATCTACTTTCTAAAATAAATCATTTTAAAAAAATAATAAAAAATCTAAACTCCCTTCAATTCAATCTAGCTTCACTTGTGATATCTTCTCTAGGCATCAAATTACGTGTGGTTCGATCCTTACTTGCCCTATACTGTTAAAACTCTTTGATGTATGTTGCAGGTATTGGTTTTTAATAATAGCTTCACTACAACGATATAGCAAAAAGCTTTCTATCAGATCCCGTTCACAGTTCATACATTTCACCCATTTTTTCAAGACAAGTGGTCTACCTTCAAGATGCCAAGGACCTCCTTCCAAAGTTTTAACATAATCCTCTTCAAGACCAAATTTGAAAAGAAACACACCATTCTCCCTAGAGTATAGTTCCAGACTACCAACCGACTTTTATTTCTGCATTAATAGCGCCTTTAAGTGCAAGTAATACGGCCTTCTACCCAGCACATACCCGACTAAAGCCAATTTCCATTGTTTCTGATTTTTTTCCACCTCCTCTACAGGGTAAACTGCTATTTTCTTTGTCCCCACCAAAGTCGGAGCAATGTAGCAAAGCATTAAGCTTCTCGTACGTTTAGATGGTACTCCTGCAGATTTCCAAGCATTGTTCGGACCAACATCCAATCCACCAGTCTCATCAACATTTGAGTTGGGTCTCAATCTACAACCCTCATCTCCATTGATAATTTTAGAACCTAAATGTTTTACCCCACATCCACCATTGACTCCAAACTGATCTCTCACCAGCTCTGTCATCCTACCCTCTCTCTCACCTTGGGGATTGTAAAATTAGGAATTCTTCTGGGCAATCTAGAGTAAAGGAGATGCCACCCTGTTTCCTCTGTTTTGCTCTGAAAGGACTGCTCTCTCAAACTTTCTGCCGAATATCTGTCTTGCAAAGAAGAGTCACCAACGGGATGATCCACAGCCCTTGAGATAAACTCCTCTATACTTGGGGCAGTTGGCGGTAGATATTGACGTAGGTGCCCATCTTCAGCCTCCAAAGCTCCGTGCTCAATCCCCTTGACCAACCCTGCTTGCAGTGGAGAACCACACTGGGTACCGTTCTCCTCTGTCTGAGCACGCTCCATCCCAGCTGTAGGATAGGAAGAAGGCTCCCCTGTCTGAACACACTCAATCCCAACCAAGACCGCATCCTCCTTGGCTCCAGCTAATGACGACCAGGGAGAGAGATCGCCTAGTGGCCCTGCACCCAAATCACTAGCAACCTTCCCTACCTTCCCATCTAAATTCCACTTGAAATTCGGATCTTGGGGGGGCTTCATCTGCACCTCCAAATGGGGTACCAAGATCGCCCAAAATTATAGAGAGAGAAGCTCTGGTTTAGATGAAGTTTGCTTCAGAATAGCACCATAGCTTAAATGAAGAGTAGGAAGAGAACAACAATGAAGAGAATAACAACGATTGTAATAGAGCTTCTCGAAAAGAACAAATAATATGAAGAAATAGAGCAGTAACAAATTGACTCACCATATGCATAAATAACATAAAAGCAATATATGGTCGAGAAATGAGAAGTTAAAAAAGATTGCCGGCATATAGTAATACCAAATAGAGCTTTACCATCATCGGAGTGAAGCTTTAGATAAAGTTTGATCATAATTTAAACTGTCTAACCATTGGTAAGATCACCATGAGAAATAATATTGATTATGTTACTGCTTGCAGGATCTCATCTATGTTAGCTTAATTTATGCCTCTAAACTAAAATGTAAGAAATTATACGTAATTCCTTTTACTACTGAATCATGGTAATACTTGCGCTATTGAAGATCAGGCAAGTGCATCACAATAGTTCAAGATCATCTGAAAACTCATCAGTCCGTCTCACATATGGTTTTAGATTCTCACCTAAGGGGCGTGCAATGAGTGGGTTTATAGGGGCAAAATAGGGATTCTCGATTGTATTGTTCTGTATGTGCTTTCAATGATTATCCTCATTCATGCTTTTAATAACCCAATACGATTATAATTGATTTTCATGTTAGGGATAACTGGAGCGTACTGTGTGCATTAGATTGAACCAACATACGCTACGCACACGGGGGGTTAAGCTACCAAGTGAACTCATGGGGGTCCAGGGGGCAGCGCCACTTTGTGAGTGCCCCCAAAACCTAATTAGGATTTAAGTTTAATTTGCACTTGCATGATTTCATCGATTGTGCATGCATCAGTTTTGTCAATCATACTTTTTTTGTACGTTTTATGCGAATCAAAATTTGTTTTTATCGAAGTCTAGGTTGAGAGGAGTCCAAGACTTAAAATTTGTATAAGTGTTGGAAGTCCACACTAGTGGTCTGGAGTATTGTCTGGATTGGTTATGTTATAGTTTCAGATAATGGTTTGGACAGCAAGACAAGGGGTCAGATTGCCTAATGGTGGTTTAGGGTATTTGAGACTTAAAGGTGCATGAGGTCTGGACTATTGTTCGGATACTTTTCCTGATATGTGCTTTCTTGGGTCTCTGGTCCAAACCGTGATCAAGTCGATTCAGACTATTTTTCAGACAATTAGTGCCCAGACCGAGGCTGACCAAGTCAACTTTGATTTTTCACCTTTTATATCATGATCTAAGGCTATTATCAGCAGGAATTGATCTACCCTATATATACCCCATTTAACTTATTGGTTTGGGTGAAAAATCATAGGAGAAGTGAATTTTGTTTGAAGAAACTCTCGGAAACCTTTTATCTTCTTCCTCCCTCCAAGCCTATTCATCGAGGTAAGATCCTATATATTTGAAGGTATTTCACATCCATGTGTGCTATAATATATAGTTGTGTAGACTTGTACTTCCCAATTTGGATTAAATCGAATTTTTTTCTTTATCAGATTTTTTTATTTGGTTTTTTTTCTTTGTTCTCACCCTTGTAAATCCCATATATTGGGTTATTCCGTGTGAGCGGAGGAAAGTAAGGTCTTGCTTGAGTGAATTTAGCAAGAATAATCCTAATTTTCCTTTGAAGGTTGACGGGTTTTACCGGTATAATATATGTTGGGTATGTTAACTCGGTGAAGTAGTCCCTAGAAGGGAGAATCCACCTTTAGAGGGGTAAAGTTTACCTTGGGCGTGTTCGATATTGCTACGTCGGGTGTCGGTGCATGTCTCTGCTTAAGCAAATCAAAGGAGTCTGAGGGACATCTCGGGTGAGCAACTAGGGCTATACGTGTTGGAGCATGGAGAAGGAGACTGAGCAGGAAGCTTGCAAAGAGTCAAAAGGAGCAAGACGGAAGACGACGTGGTGTGGAAGGTTTACTTTTAGTAGGACCTGTGTCTTCTTGTATATATATGTATAACCAGGATCTTTTGCTTAGTGGATTGATATCACAATCCAATGTGAAGTCGATGAGTTATTCCCATGAAAGGCTTCATTGTAAAAAATATTTGTGTGTTATAGCTTAAATTTTTCAAGCAAACATTATATGGTTATGCCCTATACTACACATATACCACATGCTAATATGTTTTTCTCGAGTGGGGAAAGAGAGAACAACCTGATATTAATCTACCTTGCACGAATCAACTCTAATATGCAAGCAAGGAATAAACATAAGAAAACCTAAATATTAATTTACTGTGATATTGCATATTGCCTTCTGACTAAAATGATCATGTCTTTTAGTTTAGTCGGTGTTTTGTTGCGCAACATGGTGCACACCGAAATAAAGTGGCTCCTTGATAGGTTGTGTAATGTTTTTCGATTTATGTACTTCTGTTGGGATAATATAGTAATATGAGAAAATAACGAAGGAGACTATGATCTTTCATCTCAAACGATATTGATGATGATCTCTTATGGACTAAATGCAGACAATATCATCTCCTGTAGTAATCATGACATTCATATATAAGAGCAAAATCATACAACCACGAGAATAAGTGTGTAAAAATATCGCTTAACTAGTCTCACTATGAACAAAACCAAACACAAGAACTCATTACTGAATTTCTCATGCTAAACACGTGGAGCTTGTTTAAGATAGACCTCGATGGAGACAACATACATACTGAGGTAGATGATCAAGTCCATGTGGAGACTATAAATAAATCCCCTTGTGTATGTAGATCTTAATGAAAAAATACGTTTTTTTACATCTATTTGTAAAAGTGTTCATCCTTGAATGACAACTACTGTAAGTAAGGCATGATTAAGGAGCCTACCCTTAAAAATAGTAAAGTGTGAGTTCTAGAGATTGGACATAAGCAAGTTTTGCCAAACTTAAAGTGAAGTATACATTCACTCATAAAGTTATTCGTCACATAAAATTCTTTGTAAGAAATGATTAGCTACACTATAATATATGGGAGGAAGTGTTTGTCTTTAAGACATGACTATCATAATTCATGTAATTAAAATATATTGTTTAAGCTTAAGGATATCTATGAGGTTATAAGAGTATTGTTTTACTTTCGGAAATCATATTCACATACTAAAGTTGTGAGATTTCCTCGATCCAAAAGCCTAGGTTTTGAGATGAGGTTCCATCATACATATAAGGATCGTTTATGTCCTCTACTTTACCAAGGTAGGACTAATCCTCCAATACTCCCCCTCACGTACAGACCAATTTTTTTTTTATGGTTTTTATCATGTGGATGATAGATGTGTCGGGACCACACCAGGTAAGTGAGTGATACAGTTAGGCTCTGATACCATATGAGATTTCTTCTAAACCAAAACCCAGGTATTGAGATGAGGTCCCATCATATATATAAGGTTTGTTTCCGTCCTCTACTTTACTGAGGTGTGACTAATCCTCTAACACTCTCCCTCATGAGCAAGCTAATTTTTTTGTGGTCCTTGTCATGTGGACGATGGATGTGTGGGGAACATACCTAGCAAGTGAGTGATACAGTTAAACTCTGATACCATGTGAGATTTTCTATATCTCAAAACCTAGGTATTGAGATGAGATCCCTCATCATACATATAAGGATAGTTTCCGCCCTATACTTTATCAAGGTGGGACTAATCCTCCAACAAAAGTTTTGATTGCTTATTGCCAATTTAGGTTATTGTATATAGTGGGAGAGTGCAGGGTTTTGTTATTGCGTTAGCCACTCGCGAATAAGGGTAGCCCAATAATACCCTATAATTTGGCCTTTAATGATTGGGTAATATCCATATACTTTTGGTTAAGTGACAAATCCTAACACTTAATCTAAATTTATGGATGGATGGATTAAACTTCGATCATTAAGGTTTTGGGGTGGCGTCCCAGTTTAGGTATAAATAGATGCCTTTACCATCCATTAAACATCCTTCAATCAAGTTCTAAACAAAAAATGCGACCTCTTCTTCGTAGATCGGCCCTCTCCTTCCTCTTGGATTAGTGCGTTGTAAGGATTTGTGTGGTTTGTCTTTTATCCAATATCAAGTTAACCTTATCGGATCTACGATCATGTTGTCCCTTATTGACTTCTTATCCCATTTAAATAACAAAACTATCCTTAATCCTAAAACCACATTAAAGAGTAACAATCATATATAAATAGTAACAATATGCAATTGTTACTCTTTAACTTTCAATACTTTGCGGATTTTACTATTCAGTACAATATTTTCGTAGCAATCACAGTTACTGTTACAGTAATTTCACTATAGCTAAGAGTATCAATTTGAAAATCTCTATAGCAAAGAATAACAATATGCAATTGTCACTCCTTGCTACAGTTTCATTGTAGCATATATAGTGATTGCTATAGTGATTCCACTGTAGCAAATAGTAACAATCTGCATAATACTATACCAAAGAGTAACAATCTTAAAATACCGCAACATGTTATTATTTTTTGATACAGTTAAATCACTGTAGCAATCTACAGTGATATCACTGTAGCAACTACGGTGATATCATTGTAACAGCTACAATGAAAATGTGGTTTCAAAGAAATGTTACTCATTATTATCAAATTGTTAATCTTCATGTGATTTATTTGTATCACTGAATTGTTAATTTGCATGTAGGGATAAAGTGAATATTTTTCAAATGGTAAGACCTAATACTAAAATATCTCTTTACTTTATCATATTATTGTTAAATACGATGACTGTAGATCAATTTGATATTTCCCTCCATAGAACTAACTAATTCAATTTATTTTGGGTTTGTATTAAATTTCAAGAAATATTTACTCGACATTCTGTCATAGAGAGAGTTAATGTTTCCCCAATAAAGCATTGTCAACTTTCATGAAAATAGTGTGACCGTGTTTGGAGTTTTTATAGGCACCACTTTTGAACTTGACCAATGTTATTTTAATGGTTGGTAAAGTTCACCACGTGATCCTATGATAATGTGACAACTTATTTGTGATTCTTTACGATATCTCTACCATAATAAGAGACACCAAGTTTATGAAGCTGCAAAAACATAAAGAACAAGATTACATACTTTTTTTACCACATCAAATACATCACTGACATTACATGACTATGATGTCAAAACCTAAGCCATGTTGTGGAGTCGTATAAAGCTTTACTATAGACCCACAACTAGTACTAATCATGTTGAATGCACTGACAGTTGCATTGCCGCTCAATCAGATCGTATATCAACATTGAATCCAACTCCTCATTGTGGAGAGAGAGAGAGAGAGAGAGAGAGAGAGAGAGAGAGAGAGAGAGAGAGAGAGAGAGAGAGAGAGAGAGAGAGAGAGAGAGAGAGAGAGAGAGAGAGGATTAAGTGTTTTCCACGTGGCACCACAAAGCTAAGCTTTATAAGTGTTTATTACTAGTACTAATCCTGTGCAATGCACAAACGGTTGTGATGCCGCTAGATTGGATCACACGTCATATACTCCTCTTTGTTAAGCGTCCAAAAGGAAAGACCATCCAGCGTATAATAAAAGATATATGGTAACATAAAACATTGTAGGTTGTATGTAAGGCGATGGAAGTTTTTTTTGAAACGAGACATGTAAGAGGAGGGCGTAGAGATTAATGAGATATGTTTATCTCACTAATAAGTGCTTTATGTGATTAAGACTATTTTAAAATGGTATATATAAGAGGATGGGGTAGAGACTAATGGGTTCATTTATCACATTAACATGGTCCATTTATTTCATTGTTGACCGTTTAATGTCAATTGCCGCATTACATCCCACATACCGTCATAGTTGACATCTATTATTTTTTAATTCTTATTATTTCATAGATAGAAATAAAAAATAAAAAGGGGTGGTTGCTATGTGCACCTAAGGCCTTAGCTTTATAAGAGTAGTATAGCCTGGTATGAAACCAGTGCCATGCATGAGCTCTATTGAGCCCTACGTGATTCACACTTAAATTTACACACCAACAAATAAAATGGTAGCGAAGAAAAAACAATAGCTACACTCAAATTCACTATGCAACTTGATCCCGCTTGAAGGATCGTGCCAGCCGATCAGTCAGTGCACCCGTTGTTCGAAAGGGGGGAGAAAACATGGAGTCACATAAGGTCCTACCATTCAATATTCTTTACAAAATGGACCCAAGAAAAGAACTAAAAATTCATTAAACTCTTGGACTCTCTTCTAGAAACTTTCTTTGGAACTTATTTTCTAGGTAGTTTGGGTATTAAAAAATATAAAAAATCTGGGTGCTAACCGAATGTAGTGTGGGTGCATTGAACGCGCCCCCAATCCCTTTTTTTTGTTTTTTTTTCCTTTCAGTTTTTAGAACATCTCATCGGCCCGATCCAGCCCAAACCCAATCCGAGAACTAAGGGCCGGGCCGGGCCGGGCCGACCCACTTAAATCCAAGAAGTCATGCCTGAGCAGCCGATTCAAGAACAGAAGCAATTTGGTCCACCTCCGACTTAAGCTCACCGGTGCCTGGCGTGCATCTCTCTCGGCTTTGTAGAGCGCTCCAGCCGCAGTTGTGCGGCGGGGACACCCATCATCCTCAAGAAAAAAGGTGAGGGTTTTAACTGGGTTTTGTGCTCGGACCTTTGAGCAGCCATTCCCCCCCCCCCCCCCCCCCCCCGCCGTTGATCTAGGGTTTCCCCTAGGGTTTCAGAGATCCGCCCCCCCCCCCCCCCCCCGTTCTCGGGCTCAAATGGCGTCGAACAGCAACAACCCACCGACGAGGTCCATCGGTGGATCTCCCCTCGGCAACGCTGGGCTGTCCTCGCAGGCTGTCGGGGCGGCGAACAACCAGCTGCCCCACCTCCGCCCTCCCCCGCCGCCCCAGCCGTCGGTCTCCTCCTCCCCCTACCACAGCCTCTTCCATCCCCAGCCCCAACCCTTCCAGGTCCACCACGGGGCCCAATCCCAGAACTCCAACCTCGGCCCCTTGGGTGGCTCCTCCTCCCCCTCCCTCTCCAGCGCCGGGCCGAAGCGCCCCCCGCAGAAGCCCCCCGCCCGTCCGCCGCCCCCCAGCGCGGCCCCCGCCCCCGCCCCCTCCTTCAAGTCCGCCGAGCTGACCCCGGCCGCCCGGCGGAAGAAGCGCAAGCTCCCGGAGAAGCAGCTCCCGGATCGCGTCGCCGCCCTCCTCCCCGAATCTGCCCTTTACACCCAACTCCTTGAGTTCGAGGCCCGCGTCGACGCGGCTCTCGCAAGGAAGAAGATCGACATCCAGGAATCCGTAAAGAACCCCCCTTCCATCCAGAGGACCCTCCGGATCTACGTCTTCAACACGTTTGCCAACCAGACACGCATGATCCCGGAGCCCAAGAGCGCCGAGCCCCCCTCCTGGTCCCTCAAGATCATCGGTAGGATCCTGGAGGATGTCGCAGATCCCGACTCCGCCGGTGGGATGCCGAAGCCCAACCCCATGTATCCCAAGTTCTCATCCTTCTTCAAGAGGGTCACCATCGCTCTTGATCCGGCACTGTACCCAGACAACCCTACGATCATATGGGAGAGCACGAGGTCGCCGGCACCACATGAGGGCTTTGAGGTCAAGAGGAAGGGGGATAAAGAATTCTCTGCCTCGATACGGCTCGAGATGAATTACAGCCCCGAGAAGTTCAAGCTGTCGCCAGCACTGATGGAGGTTCTCGGCATCGAGGTCGATACGCGTGCTAGAATCATAGCCGGGATATGGCACTATGTCAAGGCGAGGAAGTTACAGAACCCAACTGATCCATCCTTTTTCGCCTGCGACCCGCCTCTGAAGAAGGTGTTTGGGGAAGATAAGATGAAATTCTCATTGGTGTCTCAGAAGATTTCCCAGCATTTATCTTCGCCACAGCCCATACATTTGGAGCATAAGATCAGGCTTTCAGGGAACGGAGCGCTGGGCAATGCTTGCTACGACGTGCTCGTCGACGTCCCTTTCCCGCTGCAGAAGGAAATGTCGACCTTCCTTGCCAACACGGAGAAACACAAAGAAATCGAGGCCTGTGATGAAGTGATCTGTGCCTCTATAAAGAAGATTCATGAGCATCGCAGGAGGAGGGCGTTCTTTCTTGGGTTCAGTCAGTCTCCTGTGGAGTTTATAAATACTCTCATCTCTTCTCAGAGTAGGGACTTGAAACTTGTTGCTGGGGAAGCGAGTCGTAATGCCGAGAAGGAAAGGCGTTCTGATTTCTACAACCAACCATGGTAGGATTCTCGACACCACAGCTTTAATATGCTGAAGTTACACATGGATTTTTATTTATTCTCTAAACATTTTTGTTCTTCACATGTACTTACTGTTGAGATTGTGGTGGTGGTGATATTCTAGGGTTGAGGATGCTGTCATACGCTATCTAAATCGCAAACCAACAGCGGGTAATGATGTTCCTGGTAGCACATGATGCATGGATCGATAAATTATTGCTGAACTTGGTAAAGTGTTGAAGTGATAACTATTATGCTTTGAAGGTTTACATATTTATCGCTTCCTTCAGTTTTCTGAATAAGGTAGGAAATTGTTCTTGTGGTCAAGTTTATTCACGAAATTTTTCTTCAGAGTTATGCTCGTTAAAAGTGATTTTTTTAACTTATTGGCTTGCTGTTTTCTTCCTGAATTTCTGAGATTGTTGAAACTGGTTGCCTGGAGCATTATTCATTTGCTTAGTTTCCTAATATCATTACTCTGTACACTTCCATGAAAAACCAGTTACTCCTGGGACATTAGGCTTGATTAAAAAAAAAAGGGTATTGCTAAAGCATAACAACGGGTCACATATGTTGTTCAATTGTCGCAAGAACCATTTGTGTAAATATACGTTATGAAATATGATGTAATGCGATGGACACGTTGTCGCCGTTGTTGAGAGAGAAGATGAGAGGGGGAGTTTGGATTCACCACCGAAAAAAAGAAGAGACGAGGGAGAGGTGCTTCACGCACAGACGAAGGAAGGGAGTTACCGAGCGTTTTTCACTCAGATGAACAAAAGGGGAGAAGGGGCAGGGATTCCCATAATAGGAAAGACAATTGTACCCATTCCTTTTTATAAGCCTATGAAACAACCTACTTCACATAACTAAATAACCGCATAACTACCTACTAACACATAACTACATAACCACCCAATAACATATAACTACCCACTAACCCTACTAAACACAACTACATAAATTAAGCAAATAATTAATCCGAAAATACAAAATAATTACAGATAATTCGGGCGGGCTTCCAAATTTTAAATGGGCCATGTGGGCCTGATCCAAAGGGACACCGAATGCGTCATCCTCCTCCGTCGAAGTTCGTACATGCATGTGATGTCCCTATCAATTCTCCCGGGGTGGGGATAACTTGACCCTGTCGAGTGTAAATAACGCGAGTTTTGACAAGGGGGGATGACGGACGGGCAGCGACAAACGAATAAGAAGCGGGTGACGGTGATGCAAGTACCACTCAACGAGATAGAACTTGCTGAAACCTGCCCTAATATCAAACTGGTGTAGGACCACTAATGCCGTGCCTAGATGAGATGCAATAATTAGCAAAAAATTGTAACAAGTACCCAATTATAAAATTTAGCAAAGTTAGATTCAATTATAAGCAAGACTTAACAATAGGCGAATGTGAGGCTGGATAGGCAATTGCAATTTCTTAGTGCGTGTCAACTTAAAATAGGGAAGCGAGCAGGTTGTTGAAAGCGTAGGAGCTTCCACCGGTGTAGGGACAATGCTCTAATTAACAATAGAAATTTAAGTAACCACAAAGAATTTAAAATGAGGTTGAGGCTTAATGAGTTAATTCTAGAGTCAACATGTATGGTTATTCATATGCACGAACTAGCAATAGTATGGAAGAAATATTGAACATGCTCAAAGAAAAAACTAACTTGGGATTAATGCCATGCGGGTGCAAAGGAACAAGCTGACGATTCCACGACGAGCGAGGCTTTCACAAGGTAAGAAATGATTCATACGGCAGGGGCGATGTCCAGCTGATCCGATTGTCTCCCGTAGAAATCCTCGACGATGACGTAGATCGCAAATGTGCGCAACATGTACTTCTGAGCTCTCATCTGGAATGATATTAAAGATGCGGGCAGTGGCGATGGTGGTAGGTATCTTGCTTGGCCGACAAGAGAACTCGTGGGGAAGAAGCGGCCTCTCGAGTAATAGTTTAATGAACTTACACGTGATTCGCATACCAAGCGCCAGAATGGAACCGACGTCGATGGCTCAGAGCTACTCGGAAATGCCTGAAAGATCGGAAAAAGGGAGGACTGGACCGGTGTTGAATGCTACGGGAGTCGTCACTGTTCGAGGGGCTGCGTGGGGCTTCGAGGTCGGAGGCCGGCTGGGCTTCGGGCAGTGATTGTGGGGACTAGCGTCTGACGAGCGGGTGCTGCAGGCGCTAGGGGAGGCCGGCTGGGTTGCCTCGAGCAGTGACCAAGGCCGCGCAGTGGCGGGCCGGGATCAGACCTACTCGCTGGGGCTGTGCGTGCAGCGCAACAAAGGAGAAAAAAGGGGGGGTGGGCTGTTCGGTGGCTCTCATAGAGAAGACATGGGATAGAAGAAATAAAAGAGAAAGAGAGAAAGAAGAGGTATCTCGGTTTCAACACCAAGAAAAGACATGAGGACTTTTCATATCATCATCAATCTCCCTTCTCCTTGCTTACATCAGTAGCTTTATGGGTTTCGATACAACTACCCACTAAAGCCATCACACCACACACACATGCCTATCCACTATCCAATAAACACATGGTGGCTAGTCTCCACTACCAACTAGTGGACAACTCCACTTTTGACACATACGATGCATAATTTAAACATACATGAAAGCAATAAATATTTACACAAGTAACACAACACACCCATAAAGCAGAAAATATTTACAAACAACCCCCTATGGGCTTCCAAGTAGCAAACGAGCTTCCAAGTAGCAAACGAGCTTCCAAGTAGCGATGAGCCAAGTGCGCATACATGTCTCCGATCTATAGGAACATCGAGCGTGTGGTCGTCTTTCGACGGCATCTGTATACACGGGTGATGGGTGGCCTGATGTCCCAATCAATCCTCCTAGGGTGGGAGGAAGTTGAGCCTGTTGAGTGCAGGTCCTGTTGGCCTTGGTAGTACTCGAGTAGATCTGTAGCTAAGTGCTGCAACTCATCATGTGGAAGCCAAGTGCACTCTGAGTCGGGCAGATCTCTCTACCTAACCAGATACTGCTGAAACCCTCCATCTCATGTAGAAACTATTCGCTCATCGAGAATTTCGTCAACATATTCCTTTTAAGCAGGAATGGGTGGTTGCGGTGATGGGTCGGGTATGGGACTAGTAGTAGTGGTGGGGTTAAGCTGAAAATGGTCGTCTGGTACTAATGCTGGACCTCAAAAGTTATCTAAATATTCCATATTAAATCGAGGGCTGATCCCATAGTCTTGCGGTAGGTTCACGATATACGCATTTTGACCAATTTGCTCTAAAATTTTAAATGGACTCGTACGGCGGGCCTACAATTTTTTCACAGTTCCCAATGATACTGTTCAGGTCGGATCCTTATCATCATATATTCACTTATTGCAAACTCCTTATAACTTCGTCGAGAACCTGCATAAATTTTGTAGTTGAAACTGTTTGTTTCGATCTGTTTGCTGTTCTTATGATGTAATTCTTGTATATGTTGTGCAAATGCTTTTGCACACTTAAAATCTCGAGTGTATGGCGACATAAAGAGGAGATCTAAAGGCTTGCTAGTATTAAACCCGTGGATGATTTCGAAAGGACTCATGCCTATGCTTCTATTAATGAAATTATTATATACAAACTCAATGATAGATAGGGTAGAATCTCAGATTCTCAATTTCTATTATTGCGTTCCCTAGACTTCAATTCACTACTCCGATTTGCTCATTAGTTTGGGGGTGGTATGTGGTTGAAAACTCAAGCTTCGTGCCCATCATGGCCCATAAAGTCTTCTAGAAATAACTTTCGAATTTGACGTCTTGATCAGAAACGCTGGATTTAGGAAGGCCATGCAATTTGACAATATTATCGAAATAAAGTTTGGCTACCTTGGAAGCATCGGAGGTTATAGAGCACGGAAAAAAATGTGCCATTTTTAAAAATTGATCAATGACGATGAAAATGGAACCATTCTTCCGAAAAGTGTGAGGCAGTCCCAGCATGAAATCCATACTCACATCTTGCCACGGACGGTCAGGTATGAACAAGGGAGTGTATAATATTGTATTGTTCATGCGTTGTTTGTATGTTTGACATGTACGACACTGACCGATTAATTTGTCAACATCACGCTTTAAACTTGGCCAAAAGAACTGAGCGTCAGTTCTTTTGGCCAATATTCGATTGAGAGAAAATGAAGGGAAAGTTCAAGGAAAAGTACCTGCCCTAAGCCTATCAAGCTGGCCTACTGGACAAATGACATAATTTTAGTAAGTGATTACATCGCTCAGTTCGATGAACTGATGATGAGATGTAATACTACCGAGGACGAGGCCGTCACCTTATCCAAATTCTGAGCAGAATTTCGTGAGAAACTTTTGTCTTCTCCCTCTCTTCGTCTGTGCGTGATACACTTCTCCCTCATTTCTTCTCTCTTTTTCGTGGTGAATCTGGGCACTTTGGGCGAGACAAATCTATTGAGGAGCTTGAGCGTCAGTTCTTTTGGCCTAGTTTAAAGCGTGATGTTGCCAAATTAATTGGCTAGTGCTGTACGTGCCAAACATCCAAGCAATGCAAAAACAATACAGGATTATACACTTCATTTACTCATATCTGACTGTCCGTGGGAAGATGTGAGTATGGATTTCGTGCTGGGACTGCCTCGTACTTTTTGGAAAAATGATTCCATTTTCGTCATTGTTGATCGATTTTCAAAGATGGCTCATTTTCTCCCGTATTTAAAACCTCCGATGCTTCCAGGTGGCCAAACTTTATTTCGATAATATTGTCAAATTGCATAGCCTTCCTAAGTTCATCGTTTATGATCGAGATATCAAATTCACAAGAAACTTCTGAAAGACTTTGTGGGCCATGATGGGCACGAAGCTTAAGTTTTAAACCACTTACTACCTCTAAACCTATGGGCAAACCGAAGTGGTGAATCGAAGTCTAGGGAACCTATTGCGTTGTCTTGTGGGTGACAATAATAAAAATTAAGATTCTACCATACGTGTCGCTGAGTTTGCATATAACAATTTCATTAATAGAAGCATATGCATGAGTCCTTTAGAAGTCGTCCCTAGGTTTAATCCTAGCAAGCTTATAGGTCTCCTTCCTATGTCGTCACATACTTGATGCTCTGAGTAGCACAAGTATTTGCACAACATATGCATGAATTACATAATAAGATCAGCAAACAAGTCGAAACAAGCAATGCCAACTATAAAGTTTATGCAGATTCTTAAAGACGTTATAAGAAGTTTGCAATAGGTGACTATGTGATGGTCAGGATCCGACCTGAACGGTATCCTTTGGGGACCGTGAAGAAATTGCAGGCTTGCAGTGCGGGTCTATTTAAATTTTTAGAGCGAATTGGTCAAAATATGTATGCCGTGGACCTACTGTAGGATTATGGGATCAACCCTCTATTTAATGTGAAAGATTTGGATAACTTTCGAGGTCTAACAATAGTACCAGAAGACCATTTTCAACTTACCCCCACCACTGCTACTAGCCCCATGCCTACGCATTACCGCTACCACCCATTCTCGCCTAAAAAGAACATGTTGACGAGATTCTCGAAGAACAGATAGTTTCTACAAGACATGAAGAATTTCAGCGGTATCTGGTTAGGTGGAGAGGTTTGCCCGACTCAGAGTGCACTTCGCTTCCACGGGATGAGATGCAACGCTTAGATCCACATCTACTCGACTACTACCTGAGCCAGCATGACCTGCACTCGACATGGTCTAGTTCCTCCCACTCTGGGAGGATTGATGGGGACATCAGATCACTCATCACCCGTGTGTACGGATACCGTTGGAGGAGGACAACATGCTCGATGTACCTATGGATCGAAGACATGTAGGCATAAACTATAGTCTTTATAAATGCTAATTACATAAGTTTGTACTGCATAAACTATAGTCTTTATAAATGTTAAATTTATACTAACAGTGAAACATAACAATTGTCTATCAAGTCATAGCATTATATCTTAGCAAAATGATTTACCACAATTAACTGCAACTCGAAGGTCATGAATAATGTCATCCTACTACAAGGCAACTTAAAGCATTAGCTATCTTCGAAGTCCGAACCTAGTAGCTATTAGCTACTACATGAATGAAGTCATTTGTTACCCATGGTGAGCAAAGATTATATGTGGACCACCTTTTCCTGGTATCATGTTGTTGTTAATAGTAATTTTGATACTAATCAAAAGAGGATCATAAATTTTCTATATTATGTTGATCAAAAATTGATTTGGGACATGGTTAATGTCGTAAAATCCGAATCATTTCAGGCGTTTCGATCAGATTCGATAGAATCCTCAAATCATGGTGAAGATAGAAACCACCTTGGCTTACAAACTTGTACTGGCTTCTTCCTCTGACATGTCTTTATGCTTTGTTACATCTATTCTTCATCCTACACGTCCAAGAATGAATAAGCTAGTTGCACAATTAGAACCGCCACAAATTATTAATTGGATGCTTCTGCACTTTTTATGACATATTGGTCTTTCAAAATCATGCATTTACTCAGATATATGGAGTTACATATGGATCACCCAATACTCCACCTCCTAACTGTATTATAGAAGCAGTAGCCTCTAGATGTATTACATCCTACAGACGTCGCATATCACGTAAAAACTAACATAATCCGGTCAAGTGCCTCTCTCTAAGTACCTTTAAGGCCCTCTTCCTTCTCCCTTACTCTCCTATGGTCTCATTCAAAATTAATTTTGTATATGCATTTCGTGTTCCAAAGTATCTCAATCGAACATGCATACATGCGATTAGATATGCAGCTCTCTAATTTTTGTTTTTGTTTTTTTTTTCTTTCTAGCATGTTCTCTCTATAAATTATGAGATTCCATTTAATTCATAAAACCCAATTCAAGTACATGGTAAAAAAACCCTCGAATCAAGCACATCCAAGAAAGCCGAATCAAGTACGTTGCATTCTTTCGGGATTGATTATCGATCAGGTAAGTGCAGTATTAGACATTTCTTGACCCTTAACATCTTGGACACCACCTATTTTCTTCTTCACTAGTTTGGATCACGACATGATCACTAGTTTGGATCATGAATCGAATGAAGATGGCAGATTTTTCTATCCCCCCTGGTTTGGCTAAGAGTTGATAGATCCAGTAATTATAAGAATCTTGACTTTTGATAACTTCGCTATCTCTCTATTCTTTTTTTCTTTGGTACAATGATCTTCATTAGTTTGTTTCTATTAAGATAATTGAGGGTGATATGTATCAAAGAACAAGAACAACAATACGGACCCAAGGAGTTTGGAGTTAAGGATCTCTCAAAATGTTACTAAATATGATACCGACTCCTAGCCATATCATAAAAAAAAATCAGAAACGTAAGTGAAAGAAAATGAGTGTTATCTCAGATGTCAGTCAATAAATGTCGCATAATGTGCACTACCCAGCATACAGGACAAACGAGAAGGCTTATTGAAGCGACATAGTGGCCCTCACACACTAGTCTTTGCTTTCAGTTTATTTGGTTGTGCCCATGCTAATCAGATTGAATTTGAGGCTTCGATGTCCTCGACGATATTGCCATATGAATCCTCTCAGTTGAACCACTCCGCTTCCTCCATATAGATGGTGGTCCTGTGACGTCTGCAACGATACTTCTTTCTGGAAGCCAACTCCATGTACTCCATTATTTTCTTTCGAATTTCATCAGTGACCTCAAAGCAGCTCTTCCATTAGACCTGGGACCATACACCAAATGTTGTTTGTGGTGAGCAATGCCGCCAATGGTGACAAAGCTGCACAAATCACACACTATTATAATTTTTTCATCGGATTCTCAGACCGTCTCGGGTTTAAGAGTAGAGCTAGAGGGGTCCACGTAAGACATCATGTAAGCTTGGGGAGAGGTTATGGATATTTCAAAGAGGAAAGAGATGTAGATGAGTTCTGGAATGGATGTGTGTGTGTGTGTGTGTTGGGGGGGGGGGGGAGTTATTTCTAGTGTAGAAAGCGGTGCGAGGGGAGAGAAAAATATACTTACACCATTGGAGCTATGTGGCTTCACAGTGAGTTGTGTGGCACACAACCATAGTGTAGTTGCATATGTGACCGCATAAGTCGCTACACGACCACGAAGTTACCCTAGTGCATGTGTGACAACCCCACATGCACCTGGGCTCTTCCAGATTGCAAATGCCTATATGCAGTCACATATAATAAATTGGTCCATATCATAACCATAACCATCAAGCCATGTCTGATCTATTTGGGGTCTGCTTGATAAATCCTTCTTCGCCACTCATTTCTGTTTCGGGCAATTAGGATTCATTACATAGTTTGAGTTTGTTTTTTGCGACTGACTTTCAACCTAACATCAACCCTTAATGTTTCTCATCCGAGATAAGGACCAACAATGCCGATTTTAAACTGGTCCCATCTTACAAAGTGAGAGTGTGACACATGGCTGCAACTTGAGAAGCTTATGTATTGGTGTTGGTCAAGTGACCATCACGGCAACCCTGATGATTTATGAATCTTGGGTTCTCTCTCTCTCTCCTCCCATGTCGTGAACACAAACAACAAGGGTCGATGTATTGGATGTTCTCGACATATTCCTCAAATATGCCTTTCTTCATTATACCCAATATATCAACTCTTGTTGATACTATCAGATTCATGTACTTTCTCTAGGGCAATGAAAAACATACGAGTTCCTTTTCTGTTTTAATAATTTTTGGGTTTGCAAACTACACGACATGTACTGTGGTCTTAGTGAGTGCAAGGATTGTACCTTTTGCCTTGTTTTACCAGTTCGAAATTATTGTGCTAACCCGCTATCTAATTAACCGTTTTATTTCTTGCTTTTGCATTTATACAGTTTGTATCCTTTAGCAAATTGTTTTATTTATCAATTGGAAAAATGTACATCAATCATCTGAGCACGACAATAGACTTGCGAGTGATTGATGTAACTAGATTTAAGTTGGGCCTTTATATTTAATATATCATTTCATTATCATTCTTCTTATATTTGGATCTAATTCCAGCCTTTTCAACTTTGTATTATATGACTGTATGCTGTGTTGATGGGACACGTTTTTGAAGTGTTAGAAGCATCAAATATAACAAGTTATTAGGGCTTGGAAGTGGTGTGATGTGATTAAAGAACTTTTCCCCTTGTTTCAATTATTTACGTGTTTAATTTCAAGATTAGAAGCAATTTAATTAATCAATGGCTCATGACGTCTAGATTTCCTAGAGTTAATGTAACTATGTCTTTTTTGTACATTAGAAGAGCGAGAAAAAAAAGAAGAAAAACTGCAATAAACCAACAAATAATTTGGTGGAATATAAAGGGGAATGATGGGACATCCTTTAAAGGAAGTAGTAAAATAGGGGAGTTGTCTCTTGGAATGTTCACCAAATATGATGTGGAATCAAATGGCAAATTGGATTAAGAGGATTACCAAGGGATCTTTTGGAGAATCTAGTAGTAAACAACGTGTGGATAAAGTGGTGTTGGAATAACGAGGTCCCGAAGACAAGGAGAAGAGGTCATACTTTAAGGGATTACAGTATATAAATGCATCAAGGAATTAGAAAAATATGAAAAAGCTAAGCCAGATGCTAAAACTAGTTGTTTTTGGTAATTGATTCAAAGACTAGTTAGCAAGACTAAATTTGCAGGGTTTGATGACTTTCGATAAATAAGATTCCAAAGAAGACGGGAAACAGATATACAATTAGTTGGGATGATGAAAAGAGAACTCGAGATATAACACATTCGACTTTAAGTAATCTAATATTTCATCACAGATCTCCTCAACCTCAGAGCATGCTATTGCATTTACCCCGGATGGATGTGCCAAGTGTTTGAGTCGAGCAATGCCACCAGTAGCGACAAAGTCGCACACCTCACACACTATACTATTTTTTTTTCTCTCTAGAGACTTTTATAATGGGCCTACTACCAACCCAAATCCTTAGACCAAACAGAACTTGGAGTTGGGAATTTAAGAATGTTAGGTCATAGGATAGGATATGAAAAAGGTTAAAAAGAAGATAAGGCTTGCTTGAAGAGATCTTGGTGTTAAAATGTGGAGGGAGCTTTTAGAAAGGTTAGAAGTAAGTGTTTGTGTGTGTGTGTGTGTGTGTGTGTGTGTGTGTGTGTGTGTGTGTGTGTGAGAGAGAGAGAGAGAGAGAGAGAGAGAGAGAGAGAGAGAGAGAAGAGAGAGAGAGAGAGAGAGAGAGAGAGAGCTGGTCCAACCAATTCATTAGACCATTGGCCCAAGGCGCGCCACATGGCCTTGGTCATCTATGTTGATGGAATGCTATGCAAGCAGTGAAGATATCAGGATATATCAGGATCATATTTATACCGGATAAACTTCTATTTCCTGGAACATTCGCTTGCCGAAAGCATTTCTACGTCTCTTGTTGGAGCCATTTTCTGTAAAGAGGGCAAGTATCAAAGGATAGAGACAGTTAAGTTGGAGCGGCAAAATCAACAACTCTCTCCACCATGCCTGATATAGCGTAGTAACAATATTCTCCGAATTTTTAAAAATTCATAAACAAATGAATTGTTCTCCGAATTATTCGGTGAGCTAAAGCTTTACTGAATAATCCCTGAAATTTTCATAAAATATTCACGAATTCGACTATTTTTATGTGATATTTATTTCACTTTAAGTAAAAATATATGTTTTGATGTCCATTTATGCAAAATAGTTAGTGTAATATAAGATTTTTTTATGATTTATGTTTCCGAACTTTTCGGTTTTTTCCTGGGCTCTGAATTTTGCCCGCTCGCCCGAATTATTCCCGATCGAAGAATTTGTTACTATGTGATATAATGCTATGTTGGTCCTCTGTAATCCATTTGCCCGAATTACTGTTTGCTCACCGAGCATCAAAACGTCGTCTTTAAACTTTTGATTGTTTGCCGCAGGTTTGAAGACAGCGATTCTGCGGCGGCGGCCGCCGCCACTTTGCCCTTTGGTGCCGAGATGTGGACTCATCACTTGACTGTTGGGCTATGATCAATGGTTCAAAATTCTCTAGGCACATCAAGGGCAAACCGGTGAATTTTACCATTTGCACTGTAACCGGGGTTTGCATTTATGTTGAAGCTTATATTGGCTGCAGGAAAATGTATCCCTTTTCACCATCCACTCCCACCATGATGAGATTTATACACCTTGTGTGTTTCAAGTGCCTCTCTCTCTCTCTCTCTCTCACAAGTGTTTTTGAACCATAGCCTCTGCCGGGCGGCAGTTATCACAATCGGACACTGCCGCCTGGCAGGGGCTTCCCCGACTGCCTCCTGGGTCGGATCATCACAGACTGCGGGACAAAAGAACTCGCCACACCGGTGATAACACCCCAGATGCCGGTGGAATCTACCGCACACGTGTCACCACCCGGATGAGAAAAGAAGAGAAAACCTAACAAACCCCCTCTCAAAAAAAAAAAAAAAAAAACCAGTACCATCTCCAGTAGCCTGGCCATCCTAGGAGGAGCTGCAGTTGCTCACCGAACCGTCATCAAAAGCTGCTGCCACCACAGCTCAGGATCTGTGTCACCGGTGAGAGGAGTCGCCATCGGGGGACCGGGGTTAGATCGGACACTCCAATTGCATCCGACAAGAAACCACGTCCCCGTCACCAAGTGGGGGACCGTCGATCCGAGCCAAGGTATACCGCTGAGACTCTGGCACGAGCACAAAACGTCGGTCATGGGAAGAGCTCTTTTGTACCTTATGTACAAGGGCATCACGATCCGAGATCCTGGCCTCCCCGGAGCCGCCGCAGGTGTCCAAGGAGGCCAAGAGGGGAGAGGTGAAACCCTAGGTCGGGTGTGTGTGTGTGTGTGTGTGTGTGGGGGGGGGGGGGGGGGGAAGAAGGGTGAAAACGGGCGAGGGTGCTCGAGCTTCCATAAGGGACTCTAATCTATATAACATGGCACACCGGTTTTGTGCTGATTAGGACAAAATGGAACCAAAAGCTGACTAGACAAAAAGGAGTAAGCTGACTAGACAAAAATAGGCAAATCTGGTCGTCGATCAAGATTCAATTATTCACTTTTATATTTTATAATTTTAGAAAAAAGGAAGCTCATAAAGAGGGAAGAGAGAGAGAGAGAGAGAGAGAGAGAGAGAGAGAGAGAGAGAGAGAGAGAGCAAATGTATCCCTTTTCACCAGAGAGAGAGAGAGAGAGAGAGAGAGAGAGAGAGAGAGAGCAAATGTATCCCTTTTCACCATCCACTCCCACCATGATGAGATTTATACACCTTGTGTGTTTCAAGTGCCTCTCTCTCTCTCTCTCTCTCTCTCTCTCTCTCTCTCTCTCTCTCTCTCGTGTTTTTGAACCATAGCCCCCGCCGGGCGGCAGTTATCACAATCAGACACTGCCGCCTGGCAGGGGCTACCCCGACTGCCTCCTGGTTCGGATCATCACAGACTGCGGGACAAAAGAACTCGCCACACCGGTGATAACACCCCAGATGCCGGTGGAATCCACCGCACACGTGTCACCACCCGGATGAGAAAAGAAGAGAAAAACCTAACAACCCCCCCCCCCCCCCCCCCCCCCCCTCCCAAAAAAAAAAAAAAAACCAGTACCATCTCCAGTAGCCTGGCCATCCTAGGAGGAGCTGCAGTTGCTCACCGAACCGTCATCAAAAGCTGCTGCCACCACAGCTCGGGATCTGTGTCACCGGCTAGAGGAGTCGACTGGGAAAACCACCGATGCCATCGGGGGACCGGGGTTAGATCGGACACTCCAATTGCATCCGACAAGAAAACACGTCCCCGTCACCAAGTGGGGGACCGTCGATCCGAGCCAAGGTATACCGCTGAGACTCTGGCACGAGCACAAAACGTCGGTCATCGGAAGAGCTCTTATGTACCTTATGTACAAGGGCATCACGATCCGAGATCCTGGCCTCCCCGGAGCCGCCGCAGGTGTCCAAGGAGGCCAAGAGGGGAGAGGTGGAACCCTAGGTCGGGTGGGGGGGGGGGGGGGTGGGAAGGGTGAAAACGGGCGAGGGTGCTCGAGCTTCCATAAGGGACTCTAATCTATATAACATGGCACAACGGTTTTGTGCTGATTAGGACAAAATGGAACCAAAAGCTGACTAGACAAAAAGGAGTAAGCTGACTAATATAACATGGCACAACGGTTTTGTGCTGATTAGGACAAAATGGAACCAAAAGCTGACTAGACAAAAAGGAGTAAGCTGACTAGACAAAAATAGGCAAATCTGGTCGTCGATCAAGATTCAATTATTCTCTTTTATATTTTATAATTTTAGAAAAAAAGGAAGCTCATAAAGAGGGATGAGAGAGAGAGAGAGAGAGAGAGAGAGAGAGAGAGAGAGAGAGCAAATCCCATAAATTATTCTCTTGCATGGCCATTCAACATACAAATAGAAAGATAGAAAAAGAGTATCTCATATTAAATGATTATTACCATATTAGCTCCCTCTGTTGGTTGTGCATAAATTCCATTAATACCAAATTAGCATACTAGCAAGGAAGATCATAAAGAGGGATGAGAGAGAGAAAGAACAAATCCCATAAATTGATCTTTTGCATGGATGTTCAACATACAAAGAGAGAGATAGAGAGAGTATCTCATATTAAATGATTATTACCATATTAACTACCTCTCTTGGTTGTGCATAAATCTCATTAATACCATATTAGCATACTAGCAAGGAAGGTCATAAAAGGGATGAGAGAGAGAGAGTCACATAATTGTCTTGGCCATGCAAACCATATTAGCCCCTAACAACCCAATGGTGCGATGACAGTCATCCGATTGTGCTTGCTTATATGCAGAGACCACATCAATGAACCCATCGATCCAGCCGTGGTTATTAGATTCAGAAAAATCGACCAACGCTAATCTCCTCCTCGGCTTTGATATCCACCGTCCATTTGTATCAATGGAATGATGATCCACATCGCACTTCGAGTTTATGCGGGGTCCTAGAATCGATCCCCTATTCGTTGACGTGAAGTCGCATTATTCGGTATCATCTCCGATCAAACGGACTTACGACGACCACATACAAATTTATACTCAACTAGAAAGAGGTCACCGACAGCCCCGCTGTACGATCGCACGAGGGGACGCTCACATGGCAACATCCAAATCGTCCAGCATCACAAGGTCCACAACCCGCGACCACACATGAAAAAAGTACCGGCAAGCGACAATATCCAAATAGACTGTCTACACGAACAAAGGACGATGGTCTACATGCTGACTAGGATAAAATGGAACAAAAAGCTAACTAGATAAAAAGGAACGATGACTAGACAAAATACTCCGTCTCTCTCTTCCTCTGATATCCCTCTCTTCGTATCTCTCTCTCTCTTCCCCCGATTTCCCTTTCTTCCCCCGATCTCTCTATTTAATAAGGAAGGAGAGAGAGAGAGAGAGAGAGAGAGAGAGAGAGAGAGAGAGAGAGAGAGAGAGAGAGAGAGATTCAAACGGGAGAAGGGACATGTCTGCATGCATGGCTCGGAGATGGAGATGGGTGGGCTGCTAATTGGGGGAAATTTTTTTAGCACATCCTGCGTACGCTACATGTCATTTCATAGAGCTAAGGCAAACAAGAAGGCTTCCAGAGGGGACCTTGTGAAACAACGTGTAGAGTTGCGACACGTCCGGAGCTGATGGCCTCGTGACCCTTGGAATTGCAGTGCGTGGAGGCTGCAGGAGGCGAGCTGCTTCGACTCCTCCAAAACTTCGACTTGCTTTTCTAGCCGCGTCGCCTTTTTTCTTTGCTTTCTTGTTATCTTTAGTTTGCTGATTGGACTTGTGGTTTTACACCCTTTCTTCTCTTGACTTGATTTCTGGGATGATGTTTGTCTGCTTCTTTTTTGTTTGGACTGAACCTGAAGTAACTTCTCAGGCTGCCTATGTACCCTGTTAGGAGGGATCAAATCTCACGTAGTTCATGCATTTTTTTTTTTCTTTCGGCATGGGGGTAACCTTGCTCTAGGAACAGTACCTTTTGAGGGACATACCGTTGGTAGGCAAAGTCATCATCGGTTCGCAGTTGCCACCCGTCTTCTTTGCTTCAATGTAGTTAGAAGTGAAGGTTTTTTTGGCTGCAACTTTGATGACCGTTGGAGTTTGACTGGAGTCGATTGCATGACGACTTGGGAGACCTTACTCGTCACTTTGGATGAGATGACCTTCAGTCTTTGTCGGGCCATGTGGTTTTCATAGCTGGTGAGGGTAGTGAACCCATGTGCACAATGCTTTTTTGTTGTAGTCGGCTTTGAATATCAACTTGGCGGCGTTTTGCCCCAGAGTGTTTTTTTGGCTTGATCGCGAGTTGCTCGGAGCTGATGGAATCGGTAGGTTCGGTCGGACTCGAAGTGTGCATCAGATCATGCAATGGCAGCGTTATCTTTTGTAGGGTGACGACGTTGGCCTCTGATAATGGCGAGACTGACTCTTTTATCGAGGCGATAGGTAGTTGTCCAAGCTTGCGGAGCCACTGAGGCGCGAGACGCAGGATTGAAGTAGTTTGAGTAGATAATGGAGCGTGTGGCATCAAGCTTGATTTGAAGTTGATGTGAATTTTTCGTCTTGATGTTGACGCTTCTTTATATTCATGCACCATCTGGCTGGAAGATGGCACTGGTTTTACAGATGGAAGGGTTTTGTCCCACTCTACTGCTTTGACTTTCTGGGCTCGTGGAGCTTTTGTTGGAGAAGATTCTGCAACGAGGGCTTTGGCCTGGTAGAACTTGACATCAGCAAGTGTTCGTCGGCTTCGTTGGATGGCTTGTCGTTGGCAACGATGCTCTTCTCCATACTTTCGACATTGGAGTCACTTTTTTTTTCATCATCTTCTTGGAGCACTTGGTGAACTTCCATCATGCAGCAAGAGACCTTGAGGTCTCGATTAGCTTCGAGGAAGCGATTGGGAAATAACTCCTGGAGTGTCACTGTCTCTGGACATGTTTGCTGGAGAAGATTGTCTGAATTTGCTGAAGGCACTTTAAACATCTTTCTCTTTGGAGCTTTATTCTTTTCCTTGTAAGTCTTTCTTTCAGGGAGTTTTATTGTCACCCGATCTTGCGTATGGTTGGCCAAACGTGCTATAATGTAGCTTGATCGTCGTGGCCTTCTCCCTCGAGGCACCATAGCCCATGCATCTTTATCTGTAAGATCTTCCTTGCCAGGGTGAAGAATCGGTGTTGCGATCGAAGGCTTTTTTTTTTATTAGAAGGACTTGCATCTCCGGATGCTTTTTCGATTCATCTTCTGATGAACCTCCCATGCACTATAGAAGTCGAATTTACCTGATGGGTGGACTAGCAGGCTGACTTGGGGTCTCCTTGCTTGTCTCTTATTTTGAGCACGTGCCGGGACATAAATTTGTTTGGATGAGGCATTATTTGCACGAGTGGTGGCTACCCCCAAGGTATTGAGGATCGATTTGACCCTTGGCACTCTAGGAGCTTGCCATCGCTGTCTTTTTGGAGCCGACTGGGTTGATCATGGAGCTGATTTCACTAGCGGTCCTTGACAGAAAATGTGTAGCTTTGCTGAAGTGCGTTGTGGAACAATTAATACTGATGGGAAAGAGCCAAAAGTGATTGACATTATGTTTGTCACAACAACGTCACCAGAGTCGATCTTGATCTTCCCTTGTTTGGTGAGTGTCATGATCTTTCCCTTTAAGACAAAACACTTCTCGATGGGATGCTTGACCATCTGGTGGTACTTATAGAAGAGTGGATCGTTGACTCTATGCGCTTGCTTCGGCCTTTTTGGTGGCGGAAGCTCAATCATCTTCTCTTGCATCACCTGATCGAACATGGAGGAAACTTTAGAGTCCGGGAAGGGACATTCCTTGGCTTCATTCTCTTCATGGCTCATCCTCCGTGTCTTTTGAGGTGGCGAAGGCGTTGTGATGGCCTTGCCTTTGTTCGTTTTACCTCTGATCTTGATCGGTTTGGAAGTTGAAGCGATGTTGGTGACGTTGACTTACTTTGATGTCGCTAGTTTGTCTTTCTTTTCCTCTTTCGAAAAGTCTTTACCCTTCGAGTCTTTGCGATTTACTAGGCTGAGTTTCATATCATGAGCTCGAGTAGCGAGATCTTTGAAGGATCGAGGCTTGATTTCTTTGAGTATGTTGAGCAAGTCCTAGTGCATGCCTTGGATGCACATCTCGATGGCTGAGTCTTCAGACAGGCGATTCCATGAGTTTAACACGAGATTCCTCCAACGATTGATGTAGTCAATCACTAGCTCGTCCTTTCTTTTCTTGACAATGGTGAGTTCTATCATGCTTATGATGTGTCAAGTACTGTAAAAGAGGTTGAGGAACTCCCTTTCCATCTGGTCCTAGCTATCGATGGATCTTGGAAGAAGATCAATATACCAGTTGAAAGCGTTACCTCTGAGGGTGAGAACAAGCTACTTTACCATCTCATCACCGTATGTACTGGCGTTGTTGCAAGTTTCAAAAAAGTGGACAATGTATTGCCTTGGATTGTCTTTTTTGTCGAAGTCCTAGAACTTTGGTGGCTAGAACTCGGTAGGGAAGTGCAGTTGCTGGATCCTCGCGGTGTAAAGCTTAGAGTATGCCACCATGATTGAAGAAATACTACCACCTTGGGAGCGGAACACGTCAGCGACCAATGACTATATTTGCTGGATAGTCATGGTTGCGACCGTCGGAGGTTGTGTAGCCACTTGAACTGGTACTGGAGAGGCGACTTTCATCAGAACGAGAGTCGAAGAGGGTGTTGGAGTAGCCAATGGAATCGTCGGGATGACTTCTACCAAAGTGGGAGTCGAAGACAGCACTGGAGTAGCTACTGGATGAGTTGGAGCTTGATTGACCGTTAGAGCGTCCCTCACATTTAGCCTTTGAAGCAAGGCATTGATGTGACAATCCTTCTTCTCCATTAGCTGAGTGATTTACGCCATGTGTTCGCCCATTTGCATGACTTGGAGCTAGAGAGCGGACGGTGGATGATGACGCAGGACGTCTTGGAGTTATGGGCCAACAGCCTCGACGTTATTGTCGGAGACGTAGTTGTAATGACTTGTCTCTGCTTCGTGATGGAATTTTGCCCCCTGCATAGGAGGTGCATGGCTCGTTGGGGAACTCGATTGGGCTCGTAGTTAGGGCTGGACCTCCCCAAATTTCTAGACTTGGATTATAGGATCAAGGCTTGTTTCTTCATGCACCAAGGCCTCGTCGACGCTTTGGCGAGCATCTTTGGCAGCAGTTTCTGGTGTAAAGACGTCCCCAAGAGTTCGAGTATGCTGAGTGTAGATATATACTACCAGGGGAACGTCATCCTCCGCGCTTTCTGGATTAGCGTGTCGGAGTAGTAGAGACTCGGCAATAGGCTTAGAACAAACGAATCATTGTACATCCCGGCCATGACAAAACTTGAGGTAACTCCTTCATGTTAGGATTGATGTGTTCTAAGCTTGTAAAACTTTATGTTTTGGTCTAATAAAGATTGATAGTTATTATTATTATATGAGATGCATATAGGTGCGTAACATAGTTACGTGTTCTTTTAAGAACATAGAGCCATGGTTATATGGTAGTCCACTGAGTTGAAGACTGAGTGGATTGGTCCCATATAATCTAAATTAGTTCGCAGCTATGATCAGGTTGGTCGCCTCATCATGTTAAGCTGTTGGCGATGACAGTTCATGGGACGTCTTCACCATGGTCATCACCAGGCACAGTGTTTGTGGTTGAACGGAACTAACATGGTGTACAGAGCAGTGAGCAGACACTGGTACACTAAGCCGTGTTTCTGCTTAGGGTAAAACGGTCCTAAACCCTGAGGAACCACATCTGATGGACTAACCAGTTGCGTGGTGCTTTGGCGCACCAATGTGTGAGGATCCGTATGCAGTGATCCAAAACCACGGTGTACTGGGTTATCCGACTGGCGTTGCATTAGCGTGTCACTCCTGCAGGCCATCCACACCCCTGAAGGGAGGTGCATTCCTTGGTGTGACTTACACTGTACCAAACCCAGGCCTGGTGGTCACCAGTTTGACTGTTGACCGGGTTCGATTACTCGACGGGGTAATCAGAGGTACGATGTATAGGTCAACCTGGAAGGAACCAAGTCATATGGTCATTCGAGTCTGACGGTAGTCTCCACCGCTCGAATTGAATCATGGCATCAAGTGGAGGGACAGCGGGTTTACCACTACTAAGCGGAGAGCAGGGGTATGATGGAGAACATAGTAAGTCTGGGTGAATTGGAGTGCAGCCTGCGTCGCACTCTGGGTGGCTACGCAGGTTAACTCGAGCTCAGAGGATCGATGGTACACTCGGGTAGTGTGTCGATCGAGCTTGAGTTGGAAGCCATGAACTCCGGTCCCTGATGGTTCCACCTTATCAACATTATGTACGGTTCTTGAACCATCTCCTCGGAACACCATTAGCATTAAGAGGAAGAAAGAAGTATACGCTCCGTGTGTGCTTGGCATTAGAGAACGGTAGATGCGTAACTACATGCGAGTACTAAGGGTTAAGCCCGAGACTAGTACAGAGTCGCACGTAGTAATCCCTAGCCATAAGTGAACTTCGCTGCATAGGTGCGATGCACCAGGATGTACTGCGAGTTGACTAGTTGACTTTGCTAGAGGCAGCCTCCGGTGGCCTCAGTTAATAGTAGGTAACTAGTAAAGATCACTTAAGAAGTGGCCGCTAGGTATCGCACGCTAGAAATGGTCAAAATGAGGCGTCAAGGCGTTTTGGTAAAAACCTCACTCTGCCGGACCTCACTGTTGGCCGATCCTAGTAGTGGGACACCTTGCTAGGGCCGGCCCTATGATGTAGGGATGAGAATCCCTTATCTATAGGGCCGGCCATATAGATAGGGATAGGGCTAAGAATCGGTTAAGATCGAGCCCTAAAAAGTGGAAAAACGGATAAATACGTGGAGAGATAAAAAGGAGATAATGGAGAGATAATTGTGGGAGGTCTTTATCCCCTTGGATCCTTATCCAAGGGGGTAGGCCGGCCCTATATAAAGGGCTATATGGGGCCGGCCATAGGGATGCAAAAAACCAAACCCCCCCTCTCCTCTTATCTCTCTAGTTCTCTCCCTATTCAATCTTCCGTTTCCTGCTTGCAACTTCGTCTTCCTCGCGTGGAGTTCTGAAGAAGGAGAAGAGTCATTCTTCGGAGGCACTCAGAGATCCGAGAGCGATGTTCCGTGCATCGTGTGAGATCGGGTGAACAAGAAGGCAACGTCTCCATTCGTATCATCGGCATCTTCGCGAACGATCTTCCGTCTCTATCGATAAAGAAGACAATTCTCCGCGGTTAAAAGATCCGTACGAAAGGTATGTATAATCTAACATATAGATCTAGCGAGCATTATGATTTGCATGCATGCTAGTTAATCATTATGCTAGATTGCCGTTAGGGGTTTTCGATTCACGTGCATACACATGCACACATATGTAGTTTAGTTTCTATGAAAGTTTTAATCGTGTAACGTACACCATGAACGGTCTTTTGATCGCCAAATCGCTTCCACTGTGAGCCTCTACCATGGATTAATTTCCAACAATTGGTATCAGAGCCGCATTAGTGGTGTGTGTTTCACGTTTTTTATGAAACCAATATTTGTGCGCATGATGAATGCGTGAGATCATCGGGGTTCTTACGCTTAGATCATGCATATGTATAGATTGTGCTTGTTCTATTAATCATTCTTGCAGGGTGCCGCTATAAAAAATATAGATATATATTTTGTGCTTGCTACCGGGGGTCGGACCCCGAGTTAGCCATTGTCTGGATTTGCTCTCTTTGTGTGTGGATATATAATTGAGCCGTAGATTGGGCGAGTGATGGGGGTTGACCATCCTCGGTTCCCATGGCCTTTTTCCTAGGTGTATGTGTTTTTTTTTCTTTCTAGGAAATTGTGTATGAGCGAGCACTTGCTCGAAGCATACTAGACTTTTTCGGTTACAGATCGAGAAGAAAGACGTGCCAAAGAAATCCACCATCGGGAGCGGAAGCAAAACCCTGGAGGATGAAGACGATCCGGCAAAGTGTTCACGAGTACGACGGAGGAGCCGGACCGAGGAACCTTGCGAAGAAAGCTAGAGGCCTGCGCTGTGCTAATTAGGTTCAGGGGTCGGACCCTGAACTTAATTCAGTTTTAATGGTTGCTTTCTTTATTAGTTCTTTATGTTTTATATCGAACCCCGATGAGATAATGTGATTATCAGTTTTTAGAGGGATGCCTTTCCCCTCCGGTCCAAGCGACTGTTTGAGGATAGGATCCCACTAGATAACGCCTATTATTTAGTTGACTTTTGATGTTAGTGGGATCCCATCACATATGGTTATGCCACCATTAGGTTAGCACCCGACTAGTCGGGTGTGCCTATTTGGACAGCATCGAAATCAAAGATGAGATGGAGATCCATTGAACATCAATTGTCAAATTTATAAGCGAGGCGCCATGACTAGTGGGAGTCCTTTCCAGTGAGTCAGACTCTAGGATTAGCTCCAGAGCATTAGCGTGATAACCAATTTTGCAGAGCATCGATATTCTTGGAATATGTAATATGACCCTTGAATAGAGAAATCCACTTGAGGCAGGGACTATGATATTCCGAGAGTGATTAATACTAGGCGAAGGGCTTGAACGCTAGTGGGAGCATGGTGTGACCAGGGTCTAGTATTTAGGAGGTCGCTACCTTTGCATTTGTATAAATTCATACTTGCAAAATAACCCTCATATATAATAAGGGATGCAAGAGAGGACTTTTAGAGATCCTCTGGCCTCCACGGCCAGTCGTTTTGTGTTTGGGTGGGGATGCATAACTTCACACCCCCTAGTGTGGGAGCTGTGTACTTCCATGCCAAATAACTTAATGACCTCCCCTTGGATATGGTGATTACGAGGCCAGGAGAGAAGGGCTTTTCATCCCACCCTAGTGGGGGCCGCATGAACTCCCGTGTCGTAATTGCTTAGGCTCGTGGGTAAGCATCCTAAGTACACGTGAGGTATTCATTGCGAAGACAACGGTGATCACGTGGTACTGGCCGAAAGATAACCATGGTCCATCACAGCCCTTAGTTGGCAGATTTGGATAGGGTCAAGGAAAAGGCCCGTGTAAGCGGATTGACGCTGTATGATGCCCCCTAGGGCAGGTACAGTCGATTCCGAGATCTTACATACATGGTTAATTAATCCATAGAGATGGCTTCGCTTGAGGGTAGCGTCGACATATGGATATAATTAGCTTGTTTTAAAAATCCATAAAATAAGTTTTTCATGCATTCTCATTATTCAATCTTTTATTTTCAGATGACTAAGTTAGACACCCTGTCCGCTATCCTAAATGACCACAAACTTACCGGTCCCAACTATAAGGACTGGAAGCGCAACCTGTACCTGGTCCTAAGGATTGGTAAACACATGACAGCCTTGAATGACCCTGAGCCAGATTTACCAGGACCCGATGCAACAGAGGCACAGTTAAAGGCTTTTACTGACTAGAAGGAATCTAATGAAATATGTAAATGCAATATTATAACATCCTTGCAAACAACTCTGCAGAAGCAAGTCGAGGAGATGCTCGACGCTTCTGACATGATGTTGTATCTGAAGGAGATGTTTGAAGGTCACAATCGCGTTACGCGATACCTTACCATTAAGAAACTCGTCGACACTAAGATGTCCAATGAGACGCTGGTTCGGGAACACATAATGAAAATGTTTGGGTTCCAGAACGAACTAGCGACCATGGACATTGTGCTAGAAGGCAAGGTGATGACAGACATCTTTCTCTCATCACTGTCTGGAGCCTTTGAAAGCTTTGTCACCAACTTTAACTTGAACAAGTTAGTTATGACAAATACAGAGCTTCTAGGAGCTCTCCAGGCAGCTGAGGATGGCTTTAAGCAGAAGGGCAAAGCACTTCACGTGCAACACAGATCCTTCAAGAAGCCTGGCAAACCTCAGGGCAAGAAACATAAGAAGAAACCTAAGTCAGCGCCTGTGCAGGACTCTGCTGGAGCCTCTGGGTCTGGAGAATCAAAGAAACAGGGCACGAAGTGCTTCCGGTATGGCCAGAAGGGTCATTGGAAGAAGGACTGCAAGAAGCCTCAGAATGCTGGTGAAGGTAATCTACAACTCTTAGTTGTTGAATCATTTCTTTCAAGTAATAGTACTTTTGCTAGTTGGATTGTGGATTCTGGATCCATTAACCATGCCTGTAACTCTCTTCAGGGGTTTCGGGAAAGCAGAAGGTTGCTTGATGGAGAGGTGACCTTGAGCATGGGAACTGAGACCGTGGCTGCTGCTGAAGCTATTGGAGACGTTACTCTTAGTTTTTCGAATAATAAGACTTTGACTCTTAGAGATGTCTTTTATGTACCGTCCTTGAGACGTAACTTAATTTCTGTTTCTTCTTTAGTTAATGAAGGTTATTCAGTTTATTTTGATGCTTCTGGTGTGTCATTTAAGCTGAATGGAACTTTTATAATAAGAGGAATGGTTCAGAATCATCTCTATGTAGTCAGTCTTAAATTTGAAAAAGATAACATAATAACTTCAGCATTTAATGTTAATTCATCTAAGCGTAAGAAACCTTTGGAAAATTTAACTCAATTGTGGCACTTACGACTTGGGCATATTGCCTTAGACAGGATCCATAGAATGGTGAAGGCCGGGCTTCTGGAAACAGATCCTACGGAGATCCTTTCCACCTGTGAATCCTGCCTGGAAGGCAAGATGACCAAGAGGTCCTTTAAAGGCAAAGGAGTAAGAGCTACTGAGATATTGGAGTTAATCCATTCAGATGTGTGTGGACCCATGAGCATCAAGGCGATAGGAGGCCATGAGTACTTCATCACTTTTACTGATGATTACTCAAGATATGGTTACATTTATCTGATGCATCGAAAGTCGGAATCCTTTGACATGTTTAAAGAGTTCAGGGCTGAAGTAGAAAAGCAGATAGGTAAATGTATAAAAACCCTTCGATCTGATCGAGGAGGTGAATACCTATCTGACGAGTTTCTAGGGTATTTGGTGGAGCATGGGATAACATCCCAGTTAACTGCTCCAGGTACCCCACAACAGAATGGAGTTTCCGAGAGAAGGAATCGAACCTTGTTGGACATGGTTCATAGCATGATGAGTTACGCCAGTTTACCAATGACCTTTTGGGGGTATGCCCTACAAACAGCAGTTTATATTCTGAATCATGTTCCGTCTAAGTCAGTGCCTCAGACCCCTAGAGAACTGTGGTCAAAGCGAAAGCCATTGCTACAGCATTTCAGAATATGGGGATGCCCTGCACATGTGCGAAGAGATAAGAGAGAAAAGATGGAATCTAAAACCAGAGTATGCTTATTTGTAGGGTATTCCAAGGAAACCAAAGGAGGACTATTTTATGATCCTGAGGAAAAGAAGGTGATCGTTTCGACGAATGCCTATTTCCTAGAACAGGATTATATTATGGACCACAAGCCTACTAGTAAGGTAGTTCTGGATAAACTGCTGGGTACTAGTACAGATAGCGCATCCGAAAGCATAGTGGGAGCAGACATTACAGATACTAATATACCAGATATTGTAGAACCTATTAAACCTGTAACACAACCACCACCTCGTCGCAGTGGGAGAAGCATTAGAGCTCCTGACAGATATTATGGAGAAACCTTATTGGTTGATCCAGAAGGTCAGGAGGATGACCCACTGAGCTACGATGAGGCAGTGGAAGCTTCTGACAGCTCTGACTGGCAAAAGGTATGGAGGCAGAAATTGCATCAATGTCCCATAACGCAGTCTGGACTCTTGTTACACCATCATCTAATATTGAACCTATTGGGTGTAAGTGGGTGTATAAGAAGAAGAGAGGATCCGATGGTACAATCGAGACTTATAAAGCTAGATTAGTTGCCAAGGGTTATACCCAGAGAGAAGGAATCGACTTTGACGAAACCTTCTCGCCGGTAGCTATGATAAAGTCTATTTGGATCCTCCTATCCATTGCAGCCCATTACAACTGGAAGATCTGGCAAATGGATGTCAAGACAACATTCCTCAATGAAAATTTGGGAGAAGACATTTATATGATGCAGCCACCAGGTTTTGAGTCAGAAGGTCAGGAACATCTAGTTTGCAAGTTGCAGAAGTCCATTTATGGACTAAAGCAAGCATCTAGAAGTTGGAACATCCGTTTTGATCAGGCAATCCAGTCATATGGATTTACTCAAAACGAGGATGAACCATGTGTATACAAGAGGAGTGATAAGACTACAATGGTATATTTGATACTTTACGTAGACGATATTCTACTCATTGGAAATGATGTTGGAACATTGTCAACGGTAAAGGTCTGGTTGTCAACACAGTTCGATATGAAAGACCTAGGTAAAGCGAGTTATGTTTTGGGGATCAAGGTAACACGTGATCGCCAGAATAGGATTCTCTCGCTATCACAGGCTGCGTATATAGATAAGATTATGGCTAGGTTTGACATGCAAGACTCCAAGAAGGGTTTTGTGCCATTTAGACATGGCGTAAAACTGTCTAAGGATCAATGCCCTAAGACACCTGAGGAGAGAGCAGAAATACAGAAGATACCTTATGCTTCGGCATTAGGTAGTCTAATGTATGCTATGCATTGTACAAGGCCAGATATCTGTTTCGCAGTAGGCATGATGGGTCGGTTTCAGTCGAATCCGGGTCCAGATCACTGGACAGCTGTGAAGTGTATACTCAAGTACCTTCGCAGAACAAGGAACTATGAGTTGGTTTACACTGCACAAGAACTGACACCGATTGGATACACAGATTCTGACTTTATGTCAGATTTGGAATCCAGAAAATCGACATCAGGTTTTGTATTTATGTTAGGAGGAGCAGCGGTTAGTTGGTAGAGTGTGAAGCAGAAATGCATCGCGGACTCTACCACAGAGGCTGAGTACGTTGCAGCGTGCGAGGCAGCCAAAGAGGCGGTATGGCTCAAGAAATTCCTTACGGATTTGGGGTGTGTACTAGAGGCCCAGTAACCTATTGTGCTTTTTTGTGATAATAGTAGGGCGGTAGCACAGGCAAAGGAGCCAAGACATCACCAAAAGGGGAAGCACATCGAGCGCAAGTTCCACTTGATTCGGCAGTTTCAAAAGCAAGGGCGAGTAGCGGTGACACAGATTGCATCTACAAATAATGTTGCTGATCCTTTCACAAAGGCAATACCTACCAAGGCATTCGAGCGACATGTGGACGCGATTGGAGTCAAAACCGTTTTGCTACGCTAGACCAAGTGGGAGATTGTTAGGATTGATGTGTTCTAAGCTTGTAAACCTTTATGTTTTGGTCTAATAAAGATTGATAGTTATTATTATTATATGAGATGCATATAGGTGCGTAACATAGTTACGTGTTCTTTTAAGAACAGAGAGCCATGGTTATATGGTAGTCCACTGAGTTGAAGACTGAGTGGATTGGTCCCATATAATCTAAATCAGTTCGCAGCTATGATCAGGTTGGTCGCCTCATCATGTTAAGTTATTGGCGATGACAGTTCATGGGACGTCTTCACCATGGTCATCACCAGGCACAGTGTCTATGGCTGAACGGAACTAACACGGTGTACAGAGCAGTGAGCAGACACTGGTACACTAAGCCGTGTTTCTGCTTAGGGTAAAACGGTCCTAAACCCTAAGGAACCACGTCTGATGGACTAACCAGTTGCGTGGTGCTTTGGCGCACCAATGTGTGAGGATCCGTATGCAGTGATCCAAAACCACGGTGTACTGGGTTACCCGGCTGGCGTTGCATTAGCGTGTCACTCCTGCAGGCCATCCACACCCCTGAAGGGAGGTGCGTTCCTTGGTGTGACTTACACTGTACCAAACCCAGGCCTGGTGGTCACCAGTTTGACTGTTGACCGGATTCGATTACTCGACGGGGTAATCAGAGGTACGATGTATAGGTCAACCTAGAAGGAACCAAGTCATATGGTCATTTGAGTCTGACGGTAGTCTCCACCGCTCGAATTGAATCATGGCATCAAGTGGAGGGACAACGGGTTTACCACTACTAAGCGGAGAGCAGGGGTATGATGGAGAACATAGTAAGTCTGGGTAAATTGGAGTGCAGCCTGCGTCGCACTCTGGGTGGCTACGCAGGTTAACTCGAACTCAGAGGATTGATGGTACACTCGAGTAGTGTGTTGAGCGAGCTTGAGTTGGAAGCCATGAACTCCGGTCCCTGATGGTTCCACCTTATCAATATTATGTACGGTTCTTGAACCATCTCCTCGAAACACCATTAGTATTAAGAGAAAGAAAGAAGTATACGCTCCGTATGTGCTTGGCACTAGAGCACGGTAGATGCGTAACTACATGCGAGTATTAAGGGTTAAGCCCAAGACTAGTACAGAGTCGCACGTAGTAATCCCTAGCCATAAGTGAACTTTGCTGCATAGGTGCGATGCACCGGGATGTGCTGCGAGTTGACTAGTTGACTTTGCTAGAGGCACCCTCTGGTAGCCTCAGTTAATATTAGGTAACTAGTAAAGATCACTTAAGAAGTGGCCGCTAGGTATCGCACGCTAGAAATTGTCAAAATGAGGCGTCAGGGCGTTTTGGTAAAAACCTCACTCTGCCGGACCTCACTGTTGGCCGACCCTAGTAGTGGGACACCTTGCTAGGGCCGGCCCTATGATGTAGGGATGAGAATCCCTCATCTATAGGGCCGGCCATATAGATAGGGATAGGGCTAAGAATCGGTTAAGATCGAGCCCTAAAAAGTGGGAAAACGGATAAATACGTGGAGAGATACAAAGGAGATAATGGCGAGATAATTGTGGGAGGTATTTATCCCCTTGGATCCTTATCCAAGGGGGTAGGCTGGCCCTATATAAAGGGCTATATGGGGCCGGCCATAGGGATGCAAAAAACCGAACCCCCCCTCTCCTCTCATCTCTTTAGTTCTCTCCCTATTCAATCTCCCGTTTTCCGCTTGCAACTTCGTCTGCCTTGCGTGGAGTTCTGAAGAAGGAGAAGGGTCGTTCTTCGGAGGCACTCAGAGATCCTAGAGCGACGTTCCATGCATCGTGTGAGATCGGGTGAACAAGAAGGCAACGTCTTTATTCGTATCATCGGCATCTTCGCGAACGATCTTTCGTCTCCATCGACAAAGAAGACAATTCTCTGCGGTTAAAAGATCCGTACGAAAGGTATGTGTAATCTAACATGTAGATCTAGCGAGCATTATGATTTGCATGCATGCTAGTTAATCATTACGCTAGATTGCCGTTAGGGGTTTTCGATTCACGTGCATACACATGCACACATATATAGTTTAGTTTCTATGAAAGTTTAAATCGTGTAATGTACACCATGAACGGTCTTTCGACTGCCAAATCACTTCCGCTGCGAGCCTCTACCATGGATTAATTTCCAACACTTTAGACATACGGATGAAAGGATAGGATGATCCCATCGGGTGTGCTATAAATTTGTGGTGGCAGAAAAAAGATTCAGGTCGTCTTTATTGCGCATACGAAGATTACAAAGTTGGGACCTAGGGGCTCGAGGGTGGTGAGCCGAGTATGGTGACGATTTGGTTGAGAGATTATGGGAGAGATCCTCTGGAAGGTCCATTTGATCCATGTCTTCACGTTATTTCATGCGAGAGCTCTGGAGGGGTTGACCATGATAGAGGTCTTAACAAGGTTTCAGGTTTCTTGAGAGATGGAGTGATTTTACCTTTGCTTTTGTCCCTTCCGTGTTTCATGCTTTCTTGGCTATGGGGCTTTCGGTGTCGTTTGCTCAAACTTCGCATCTCCTGTGGATCTTGCTAGACCTTGACGTCCTTGATTGTCGATTCACGGCATCGATCGTGCTTTTGACTTTGGCATGGCTTTTGCTTTTGTGATGCTTTGGCGCTTGCGTTTGAATGTAGACGGGAGACTTTGTGGTGCTTTAGTTTTTTCGAATTTGCATCGTATCGGCTAAAACGTACGTTGCTTTTTACTTGTGTTCATTGTAGTTCGTTGTCTTTGACACATGTGTTGATTTGGCACAGGCTTTACCGATGCATTAATTGCTTCGGTTTTCTTGCTTTGACTTTGACCTTTACTTAGGCTTGATCTTCTCCTCGAACGACAATGACGATATCTCCAAGACTTCTTTATTCTTTCGGCTTTCTCCTTTTGTGGATGAAACTTTTGCAATAACGGTTGTGGCATCGGCTTTGACTTCTCTTCTTCTCTAGGCTTTTTTGGCATTTTTGGAGTCAAAGGCTTCTTTTGAAGACGGCGGGTGTAGCATCAATCTCCGTGCGATGGTTGTAGCGTCGATTTTTGTTGATGAAGACGACGGGTGTAGTACCGGCTCTGTACGACGATTGTAGCGTCGATTTTTGTTGAAGATGATGAGTGTAGCACCAGCTTCGGGCCTTCTTCTACAAGCTTTCTTTTTCATGCGAGGAGTTGAAGCTTTGTTGAAGATGACGAGGTGATGCTGACTTCGATCTTCTTCTCTGGCCTTTGCTTTTGGTGTCTTTGGAGTTGATGAAGATTGTTGGAGATGACGGAGTGATGCCGACTTTGGGTCTTCGTCTCCAAGTTTTCTTTTTTGTGCAAGGAGTTGAAGCTTTGATCTTCTTATGCAAGGCATTCACGTTGATAAGGACTTGTGTGGGTTAAGCTGTTCCTTCGGGATGCACTTGGCCTCGCCTCGTGAAGACTTGGGTCGTCAAGTGTTGGAGCCTCCTCGTCTTCAGAACCTTCTCTTCTCCAGCTTTGGTCTTCAACTCGAGCGTTGGAGCCTCCTCGTCTTCAGAGCCTCCACTTCTCTAGCTTTGAGCCTCCACTTTTTGACCTTTGATGCCATCTCCCCACCTCTATTTATAGACAAAGGGGAGGGGATATGAGAGATATTGTTGCGATTTTTTGAATCTCATGAATATCTATCCCCATAACCGTTGTGATTTACCTTCTTTTTTTTAGGGAAACAACCTTTATCCCCTTTCCTTTTTGTAGCGACGGTTATGGGAAAGATATGGTTTAATCTTTTGAGATGTGAGCTATATTTGCACATTCAAATCGACAGCGACACGGTGTTGAATTTGGTTCGTCAGATCAAGGGGTCGACGTGGATCCATGGAGTGTAGACATTCGAGCTACATCCCCCGTGCATGCTGGCCGTTGTGTGCGAGCTGGGTTTAATTTTGATGCCCACAGTGGGACTAACACGTATGAGCCATAACCAACTCAACAAGGTTTATGAATAGCGTTGAAGTCACCGATGCATCACCTTGGTTTGTTGAAGGGATTAATGAGCTTGAGATGATCATCCCAAGTCATCTTTAGTTTGAGTATGAGTGATAATTGTAATGTTGATGCGATGATTCAACGTTAGCCAGTCCCCCCCCCCCCGGACCATCTATGCAACTTGAATTTCATATTGAGGTTGTAGAGTGATCGATTATACTACACTCGTATGTGGTGGCAATGGAACGATATTCTGCCTCTGCAAAGGATTGTGATATTAGGGTTTATTTATACGGCTTCAAAGGAATAGGAGTTGTCTTAAGATTAAAAATTGATTAGCAAAAGTTATTTTCGCAAACAAGGACAAATCACAAAATTCTTTTAGAAATGGTTTGCCAAGGCAGAGTGGGTTCTATGGAACTGTCTTTCACCTTGCCGAACTTTTCTAAAAGAGAGAAATAACCTATATAAGTTATCTCTAATTATTTAGATTTCTCTATTATATGCAAATCGATTTAAAGGATTTAACAATAGCAAAGAAATGGATGTAGAATTTCTGGCCTGATGGTCGAAGCGCGCTAGGCGCTGTCCCAAGAAACTTATTGCCCCCCTCGTGCGGGTCTCGTGGCAATGGTTCTCGGAGATACGACAACCCCGATCAGGCGACCTCCTTCTCGTCGGCACGACTTCAAGAAGGTTTTGCGAACCTCGTACAACTTGTAGGAATTCAGCGACTCGACGAACTTCTCGCAGCAGGGAGGCAGCACCGAAATAGAGCTTTGATCCGAGGGAAGGATTCTTCTCGGAGAAAGGGGGGTAGCACCACAGCACAAGCTTGAGAGAATAGGAGAGGGAGAGGCAGGAAGCAGGGAGCAATTCCGATATTCGGACTGTTTTCATCCCATGGCTGCATCGGGCCTTATATAGGCCTCGGGCTGTTAATGGGAGGCTGAAAGAGGGGAGACATTCGTGGGCTGTGATTAAGCCCATTAACCCCGCGCACGTTATAGCTCGTAAAGGCTAGCATGCAGCGACGCTTCTCGCGTAACAGCTAGCATGCAACAACGGCTAGTAGCCCCAAAAAAAAAAGTAAATGGTGAAGGACTTAAAAGCAAAAAATAAAAATAGGACAGGTGCGGACCAGCCCATTTTGGAGGTGCTATCGTGTCCGGGTCCGTGGGCGCACACATATGCGCCGCCCAGCCCATGCCCAAGTTCAAGCCCGGCCCGGCTCGGCTTGGCTCGCACACACGCGCGTGGGTGAGCTAGTGGAGCCCCTCCTCTAGTGTGATGACTAGTAAGGGAAAGTGGGCAATCCCTTTTAAGTTGGTAGGGGATTTCTCCCCTTACCGATATGGGACTAAACCCATTGGTTTTTGTGTGGTTTTAAAACATACACCCAACAATCCCCCACATGTGTTTAAAACCACTAAATATTTAAAAATTAAAAAATTCAAAATGTAAAGTAACAAGACTTTGCTGGATTCCTTATACTACGCAGTAGGTGTAGGTACCTTCCGGTTTGAACCTCCACTTAGTACAGTTGTATACATCCGTGAGGACTTGGTGGTCTACGCCTTGAACCAGCCTCATTTATCGGGTTTCTACAAGTAGTACATGTAATACAGTTTTCGATGGTTCTAAGTGGGTTGCGCTATTAATGGCCTTGCGCAGATATCTTTTCTTGTATGTTTCTAGGGAGCAGCCCTGGTCCCAGAGTTGCGGCCTCACAACGACATACATATAGGTAAGTCCTAATAGGGGTGTGAGCAAGACGACACCCCGCCTCATGGGTATTGGACTTATTAAGAGTTTTACACTCATCCTACCCCTTGCTTTTAATAAGCACTGACGTCATAGGGACGGGAGCATTATTCAGTGCTCTTTATTTTCAATCACTACTACAGTTTGTTTCTACCCTTTGAACCTCCGTGAGGTTGGGTTCCCACTGCGGTGATTTTTCTTATGGGCTTAATCTTATCCCCCTCGACGATTCTAAGACCACTGTCCTAGAGAGACCCTTATTTAGATGATCTGCCAAATTCTTTTCGGATCTAACAAAGTCTAGGGTATTTATTTGATTTTTCATCTTATATCTGAGAGATCTATGTCTCACTTTCAGATATCGATTTATTTTTACGTCAGCGTTTTCTTGATTACATTTATCAATAACTGATCGACAATCACAATGGATAGATATAGCCGGTAAAGGCTTTTCTATTAGTGGGATCTCATATAGGAGATCTCAATGCCATTCTGCTTCTGTGCTAGTGGTATCTAGTGCTATCATTTTTTATTCCATGATACTCCTAGCTATAACGGTCTGTTTGATGGATTTCCAAGATATGGCTCCACCTCCTAGTAGGAATACATAACCAGTTGTGGACTTAATATCTATTGAGTCACTAATCCAGTTAGCATCAGAGTATCCCTCTAATACAGCTGGATATCCACTATAGTGGAGACCATATGATATGGTTCCCTTAAGGTATCTAAAAACTCTTTCTAACGCGTTCCAATGGGATTCATTCGGGTTAGACGTATAACGACTAAGTCTATTTACCGCGTAAGCAATATCGGGTCGAGTATAGTTTGCTAGAAAACATAGCGATCCTATGATTTGAGCATACTCGCTCTGTAGTTTAGGAAGTCCAGTGTTCTTTCTCAGATGAGTATTGGGATCATATGGTGTGGATAGCAGTTGGCAATCGGGATCGTAAATTTTTTTAAAGATTTTCTCGACATAGTGAGATTGAGATAGCACTAAACCATTGTCATTCCTAATGATCTTAGTGTTCAAAATAACGTCGGCTTGTCCTAGATCTTTCATGTCAAAGTTTTGGGACAAAAAGTGTTTGATATCATTTATGATTTATATGTTTGAACCGAATATTAGGATATCGTTAACATACAAACATAAGATGACAACATTACTACCATTTACTTTATGGTATACACATTCATCCGTTGTATTGATATCAAATCCATAGGATAAGATAACTTCATCGAACTTCATGTGCCATTGTTTTGGGGCTTGTTTAAGTCCATAGAGGGATCGAATTAACTAATACACCTTTTCCTCTTGTCCAGGTGTAGTAAATCCCTCGGGTTGGTCCATGTATATTTCCTCATGAAGGTCACCATTCAAGAAAACAGTCTTAACATCCATTTGATGTATGACTAGCTTATAGATTGAAGCTACGGTGATGATGATCTTAATCGTGGTTATCCTAGCGACAGGTGAGTATACATCAAAGTAGTCTACCCCAGGTTTTTAGGTAAAGCCCTTGGCTACAAGTCGTGCCTTAAATTTATCTATGGTACCGTCGGGTCTAAGCTTATTCTTAAACACCTATTTACATCCTATGGTTTTGCAACCAGGAGGTAAATTGGTGAGTTCCCAGGTATGGTTTTGAAGTATGGATTAGATCTCGTTATCTATGGCTTCCTTTCAAAAGGGTGAGTCTATGGACTTTATTGCATCTGTATAGGTGGAGGGAGAGTTCTCCACCAGAAGTGCATAGAAGTCATCAAAGACTTTTTCTACACGGGCACGCTTACTCCTCCTAGGTCCGGTTTGGGTTACCGGTTCAGTCTGGTCTTCAGATTCTAATTGGACTTCGGGTTCGATCTGAGTTACCTGATTAGAATTGAAGGCCTGGCTATTGGTATTAATCATAGTGTTGATCCTAGTCTTATAAGGGAAGATATTTTCGAAGTATGAGGCATCTCTAGCTTCGATTATGATGTTATTGGCTATTTCGCTTATTTCAGAGTTAAACACTAAAAATCGATTAGCGTTACTGTCTGAAGCGTAGCCGATAAAGATAACATCTACAGTCTTAGGTCCTATCTTCTTTCTTTTGTTATCGGGGATCTTTACCTTAGCTAGGCACCCCTATACTTTTAGATATTCTAAGTTAGGTTTTCTATGTTTCCATACTTCGTATGGGGTCAAGTCATTGTGTTTGAAGGGAATACGGTTAAGGATAAAACAGGCCGTCATTAGGGCTTCCCCCCACAAGTTCTCTAGCGCTCTAGAGCTTAGTAATATGGAATTGACCATGTTCATTAGGATCCTATTTTTTCTCTCCGCTACACCATTGGATTGGGGAGTGTAAGGAGCTGTGACTTCATGGAGTATTCCATAGTCTTCACAGTACTCACTTAATTCATTTGAGGTGTACTCCCCTCCTCGGTCTGACCTAAGGATCTTAATATTTTCGTCTAATTGGTTCTCAACCTGAGCTCTGTAAATTTTAAATTTACTAAGTACTTCATCCTTAGTCTTAGTAAGGTATAGGTGGCAATATTTTGAAGCGTCATCTATGAACGTTACAAAATATCTATTGCCACCTCTTGAGGTTCTCCTAGAATCACAGACATCGCTGTGAATTAGTTCAAGTATCTTGGAGTCTCGATCGATAGTTTTAAAGGGTTTCTTAGGTTGTTTGGCTTCTACGTATATCCCGCACTTGTCGAGATTCCTAGTATTGGATTTAGGAATAATGTTTAAGGTTATAAGTTTCTTGATAGAATTGTAGTTCATATGACCTAGTCTTTGGTGCCAAGTGACCGAAGACTCAACATTCAGAATTATAGACGAAGGGTTAAAAATATTCAATTTAAAAAGACCATCACAAAGAAATCATTTTCCAATAAAATTCCCTTGGTGATTACAACCTTATTGGACTCAAATACAAGCTTATACGCATGTTGTACTAACAAAGACCCACTAATAAGATTTCTCCTAATCTTCGGAACGTGGTGGACTCTACTCAGGGTTAAGGTCTTCTCCGATGTCAGCTTCAGATCGATCCATCCTATCCCTAGCACACGAGCCTCAGCATTGTTTCCCATGCTTACAGCTCCTCCACCTGAGACCTGATAGGTGGAAAACAAAGATTGATCAGAGCAAACATGAATGTTAGCTCCTGTGTCAATCCACCAATTAAATGCTTGAAAGGTCATGTTAACTTCAGGGGTGAAGAGAACATACCTGAAAGCGGTCCCAGAAGAGCCAGCTCCAGAGGTCACCATGTTGACTTGGGAGCCGGGTGGCGTTGGACCACTCCTTCTTGGATTTGGAGATGGTGCTGTCTTCTTGTAGAAGCATTGGTTGGCCATGTGATTGGTCCGACCGCAGACGTAGCAGCAACGCACTCATTCCTTCTTTTGGTCCTTGGGATGGTTTGGGTTATGGTTGCTATGGTAGGGCTTCTTGGTATATGGCTTAGGCTTAGGGTGGAAGGGTTTCTTCTGGAACTTATGTCTAGGTTTTTGGAATGGCTTGGATGATTGACTCTCTATGTTGTTGACCTTGGGTTTGGATTCAGAAGATCGCTTTTCCCTGAGTCTATGTTGCTCCTCAATTCTAATAGAGTTTAGAACTTGAGTTAGGGTTATGTCACTTTGGGTATGACTTAGATGCTTAAAAAACTCGGACCAAGAAGTAGGTAGTTTTTCTATAAGGCAGGCTATTTGGAAGGTTTCATCAAGAGTGGAACCATTCGTCTTCAGGTGTTGGACTAGGTTTTCAAACTCATGAATCTGATCATTCATGGGTTTGGAGTCAACCATTTTAAAGCTGTTGAAGTCTGATGCTTTGAAGTGTTTTACTCCAGCATCATCTAGGCCATACTTACGCTCTAGGGTATCCCATAGGTCCTTAGGGTTTTGAATGGTATAATAGATATCATAGAGTCTATCAGATAATGCCCCCAGGATCCTATGAAGGCTATGATAATTGATTTCTTCTGGGGTCCTTGTGGGAATACCAGAAGTTGGTTCAGTTTCAGGTTGAGAAGTGGAGGCTCGGGTACGACGAGTTTGGCTAGACCCATTGGATACTTCTGGTGCGGTTTTACCTATGGCTGACAGTAACCCAAGTGTGGTAAGCTAGAATCGCATCTGGTTTTGTCACCTCTTGAAGTTAGACCCGTCAAACTTCTCGGGTTTGGCACTAAGGGTTTCACGATTTGGTGAGTCCATTTCGGTCCAAAGTAAGGAGTTGAAATATGAGGATTGAAAAAATAAGTTTTGTCAATTTTAAAGCACACTGTATAGATTTGACTTTCAGAAGTCAAAATGAAACTTCCAAATCCTAACGGCCAGATGGGCTTCAGGTAGGAGGTGGAGCACTAGGCTCGCTCAAATACCAAGCTACCTTGGATAATTTAATGCCGGTTTGTCAAGCCTTTCTAGACACCGTAGGCAGTGGAATATTCCAATGATGACTCTTAATCTTTTCTAAAATATATGCTTCTAATTAACTTTTGTAGAAAAATAATTTTGACTAATAACTATAGCGCAACTTTTAACGACTAATAATCAAACTATTTATTCTATGATAACAATACTAACAAAGTGAATTGCACAATTGAGAATGAGAAATAATCATTTTGAATATGATGAACGATTAAATATTCACTAAGTTTCTTGGAATGTTGGAAAATTTAATCGTTCTAAACTAGCAAATTTAGGACTTCATCAAATTCTTAAAATTAAAAATTGATTAGCGAATGTTATTTTCGCAAACAAGGACAAATCACAAAATTTTTTTAGAAATGGTTTGCCAAGGCAGAGCGGGTTCTATGGAACCGTCATTCACCTTGCCGAACTTTTCTAAAAGAGAGAAATAACATATATAAGTTATCTCTAATTATTTAGATTTCTCTATTATATGCAAATCGATTTAAATGATTTAATAATAGCAAAGAAATAGATGTAGAATTTCTGGCCTGATAGTCGAAGCGCGCTAGGTGCTGTCCCAAGAAACTTATTGCCCCCCTCGTGCGGGTCTCGTGGCAATGGTTCTCGGAGATACGATGACCCCGGTCAGGCGACCTCCTTCTCGTCGGCACGACTTCAAGAAGGTTTTGCGAACCTCGTACAACTTGCAGGAATCCAGCGACTCGACGAACTTCTCGAAGCAGGGAGGCAGCACCGCAGCAGAGCTTTGATCCGAGAGAAGGATTCTTCTCAGAGCAAGGGGGGTAGCATCACAGCACAAGCTTGAGAGAATGGGAGAGGGAGAGGCAGGAAGTAGGGAGCAATTTCGATATTCGGACTGTTTTCATCCCATGGCTGCACCGGGCCTTATATAGGCCTCGGGCTGTTAATGGGAGGCTGAAAGAGGGGAGGCATTCGTGGGTTGCGATTAAGCCCATTAACCTCGAGCACGTTACAGCTCGTAACGGCTAGCATGCAGCGACGCTTCTCGCGTAACAGCTAGCATGCAGCAACGACTAGTAGCCCAAAAGGAAATTAGTAAATGGTGGAGGACTTAAAAGCAAAAAATAAAAATAGGGTAGGTGCGGACCAGCCCATTTCGGAGGTGCTATCGTGTCCGGGTCCGCGGGCGCACACACACGCGCCGCCCATGCCCAAGCCCGGCCCGGCCCGGCACGCACGCGCGCGCGTGTGAGCTAGTGGAGCCTCTCCTCTAGTGTGATGACTAGTGAGGGGAAGTGGGCAATCCCTTTTAAGTTGGTAGGGGATTTCTCCCCTTACCGATATGGGACTAAACCCATTGGCTTTTGTGTGGTTTAAAACACACACCCAACAGATTTGTCCCCTACATAGTGAAATATCCACCAAAACTTCAACATGGGTCATGAATTAGTCAATGCAGCCCTAAGTAGATTTTTGAAGTGAAGTACATAATAACATTTCTTTGGTAGCCCCCTGTAGACACACGAATTTCGTCGGACCCAGACCCGACTTACATGTGCCTACGTGGATGCAAACCCGACACGCGGACCCAACTCGCTCGCGCCGATGTGGATGCAAACCCGACACGCGGACCCGACTCGCGCGCGCCGACACGGACTCGGACCCCGCCCCAAGAGGGGCCGGCCCCTACTAGGGTCCGAACCCTATAGGGCCGGCCCTAGTGGGGACCGAACCCCATGGAGAGGCCGGCCGGCCCTGCAAGGAAAGGGAAGAAAAAAAGAAAGAAAAGAAAAAAAGAAAGAAAAGAAAAAGGAAAGAAAAGAAAGGAAAGAAAAGAAAAAGGAAAGAAAAGAAAAGGAAAGAAAAGAAAGAAAAGGAAAAAATACCGCCATGCGCGGGGGGAGGTAGCGTATGACGTCTGCACACACGCGGATCTGCGCCGATCCCTCGATCCGACGCACAAGACGAAGCGCCCGATCGCCATCGATTTCGTGCGCAAAATCCAGCCATAATTGCACCCACCAGAAAAGGAAAACAACTAAATGTTATTCCCTTCATCAATGGATGAATAAAATCCGGGTAATTATGAGAGAGATACAGAAGGGATTTAAAATTAAAAAGTTCCCATATCTCTCTCCCCACCTCTTTGCCTATAAATAGAGGGGGTGGGGGAAGGAAAAAATGGTCGAAGATTGAAGACAAAGCGCGGGAGCTCTGCAGAAGAGGAGACGCTTCTTCACCGACCCAAGGCTTCACGAGGCACAGTCAAGCCTGTCCCGAGGGATCGGCTTACTGGAAGTCCTCATCAACGTGAAGACCCTTGCACACGAAGATCATCCCTTCGACTCCGTGCACGAAGAAGAAAGCTCGGAGAAGAAGAACCCTTCGACTCCGAAGACGCCAGAAGCAAAGGCCGGAGAAGAAGAGGAGCGGCACTACCCCGTCGTCTCCAACAAGCTTCGACTCCGATCAAGCCCAAAAGCCCGGAGAAGAAGAGGAGCGGCACTACCCCGTCGTCTCCAACAAGCTTCAACTCCGATCAAGCCCAAAAGCCCAGAGAAGAAGAGGAGCGGCACTATCCCGTCGTCTCCAACAAGCTTCGACTCCGATCAAGCCCAAAAGCCCGGAGAAGAAGAGGAGCGGCACTACCCCGTCGTCTCCAACAAGCTTCGACTCCGATCAAGCCCAAAAGCCCGGAGAAGAAGAGGAGCGGCACTACCCCGTCGTCTCCAACAAGCTTCGACTCCGATCAAGCCCAAAAGCCCGGAGAAGAAGAGGAGCGGCACTATCCCGTCGTCTCCAACAAGCTTCGACTCCGATCAAGCCCAAAAGCCCGGAGAAGAAGAGGAGCGGCACTATCCCGTCGTCTCCAACAAGCTTCGACTCCGATCAAGCCCAAAAGCCCGGAGAAGAAGAGGAGCGGCACTACCCCGTCGTCTCCAACAAGCTTCGACTCCGATCAAGCCCAAAAGCCCGGAGAAGAAGAGGAGCGGCACTACCCCGTCGTCTCCAACAAGCTTCGACTCCGATCAAGCCCAAAAGCCCGGAGAAGAAGAGGAGCGGCACTACCCCGTCGTCTCCAACAAGCTTCGACTCCGATCAAGCCCAAAAGCCCGGAGAAGAAGAGGAGCGGCACTACCCCGTCGTCTCCAACAAGCCTTCGACTCCGATCAAGCCCAAAAGCCCGGAGAAGAAGAGAAGCGGCGCTACACCCGTCGTTGTCAACAAGGCCTTTGACTCCGATCAAGCCCAAAAGCCCGGAGAAGATGCCGACACCATAACCGTCACCAAGGTCGATAGGTCGAGAAATTGAAGACGAAGCGCCAGAGCTCTGCAGAAGAGAGCACGCTTCTTCATCGACCCAAGGCTTCACGAGGCACAGTCAAGCCTGTCCCGAGGGATCGGCTTACTGAAAGTCCTCATCAACGTGAAGACCCTTGCGCACGACGATCACCCCTTCGACTCCGTTCACGAAGAAGAAAGCTCGGAGAAGAAGAACCCTTCGACTCCGAGGACGCCAGAAGCAAAGGCCGGAGAAGAAGAGGAGCGGCACTACCCCATCATCTCCAACAAGCTTCGACTCCGATCAAGCCCAAAAGCCCGGAGAAGAAGAGGAGCGGCACTACCCCGTCGTCTCCAACAAGCTTCGACTCCGATCAAGCCCAAAAGCCCGGAGAAGAAGAGGAGCGGCACTACCCCGTCGTCTCCAACAAGCTTCGACTCCGATCAAGCCCAAAAGCCCGGAGAAGAAGAGGAGCGGCACTACCCCGTCGTCTCCAACAAGCTTCGACTCCGATCAAGCCCAAAAGCCCGGAGAAGAAGAGGAGCGGCACTACCCCGTCGTCTCCAACAAGCTTCGACTCCGATCAAGCCCAAAAGCCCGGAGAAGAAGAGGAGCGGCACTACCCCGTCGTCTCCAACAAGTCCTCGATCCCGATCAAGCCCCAAAGCCCGGAGGAGAGAAGCGAAGCGTCATCACCACGTCGTCTTCGACAAACATCTGCACCATCCACGAAGAAGAAAGGCTGGAACAGATCATCTGAAGCGTCACTACCCCGTCGTCTTCATCAACAAAAGCCGACGCTACAACCGTCGCACGAAGATCGGTGCTACCCCCACCATCTTCGAAAGCATTCTTCGACCCCGATCACGCCAAAGAAGCCCGGAGAAGAAGAGAAGTCCCGTTGACACGCAAACCGTCGAAGCACCGGAGAAGTAGCCCACGTCGTTCGAAGAAGAAGATCGAGTAAACGCCAAAGCTAAAGCAACGCAAGAAGCCAAAGCAAAGCCCCAGTAAAGCCCGCGCCAAAGCAAAGCAAGAGCCAAAGCCAAGCGACTACGCCGGCCACGAGCAAAAGCACCGCACGTTCTAGCCGATACGACGCGAAGTCCGGAAGAACGAAAGCATCGCAAGTCTCTCCCAGCTACGTCCAAGTGCAAGCGCCGAAGCAAAGCAAAAGCCAGAGCCACGCCGGAGCCAAGCCAAAGCCAAAAAGCCAAAGCCAAAGCCAACGCCAAAAGCTCGATCGACGCCGCGAACCGACGATCAAGGACACCGAGGTCAAGCAAGGAACGAGGAAGACGCGAAGACCGAGGAACGAAGCCGAAAACCCCCTAGCCGAGAAAGCGCGAAGCACGGAAGGGACAAAGCAATGGTGGACATTCCTTAGCCTCTCCAAAACCCTCTCCCTGTAAAACCCCTGTCCTGGGCAGCCCCTTCAGCGCTCTCGCACGAACACCACGTGGAGACGCGGATCAAAGGGATCCCCCAGAAGATCTTTCCCACAATCCCCTGATCAAAACTCGCCGCAACCCGGACTCGCTACACCCGAGCAACCCGGGTCCCGGCCACAATTGTAATCTCGTGTGATTCGCAATAAAGACGACCCGCGCTTTTTTCCGCGTCCACAGATTTCTGGCACGCCCGGTGGGACCTCTTCTCCTTTCATCCGTACGGTTTAAGAAGCTGCTTGAAGTTCGCGATGGCCGGAACAAACAACGATGCGTTTGCTCCAAGCCTCTCACCAATCGCCGAGTCTCCTCTACTCCGACACGGTGATCCAGCAAATCCGGAGGGTGATCCTCCTCCGATGGTGCGCGTCTACACTCGGCGTACACGGACTCTTGCGGACGTCTTCGTGCCAGAAGCTACTACCGAAGATGCTCGCCAAAGCGCCGACGAGGCCTTGGTGCTTGAAGAAACGAGCCTCGATCCTGGAGCCCATGTCCAGAAGTTTGGGGAGGACCAGCCCCAATCCCGAACCCGTTCGGGTTCTCCAGCAGACGTCGCACCTCCTCTGCAGGGGGCAAACATCAATCATCAGCCAGAAGCAAGTCGGCGTAACTACGTCTCCGATGATGATGGCGAGGATGCGAACATGCAACACCGAGACGTTCTCCGTCACCACCCTCCGTCCGCTCTTCAACTCCAAGTCATGCAGATGAGCGAGCATATGGCGCAGATTGCTCGGCTTATGGAGGAGAAGGATCGTCACATCAACACTCTGCTCCAAAAGCTAAGCGCAAAGGACGCTGCACCAGTCGGCCAACCCGTCGCTTCTCCAGTAGCCGCTCCAGTTCCGTCTTCAACTCCCGCTCCTACAGAGGTTGTTCCGACGATTCAAGCAGTTACTCCAGCGCTCTCCTCGGCTCCCATCCCAGTGGAAGTCGTCTCCCCAATGCCAGCCTCGGTGGCCACACAACCTCCGGCAGCGGCTGCGATGAGTGCTCAGCAAGTCCAAGCATTGATAGCCGATATGATGCGATCCCACGGCAGTAGCCTTCCTCCGATCACGGCGGCATACTCGAAGCCCTACACTACGAGGATCCAGCAGCTACGGTTCCCAGTCGGATTCCAGCCGCCAAAGTTTCAGCACTTCGACGGAAAAGGAAATCCAAGACAGCACGTCGCCCACTTCATCGAGACCTGCAATAATGCCGGCACATATGGCGACGAGATGGTGAAGCAATTCGTTCGCACCCTCAAAGGCAACGCGTTCGACTGGTACGTTGATCTTCCTGCAGGGACCATCGACAGCTGGGACCAGATGGAGAGGGAGTTCCTCAATCGCTTCTACAGCACCAGACGCACAGTCAGCATGACCGAACTCACCGCCGTCAAGCAAAGGAAGGATGAGCCAGTAATCGACTACATCGACAGGTGGAGGAACCTCGCGCTGAATTCACGAGACCGCTTGTCTGAAGACTCGGCCATCGAGATGTGCACCCAAGGCATGCACTGGGGTCTGCTCTACATCCTCAAAGGTATCAAGCCTCGGTCTTTCGAAGAACTCGCAACTCGGGCTCATGACATGGAACTCAGCCTAGCAAACCGCGGGGACTCGAAGAGCAAGGACTTCTTGAAGATAGAGAAGAAGGACAAGCCACCGGCAACGAAACCGAAACAAGTCAATGTTGCCGACGTCGCTTCGACCTCCAAACCGCTCAAGATCGTTGGCAAGCCGGATCAGAAGAAGGGAGTCGCCATACCACCGCCTCCGCCGCCAAGACAAAGGATGACTCTCGAGGAGCTCGAAGCAAAGGAGTACCCCTTCCCAGACTCGGAAGTCTCCTCCATGTTCGACCAACTGCTGCAAGAGAAGATGATAGAGCTTCCTCCTTCAAAGAGGCCCGAGCAGATGCATCGCGTCGACGACCCTCTCTTCTGCAAATACCACCGGGTGGTGAGTCATCCCATCGAAAGATGTTTCGTCTTCAAGGAAAGAATCATGGCACTCGCCAAGCAAGGGAAGATAGAGATCGACTCCGGGGAGGTTGCTACGACCAACATGACGTCCATCACCTTCGGCTCCTTCTCGCCGGTACTCGTTGCCGCTCGACGAAGCATGCCCAAATTGCGCCTCAATCGTCAAGCGTCAATCGCTAAGTCGACTTCCCAGCCGAAAATCTCGAAGCGACGTCAACGTACTCCTGCGTTCTCCGAGGAGGAAACACCGCTGCCCTGGGGGCAATCATCGCTCACGCCAGCACCTTTTCCAGGCAATACTGCATCCCAACGAACGCTCCAAAGGAGATACGAGCAAGGAGACCCAGAAGTCGGCCTGCTGGGCCAGCCGTCGGGGAAGTTTGACTATTACGTCCTCTACTCAAGGCCTCCATCCGTTCCAATCGAAGAAATCAAGCCCACCGGCTGGGGATCGGGAGAAGAGCCAGTGGAACCTCGAGAAGAGCAAGTCCCTTCCAGCCAAGCTATGTCCCAACGCGCTCTTAGAGAAAGATACGAGCAGGGAGACCCCGAAGTCGGTCTGCTGGGCCAGCCATCAGGGAAGTTTGACTATTACGTCCTCTACTCAAGGCCTCCATCCGTTCCAATCGAAGAAATCAAGCCCACCGGCTGGGGATCGGAAGATGAGCAAGTAGAGCCTCCGGAAGAACAAGTGTCATCAAAGAAGCCAGTTGCTGCTGACGACCACCATCCTAGCGAAGGGGAATCCACCGACGAAGAAGCATGGGTCATGCTACCGCGGCGGCGAAAGCCTTGGCAAGAAAAGAAGCTCAAGCAAGACCGTGTGATGAGGGGATTCACCAAGCGGAAGACCTACAAGAAGAAAAGCAAGACTCCAGGAAGGAAGGCGTTCAAAGTACCGCCAGCGAGCCGAGACGATATCCTTCAGCAGAGTCTTCCAGAGCCGACAACTTTGCAAGAGTTCTTCCCGGATCACTTCCTCCCGGTGGACCAACACGTCAAGGTGTCTTGTTGCATGGTCGAAGTCCATGAAGTGTCGGAAAGAAAGAACGAAGGCGAAACTTCTGAAGAAGGCGACTCCACCGATGAGGGGGACGACTCCAACGATGGGGGCACCGCCGCTCACGACGAAGCAATCTTGCACATGCCGCTCGTAGAGGCTTTGCATCTTCCGAAGAAGGCTCGCCTGGCAATGGCGGCGGCCTTGGCCGATCCAGATAGCTACAAGAGAAAAAGGAAGGATGACCAGAAGGGCAGAGCTGTAGCCTTGTGTGATGCAACGATAACCTTTTCAGACGAGGACCTGCAACTCGGGACGCGATTGCACAACCGGCCTCTTTACGTTTCGGGATACATCAAGGAGAAGCCAGTGAACCGAATCTTATTGGACTGTGGCTCCGCTGTCAACATCATGCCCATCCAGACGATGCGGCAACTCGGCATTACCGACGACCAGCTCTCACCAAGTCAGTTGGTCATTCAAGGCTTCAACCAAGGCGGACAGTCCACCGTTGGAATCATTCGTCTGAAGCTTTCCATCGGCCCGCTAGATACGACGGTCCTCTTCCACATCATCGACTGCCGGACATCATATCGTCTCCTGCTAGGAAGACCATGGCTGCACGAGAACGGCATCATAGTATCCACCTGGCATCAATGCCTCAAGTACTACGAAGAAGGCGTGGAGAGGTGCATAGTTGCGGACGACAAGCCATTCAACGAGGCCGAGGCACACCTGGCCGACGCTAAATTCTACCAAGCAAAGGGCCTGGTCGCGGAAGTTCTTCCAGCTAAAGCTCCTCGAGCTCAAAAGATTGAAGAAGTAAAGAAGGACAAGACTCATCTTCCCGTAAATCCGGTGCCACCATCTGACGAGGCAAGACTCAAGGTCCAAGGAACGCCGAAACCTGGGCAAAGGATGCGCATCAGCTTCGAGTCAAGAGCAATACAACATACCCAGTTGCCAATCCAAAAGGCGCCTGTCCTGCGTCTCGCGCCTCAGTGGCTCCGAAAATCCGAGCGATCGCCTTCTACTCCGACAAGGAAGCTGGCCCCGTCGCTATCTCAGGCCAACGTCATCACTCTACAAGAAATGACGGTGCCATTACCTAGCCTGACAGAAGCTCCGAACCCAAGCAGACCCGTCGAATCGGCAGACCTCGAGCAACTCGGATTCAAGCCGAAAGGGAGTTGGGGGCAAAATGCTGCCAAGCTGCTGTTCAAAGCCGGCTACAACGAAGAAAGCGCCATGGGCACAATTCCACCAGCAGCAGCTCCACATGGGATGACGAAAACTCAAGCTCGGCTGTTTCATAATGGAGAACAAATCCTCCCGAACCGCCGAGGCATCGGCTCCAGTCAAGCTCCGTTGGTCATCAGAACCGCCGCGAAGAAGACCTTCACCTCCAACTACATTGGCGCGAAGATGGTAGACGAAGCAGCTGAAGGGTCAACAATCTTCGATGCACGCTCTGCTTACGCAAGCCGTCCCGACAGCAAAAGAAGACGACGACGGGCTCGATGCCAAGCCTTGTTCCGGAAGCAAATCAGAGGTGGTAAAGACTGGTCGAATCGAAAACGCACATCCGTGTTCGAGAGGCTCGGGCCAATCAAAGAATCAAAGAAGAAGTCAGCGTTCGATCGTCTGGGGATGCCAATCGAGGACTTCGTCTCAACACCCACCCACCCACCCATGGCTGCCGTCAATCATATCTCTATTACGGATCCCGACAACGGTGAAACTTCTACTTCGGACGACGAGTTGCCCGACGCCCCGCCAGTCCTCGAAGAAGGGGGGCAGTCCACCGTTGATGCCTCAAAGAAAGGGGGCAGTCCAAGAAGACGACGACGACATACTTCTTCAGTGCCTAGGGCCAAATCCTTACTGTCTTGGGGGCAACCGTCTCTCATGCAAGCACTCCCTCTTCCAAACGAAACTACGTCCCGGCACCTGCTCAAAGCTAGAGACGAACAAAGAAGCCCCGAAGTCAACCTGCTAGGCCAACCATCGGGCAAAATTGACTATTATGTCCTCTACTCCAGGTCTCCTTCGATTCCAAATGAAGAAATCAAGCCAACCAGCTGGGGATCAGAAGATGAATCGGTACAGTCTCTAGAAGTGCAAGTCCTTCTGATCAAGGAAGAGCCTTCAGTCGCAACACCAGTTCTTCACCTTGGCGAGGAAGATCTTAACACATGGGCTATGGCGCCTCGAAGGAGAAGGCCACGACGATCAAGCTACAGGATAGCACGCCTAGCTAACCATGAGAAAAATCGGACGACAAGAAAACTCCGCAGAAGAAAGTCCTTCAAGGAAAAGAATGAAGCTCCAGGAAGAAAGACGTCCAAAGTATCACCGGTAAATCTGAAAAATTTCCTCCAGCAAAGCTTTCTAGAGCCGGCGACACTCCAGAAGTTCTTTCTCAATTGCTTCCTTGAAGCTGATCAAAACTTCAAGGTCTCCTGCTGCATGATGGAAGTTCACCGAGTGCTCCGGAAATACAATGAAGAAAGCGACTCCAACATAAAAGGCATGGGGAGAAGCATCACTGCCAACGACAAGCTGTTCAACAAGGCTAAAGCACACCTTGCTGATGCCAAGTTTTACGAGGCCAAAGACTTCGTTGCAGAAGCTCCTCCAGCAAAAGCTCCACAAGTCCAGGAAGTCAAAACAGCTGCGATGGACAAAAGCTCTCCACTTGCAAAACTAGTGACATCCTCCATCCAGACAGCGCACAAAGACAAAGAAGCGCCAGCACCAAGACGGAAAATTCACATCAACTTCAAATCAAGCTCGATGCGATGCATTCCGTTGCCTGCTCAAGTTGCTTCAGTCCTGCGGCTCGTACCTCAATGGCTTCGCAAACCAGGACGATCGCCTTCTCCTCCAGCAAAGGAACCAGCGTTATCATTCTTCGGGGCCAACTTCAGCACGTTGCAAGAGATGACACTACCGTTACGTGGTCTGTTGCACATCTCGAGCTCAACCGAGTCTTCCGAGCGCACCAGCTCTGAGCAACTTGCAATCAAGTCAGAAAACACTCGGGGGCAAAACTCCACCAAGTCAATGTTCAAATCCAGCCGCAGCAAAGAAAGCATGGCACACATGGGATCACTACCCTCAGCTGCAATACCACATCGCCTGACAAAGACTCAAGCTCGTCTCTGCAAAAGCGGCGAACAAATCCTTCCAAATTGCCGGGGCATCGACTCCAGTCAAACTCCAGCAATCATCAAAACTCCAGTCAAGAAGATCTTCACTTCCAACTATATTGAAGCGAAGAAGGTGGGTGACAGCTGCGAACCAGTGGCGACTCTGCCTACCAGTGGCAAGTCCCTCAAAAGGTACTTTGCCTAACGCAAAGTTACCCCCCTTGCCAAAAAAAAAAAAAAAAAAAAAAAAAAAAAAAAAAAAAACGAACTACGTGCGACTTGATCCCTCTCAGTAGGGTACGTAGGCAACCTACAAAGGTTCAGTCCAGACAAAAAAAGAAACATCCCAACGTCGTCCAAGAAGGCCAGTCCAGAAGAGAATGAGTGCAGATCCACAAGCAAACCGAAAGATGACAAGAAAGTCAGTCCTTGAGGCGCTGGAGCAGCTCGCCCCCTGCGGCCTACACGCGCTGCAACTCCCGGGGTAGAGAAGCCGTTAACTTCTGACGCGTCGCCAGCTATGCGCTGCGTCACAAGGGTCGCTCCGGAAGCCTTCTCGATCAATGCACCAGCTCCCGACACTTCGTCAGCTCTTCACTGCTTCGCAAGCTCTGCTCCAGACATCTTCTCGGTCGCTCGAGCTTTCCCCAAATGAAACTCCAGATTCTAAAGCGACGCACGAGTGTGGCAAGTCGAAGTCCCTAAGGCGCCAAAGTGGCTCGCTCCCAACAGCTTACACGCGCTGCAATTCCAGGGGTAGGGAATCAGTCAACTCTCGACGCGTCGCCAGCTTTCCGCTGCTTCACAACCTCTGCTCCAGAAGTCTTCTCGGTCGCTCGGGCATTCTCCAGCTTCTGAAGCGATGCTTGACGTCTCTCCCCCTCAGTCGCAGCTAAGCCCAAGGAAGCGTCTTCCAGCGAAGACCGTCGTAAGCAATGAAGCTCGCCACCCTCCAAAGAAGGTGCGCATCTGCTCCGCTAAAAAAGAATCGTTGCCTTGAAATCCACCGGGCTCATGCAAAAGCTCAGGCCCACCTGAAGGATGGAACTTGCCACTAAAGTCAAAAGCAGCAACCCGAAGAATGGCGGACGCATAAACAACAGCCGCAGCCTTCGTGACCTCCACAAAGCCAAAAGAACCACTAGAGCTGTCATCAAGGTCAAGATCGACAAGCAAAAGACAACCAAAGCAGTCTACTCCTTGTTGATGCTCGTGGCCTCGTCATCCTCTTCAGAACGCCCATCTCGGTGTCCTTCAAGCTGACATTGCTACCAGAAAGGTGCAACCTCGCTAGTAACTCTAAACCCGCGGTTGACCTCATCAATAATCTGGCCAGCCTTCGGAAGGTACTCAAGGGGATGAATCTTGCAAGGATATGAAAAGTGCAAGACCGATCGAGAGGTAAAGTCAATTCCAAAAAAAAAAAAAAAAAAAAAAAAGAGGAGCCACCTTCCCTGGCCTTCAACGCCTCCGACTCATCCTCGCACCAGGCGATCGCCACCACACTCGGCTTCGTCTTTTCGCCGTGCCGTCGTCATTATGCTCCCGCACCAAGAAGACGATAACACTCCGCTGAAGAATCTTTCGGCTCCAGGCCGCCGAAGAATGCTTCGCCGCCAGGACTGAAGCTTTCGCCTTCGCGAGCCGTCAAAGAATCCTTCGTCTTCAAGCCTCCAAAGGAGCCTTCGTCTCCAAACCGACGGAAACCTTCGTCTTCAAGCGCCGCGCACCATCGCCGCCGCCATCGACGAAAGAGGCGACACCGGGAAGACGGAGCAAGTCTCGTGCAACCCCAAGCAGCACTCTTCCGCCGACGGTCTCCAAGCATCGAAGAAGCCTTCGTCTCCAAGCCGACGGAAGCCTTCGTCTTCAAGCAACGCGCACCATCGCCGCCGCCGTCGATGAAAGAGGCGACACCGGGAAGACGGAGCAAGTCTCGTGCAACCCCAGGCAGCACTCTTCCGTCGACGGTCTCCAAGCATCGAAGAAGCCTTCGTCTCCAAGCCGACGGAAGCCTTCGTCTTCAAGCAACGCGCACCATCGCCGCCGCCGTCAACGAAAGAGGCGACACCGGAAAGACGGAGCAAGTCTCGTGCAACCCCAGGCAGCACTCTTCCGCCGACGGTCTCCAAGCATCGAAGAAGTCTTCGTCTCCAAGCCGACGGAAGCCTTCGTCTTCAAGCGACGCGCACCATCGCCGCCGCCGTCGACGAAAGAGGCGACACCGGGAAGACGGAGCAAGTCTCGTGCAACCCCGGGCAGCACTCTTCCGCCGACGGTCTCCAAGCATCGAAGAAGCCTTCGTCTCCAAGCCGACGGAAGCCTTCGTCTTCAAGCGCCGCACACCACTCGCGCAGCTTGAAGCCTGGCCACCGCCCGCCTATGCCGCGCCGGCGCCGCTCCACACGCCCGTCGTCTGCGCCACGTACCCATGCCGCCTACACTCAACCCCGCGCTCCTCCCCAATTGGGAACCGACACAGAAGAAAAAAAAAAAAAAAAAAAAAAAAAAAAAAAAAAAAAAAAGGAGGGGGAGGCCGCAGCCCCCCTTCTTCTTCTCCCTCTGCGCCGACACGACCGCGGGGAGGGGGGCACCCAACTCGGACGCGGCAGCCCCAACCAGCTCCCAGTTGGGGCCGGGTCCGACCAAGCCGCCGCGACCCCCGGGATCCGGCCCCGCGCCACCAGCACCGCCTCCGCCCGCGAGCCGTCTCCGTCCGCGCGCAGCACCGCGCCGCCTCCGGCCCCGCGCGCAGCAGCCCCGCGCGCCGCCTCGCCCACCGTCGCCCGCGCTGCAGCCCGGCGCGCCTGCCGCAGCCGCTGCCGCTGCTGCTCCCGCATACCAGAACCAGATGAAGGAGGAGAAAGAAAGAAAGAAAAGAAAAGAAAAGAAAGGAAAGAAAAGAAAAGGAAAGAAAGAAAGAAAAGAAAAGAAAAAAAAAAAAAAAAAAAAAGAGAAGAAAAGAAAAGAAAAAAAAAAAAAAAAAAAAAAAAAAAGAAAGAAAAAGAAGGAAAAGGAAGGAAAGAAAAAGAAGGGTCCGCGAGCCACTGGCACCCGCACCGCAGCCCGCGCGCCGCTCGGCCATCGCCTGCCGCTGCTGCTGCTGCTGCCTCCGCGAGCCACCGCCGCCACGGCACCCCGGCCTTCGCGCGCGCCGTAGCTAGCCACCGTCGCTACTGCTGTACTTCGCGCACACAAAAAAAAGAGAGAAAGAAAAGGGGAGCTTTGCCTCGCTTGCAATGGCTCCACCTCCTCCTCATCGCGCCGAGGTGCGTCATCGTCGCCGACACTCCGCCGAGGTGCATCGCCTTCATCTTCGCGCCTTCGTCACCCGCGCGCTGCCATGGGACTACGTCGAGACATGTGGCCTTCGTCTTCACGCTCCCGTCTCTCCTAAGTCGCCTTCGGACATCGTGCAACGATCGCCATCGACAATCGGCCTCGTCATTGCACTCCCACACCGAAGGAGGGGCAACAGTCCTCCGTCGAGATGCACCGTGGCTGTCATCGCACTCCAGTCGCCCTCGCGCCAATCTCGAACTCCGTACAGCGGCCACCTTCGACGTTCGTGCAGTCTTCGGAGCAAAAGAAGTTCGCAACGAAGAAGATGATCGAAACCATAGCGAAGGTCTTCTCTACAAGCAAGAGCCACAGCCAACTGCTCGCAGCGGCACCCAGCTCGGCGCGCCGCACGCCGCTGGCCTCATGCCCTAGCCGACTCTGCCACTGCCGCTGCAGCTCCCGTGGTTCAAAAAAAAAAAAAAAAAAAAAAAAAGAAGAAGAAGAAGAGACGAAAGAGGCAACACCGGGAAGACGGAGCAAGTTGCGTGCAGCCCCAGGCAGCTCTCTTCCGACAGCGGTCTCCAGAAGCCGGCAGAACCTTCGCAAAGAAACACAATGACGGATGAAGGGAGTAGGGGTCCTTAGATAGACTCCCAACCCTGCCCACAAAAGGAATCAAGGACAAGTGCTCTACGATTCTTACGCGTCCAAACCCGACACGTTCTCATCGACACACTCGTCCTTGAGGGGGCATTTGTAGACACACGAATTTCGTCGGACCCAGACCCGACTTACATGTGCCTACGTGGATGCAAACCCGACACGCGGACCCAACTCGCTCGCGCCGATGTGGATGCAAACCCGACACGCGGACCCGACTCGCGCGCGCCGACACGGACTCGGACCCCGCCCCAAGAGGGGCCGGCCCCTACTAGGGTCCGAACCCTATAGGGCCGGCCCTAGTGGGGACCGAACCCCATGGAGAGGCCGGCCGGCCCTGCAAGGAAAGGGAAGAAAAAAAGAAAGAAAAGAAAAAAAGAAAGAAAAGAAAAAGGAAAGAAAAGAAAGGAAAGAAAAGAAAAAGGAAAGAAAAGAAAAGGAAAGAAAAGAAAGAAAAGGAAAAAATACCGCCATGCGCGGGGGGAGGTAGCGTATGACGTCTGCACACACGCGGATCTGCGCCGATCCCTCGATCCGACGCACAAGACGAAGCGCCCGATCGCCATCGATTTCGTGCGCAAAATCCAGCCATAATTGCACCCGCCAGAAAAGGAAAACAACTAAATGTTATTCCCTTCATCAATGGATGAATAAAATCCGGGTAATTATGAGAGAGATACAGAAGGGATTTAAAATTAAAAAGTTCCCATATCTCTCTCCCCACCTCTTTGCCTATAAATAGAGGGGGTGGGGGAAGGAAAAAATGGTCGAAGATTGAAGACAAAGCGCGGGAGCTCTGCAGAAGAGGAGACGCTTCTTCACCGACCCAAGGCTTCACGAGGCACAGTCAAGCCTGTCCCGAGGGATCGGCTTACTGGAAGTCCTCATCAACGTGAAGACCCTTGCACACGAAGATCATCCCTTCGACTCCGTGCACGAAGAAGAAAGCTCGGAGAAGAAGAACCCTTCGACTCCGAAGACGCCAGAAGCAAAGGCCGGAGAAGAAGAGGAGCGGCACTACCCCGTCGTCTCCAACAAGCTTCGACTCCGATCAAGCCCAAAAGCCCGGAGAAGAAGAGGAGCGGCACTACCCCGTCGTCTCCAACAAGCTTCAACTCCGATCAAGCCCAAAAGCCCGGAGAAGAAGAGGAGCGGCACTATCCCGTCGTCTCCAACAAGCTTCGACTCCGATCAAGCCCAAAAGCCCGGAGAAGAAGAGGAGCGGCACTACCCCGTCGTCTCCAACAAGCTTCGACTCCGATCAAGCCCAAAAGCCCGGAGAAGAAGAGGAGCGGCACTACCCCGTCGTCTCCAACAAGCTTCGACTCCGATCAAGCCCAAAAGCCCGGAGAAGAAGAGGAGCGGCACTATCCCGTCGTCTCCAACAAGCTTCGACTCCGATCAAGCCCAAAAGCCCGGAGAAGAAGAGGAGCGGCACTATCCCGTCGTCTCCAACAAGCTTCGACTCCGATCAAGCCCAAAAGCCCGGAGAAGAAGAGGAGCGGCACTACCCCGTCGTCTCCAACAAGCTTCGACTCCGATCAAGCCCAAAAGCCCGGAGAAGAAGAGGAGCGGCACTACCCCGTCGTCTCCAACAAGCTTCGACTCCGATCAAGCCCAAAAGCCCGGAGAAGAAGAGGAGCGGCACTACCCCGTCGTCTCCAACAAGCTTCGACTCCGATCAAGCCCAAAAGCCCGGAGAAGAAGAGGAGCGGCACTACCCCGTCGTCTCCAACAAGCCTTCGACTCCGATCAAGCCCAAAAGCCCGGAGAAGAAGAGAAGCGGCGCTACACCCGTCGTTGTCAACAAGGCCTTTGACTCCGATCAAGCCCAAAAGCCCGGAGAAGATGCCGACACCATAACCGTCACCAAGGTCGATAGGTCGAGAAATTGAAGACGAAGCGCCAGAGCTCTGCAGAAGAGAGCACGCTTCTTCATCGACCCAAGGCTTCACGAGGCACAGTCAAGCCTGTCCCGAGGGATCGGCTTACTGAAAGTCCTCATCAACGTGAAGACCCTTGCGCACGACGATCACCCCTTCGACTCCGTTCACGAAGAAGAAAGCTCGGAGAAGAAGAACCCTTCGACTCCGAGGACGCCAGAAGCAAAGGCCGGAGAAGAAGAGGAGCGGCACTACCCCGTCGTCTCCAACAAGTTTCGACTCCGATCAAGCCCAAAAGCCCGGAGAAGAAGAGGAGCGGCACTACCCCGTCGTCTCCAACAAGCTTCGACTCCGATCAAGCCCAAAAGCCCGGAGAAGAAGAGGAGCGGCACTACCCCGTCGTCTCCAACAAGCTTCGACTCCGATCAAGCCCAAAAGCCCGGAGAAGAAGAGGAGCGGCACTACCCCGTCGTCTCCAACAAGCTTCGACTCCGATCAAGCCCAAAAGCCCGGAGAAGAAGAGGAGCGGCACTACCCCGTCGTCTCCAACAAGCTTCGACTCCGATCAAGCCCAAAAGCCCGGAGAAGAAGAGGAGCGGCACTACCCCGTCGTCTCCAACAAGTCCTCGATCCCGATCAAGCCCCAAAGCCCGGAGGAGAGAAGCGAAGCGTCATCACCACGTCGTCTTCGACAAACATCTGCACCATCCACGAAGAAGAAAGGCTGGAACAGATCATCTGAAGCGTCACTACCCCGTCGTCTTCATCAACAAAAGCCGACGCTACAACCGTCGCACGAAGATCGGTGCTACCCCCACCATCTTCGAAAGCATTCTTCGACCCCGATCACGCCAAAGAAGCCCGGAGAAGAAGAGAAGTCCCGTTGACACGCAAACCGTCGAAGCACCGGAGAAGTAGCCCACGTCGTTCGAAGAAGAAGATCGAGTAAACGCCAAAGCTAAAGCAACGCAAGAAGCCAAAGCAAAGCCCCAGTAAAGCCCGCGCCAAAGCAAAGCAAGAGCCAAAGCCAAGCGACTACGCCGGCCACGAGCAAAAGCACCGCACGTTCTAGCCGATACGACGCGAAGTCCGGAAGAACGAAAGCATCGCAAGTCTCTCCCAGCTACGTCCAAGTGCAAGCGCCGAAGCAAAGCAAAAGCCAGAGCCACGCCGGAGCCAAGCCAAAGCCAAAAAGCCAAAGCCAAAGCCAACGCCAAAAGCTCGATCGACGCCGCGAACCGACGATCAAGGACACCGAGGTCAAGCAAGGAACGAGGAAGACGCGAAGACCGAGGAACGAAGCCGAAAACCCCCTAGCCGAGAAAGCGCGAAGCACGGAAGGGACAAAGCAATGGTGGACATTCCTTAGCCTCTCCAAAACCCTCTCCCTGTAAAACCCCTGTCCTGGGCAGCCCCTTCAGCGCTCTCGCACGAACACCACGTGGAGACGCGGATCAAAGGGATCCCCCAGAAGATCTTTCCCACAATCCCCTGATCAAAACTCGCCGCAACCCGGACTCGCTACACCCGAGCAACCCGGGTCCCGGCCACAATTGTAATCTCGTGTGATTCGCAATAAAGACGACCCGCGCTTTTTTCCGCGTCCACACCCCCCTTCACAGTCGGATAGTTTGTGGCATTTGCGTTGGGAATTGGATCCCAGGACGTCTAGGAACAAGATCGGTGGGGCCTACATGGTGAAATTTTATACTCAACTAGTGTTTGTTGGTGGGGATCACCGCTACTTTGGGCAGTTGGTAGTGGTACTGCACCTAGTGCATATTCTCTTGGGTTCGATACATGCTCTCTGCTCGTGGTGGCGTTTCCACTTGATAGTATGGCGATTTCATAGGGGTTATGCGTGGACCCCTCCTCCGCTCGGTGTGGCGGCTCCTAGCCTCATCGCGCGGCTTCTTGTGACTCCGTGAGTCACGTGGACCCTTGCTCTACTTAGTGTGGCCTCTCCCAGCTCGGTTCGGTGTGGCGACTCTGGAGTGCTTGTGCGGTACTTTCTATGGGCTAGCGGGGGTTCTTTCGTGTGTAGTGGGCTCTGGTCCCACCTCTTGACGGTCTGGTGACCAACACTCATGTACCATAAAAAAAAGTGTTTGTTGGTCGGGTTGCCCACCCCTTGATCTGATCCCAATCAAAATTGCCTCTTATTGGCCTGTTCTAACCCCGACCCAACCCGATCTTCAAATAAATGAGCCCAACTCCGACTTTCAAGTTGGGTCGGGTTGCCCGACCCCTAAATCCGAGTCCAACACAAATTTAGTTTGGACTTTGGATTGACATTTTCCAACCAGAACCCAACTGGATTGGGTCGGGTTCAGCCACCCAAGTACCACTAGTCGGATTCTAATTGGTCGGGTTAGTATTTCCTTCAAATAAACGAGGGTACTCCCGTCTTTTTAGTGGAATCGGAGTAGAGCTCGCGCCACCTCTATGAAGCAGAGAAAACGGAATGAAAGAATCCGCAGTGAGAAGTGAAGTGGAAAGGAATGGGGGAGAGAGAGGATGCGAGCGGCGGGAACTGGAGGAGGGAAGCAGACGAGAACCTGAAGCGGCTCCAGTCGCTCCTATTCGGGGCGGATCTCGCCCTGGACAGCGGCGATCCCGCCGCCGCGCAGATCCTCGGCCTCCGCCTCCTCGGCTTCCTTGACTCCCGCACACAGACCCCGGAGGACGCCGCCTACATCGGCCCCATCCGCGCCGAGATATCCTCCAAGGTCGCCTCCGCCAGCCGCGCCCTCGCTCCGGAATCCGATCGGTAGATCCTTCTTCCTGAATCCCTCTTTCTTGTTCTATGTGGGATTGGAGTAGCGAGAATACTAATGCCGAGGAACAACATCCCTCGAAATATTGCAAAATAAATCGGTATTGGTATTCCCCTCCACTGAAATGATAGGTATCGTGAGCTATCTCACAATCAGGCAGTGTCCAAATATCGGTCGAATCGAAACCGATATTTCGATCCTTGATCAATGCATACGGGAATCGGATTCGGAATATGTTTTGGTGCCTGATGTGGCAAAATTAATTGGGGATGATTTTGGAAGACATGGAAGAAGGTTTTTTTTTTAAATTTGTTTTATTGGTAACAAAATTCATGAGCTATGAATGTCAGTTAGCTGTATGTTATATGCTAAGAAGAATGCATTGGGACCATCTTAACATCAAGAAGTAAGCGTGTACAACCTCAAACGGGTAGAAAATAGCCATTGGAGTGTGCGACCACACATGCGATTGTGTGCCACGCATAATGTTTTGCGGCCGCACAAGCTGGAACTCCACTTTATGGTTGCATAGAAGTTTTTGTGGTCTTGGACCGCACATGTGCATATGCAGTCGGACCTGACAACAAAGTTATTAGTTTCAAGTTCTTGCGTAAAAATAAAGAATGAAAATGAAGGATGAAATGCAACACAAGGCATTCACTCTCCGATTTACCTTGCCCCACCATTGCCTCCATCGCCGTTGTTTTGGATAGCAAGTACCTCCTCCTTCAAATTTGATGATTTTTTGTGAAGATGATCATCTAACCATAGATAGATGATCCACAAAAAAAAATTCAAAAAAAAAAAAAAAACTCTAGGTCGGAAAGGAGCCACTAGCCAATTTCGGTGAAAATTGGGTGGCGGCTCATTTCCCTTCCCCCCCCCCCCTCCCGCTCTCTCTATCTCTCTCTCTCTTTATATATATATATAGAGGAAATGGGAAATGAGCCACTAGTCTATTTTCCGCCTCTAGGGGGGTCAAATATATAGACGGTTTATAACTGTCTATTTCACCCGTTAATAGGAAATACATATTTGACCCCCCCCCCCCCTTAGAGGTTTTCAAATTTGATGATTTTTTGTGAGGATGATCATCTAACCATAAATAGATGATCCACCAAAAAAAAAAATAAAAAAAAAATCTTTAGGTGAGAAATAAGTCGCAAGCCAATTTCAGCGGAAACAGGCTAGCAGCCTATATCCCATATCCTCTCTCTTTCTCTCTCTCTCTCTCTCTCTCTCTATATATATATATATATATATATATATATATATATATATATATATATATATATATATATATATATATATATATATATATATATATATATATATATATATATATATATATATATATGGGGAGGGATACTCTTACTCATGGTCTCTTACAAGTGCCTCTTACTAATGATCTGGGCCGTCCGTTCTGATCATGATGGAGGGTCCGGATCATCCATCCATCTCTCTTTATCTCTCTCTCAATTATGTAACCCCCCCCCCCCGATCCACCCCCCCCTCCGGCTCCGGCGGCCCACCCCCCCCTCCGGCTCCGGCGGCCCACTCCTCGACTGCAGCACCCCGCAGCCATCCCGCCGTCAGTCGAGCCATCCTCGCCGTCCGTCGAGCCATCCCGACTGGCCTTCAGCTCCGCCCCCCTCCCTTCCGTCGAGCCCCGCAGCCCCCCGCAGGCCTGATTTCAGCGCCAGTGGGGGGGGGGGGGGGGGGTCGGTCTGCGCTCGGCGCCGGCGGGGGGGTCGATCTGCGATCGCGCCGGCAACGGGGGTGTCGGGGATGCCGGACGGGACGGGGGGGGGGGGGGGTCGGGGATGGAGCCGGACGGGAGGGGGGGGGGGTCAGGGCTGCGGTCAGGGGGGGATGACCGGCGCCGGAAGGGTGGTCGAGGATGGGGTCGGGTTCGGGGTGCTGCGGGGTCGGGGCCGGAGCCGGAGCCGACGGGGTGACTCGACGGACGGGAGGGGGCCGGAGGGAAAGGTCGGGGTTGGAGGGGGAGGTTGGGGTCGGAGGGGGAGGGGGATCGGTGGGGGGTCGGGTGGGTTACAGGTTTGAGAGAGAGAGAGATAGAGAGAGAGGGGGAGGTTTTATCTCGACCATCCATCGGATTCAGATGGATGGTCCAGATCATTAGTAACCAATGCTTGTAAGAGGCCATGATATACAAAAAATCAACACATTCTAAAACTCCTAAGGGCTTCAAATTGGTGGCTGCCTATTTCGTCAAAATGGGCTGGCAGCTCATTTCCCGTTTCCTCTATATATATATATATATATATATATATATATAGAGAGAGAGAGAGAGAGAGAGAAATGCTTGAATGCGGCATGCGGTAAGTGCGGCACCTACCGCATGCCGTCTGATGCACTGCTGCGTGCATGCGATGCACGCAGCGCGTGCATCAGACGGTTGCGGTGCTGTGCCGCACGTACCGCATGCCGCAGCATAGCATGCCCCTATATATATATATATATATATATATATATATATATATATATATATATATATGGGGAGGGATACTCTTACTAATGGAATCTTACTAATGAAAGTTACAAATCGCCTTTTACCTACCTAGAGGTTTCAGAATTTGATAAAACTTGGTGGGGATGCTCTCTATGGCAAGTTGATCATCCTCTCCAAAAATCATCAAATTCTATAACCTCTAGGAGTATCAAAGATGTTATTCAAATTAACGGTTAAAATGAACGGTCGATAAAGGTTCTAACATTTGATGCCCCTAGAGGTTATATAATTTGATGATTTTTGGTGAGGATGATCAACTTGCCATAGAGAGCATCCCCACCAAGTTTCATCAAATTCTAAAACCTCTAGGTTAGGTAAAAGACGATTTGTAACTTTCATTAGTAAGATTCCATTAGTAATATATATATATATATATATATATATATATATATATATATATATATATATATATATATATATATATATATATATATATATATATATATATATATATATATATTGGGAAAAGGGATGCTGGACCTGAGGTGCAGTTTCGTTGCTGCACCTCAGGCATTGTTTGACCATCCTAGAAGTTTTGGAATTTGATGAAATTTGGTGACGGTGTTGTCTAGGGTAAGATGATCATCCTCACAAATTTTCATCAAATTCCAAAACTTCTAGGGGGTTCAAATGGTCGAGAAACAAAAGCAGCCGTCCGCAGTCACCGTTAAAATCTGCAGATTTTGCTTCGACCATTTGACCCCCCTAGAAGTTTTGGAATTTGATGAAAATTTGTGAGGATGATCATCTTACCCTAGACAACACCCTCACCAAATTTTATCAAATTCCAAAACTTGTAGGGGGTTAAACAAGCGAGAGGTGCAGCAACGATGCTACACCTCGGGTGCAGGCTCCCCGCCCCCATATATATATATATATATATATATATATATATATATATATATATATATATATATATATATATATATATATATATATATATATATATATATATATATATATATAGAGAGAGAGAGAGAGAGAGAGAGAGAGAGAGAGAGAGGAAACGGGAAATGAGCTGCCAGCCTATTTCGAAAAAATGGGCAGCCACCCATTAGATGCCCTTAGGAGTCTTAGAATGTGCTGATTTTTTGTGAGCATAAGTATCTTATCTTGGATAGAACACCCACAAAAAATCAGCACATTCTAAAACTCTTAGAGGCATCAAATGTTAGAAGTTTTATCGAGCGTTCGTTGTCACCGTTAATCTGAAATATTACATTTGATGCCTCTAAAAGTTTTAGAATTTGCTGATTTTTTGTGGGTGTTCTAAGATAAGATGCTTATGCTCACAAAAAATCAGCACATTCTAAAACTCCTAGGGGTATCAAATGGGTGGTTGCCCATTTCGTCGAAATAGGTCGCCAGCCTATACCCCGTATCCTCTTTCTCTCTCTCTCTCTCTCTATATATATATATATATATATATAGGATAGCGATCCAGTGAGATAACTCTTCTATGAGATAACTTTGAGAAACATATCTAGAGGTTTTAGAATTTGATGAAAATTGGTGAACATGCTCTCTATGGAAAGTTGATCATCCTCACAAAAAATTATCAAATTCTAAAACCTCTAGAGGCATCAAATACACAATTCAAATTATTGGTTTTAATGGACAGTCGATAAATCTTCTAACATTTGATGCCCTTAGAGGTTTTAGAATTTGATGATTTTTTGTGAGGATGATCAACTTGCCATAGAGAGCATGCCCACCAATTTTCATCAAATTCTAAAACCTCTAGATAGGTTTCTCAAAATTATCTCATATATCTCATATCTCACTAGATCGCTACCCTATATATATATATATATATATATATATATATATATATATATATATATATATATATATATATATATATATATATATATATATAATATAGGGCTGGGACGCTGACCTCGAGTTCACGATTAGGTTGGTGAACTTGCGTTTTTCATGCGACATGTGTACGCGTTTTCTTTTACTTTTTGCTTTGTCTTTTCAGTGCTCATTCCTCTTCAATGGATGTCCCCTCTTACTTGATTTATGTCTTTTTAGTGGACACATGGCGTAATATAAACGATGTTTCACCATTCATTTGTGAACTCAAGTTCACCAACCCCTTTCTCATATATATATATATATATATATATATATATATATATATATATATATATATATATATATATATATATATATATATATATATATATATATATATATATATATATATATATATATATATATATATATATATATATATATATATATATATATATATATGGGGGCGGGGAGGCTGCACCCGAGGTGCAGCAACAACGCTGCACCTCGGCCTTGTTTCACCTACCTAGAAGTTTTGGAATTGGATGAAATTTGGTGAGGGTGTTGTCTAGGGTAAGAAGATCATCCTCACAAATTTTCATCAAATTCCAAAATTTGTAGGGGGGGTCAAATGGTCGAAGCAAAATCTGCAGATTTTAACGGTGACTACGGACGGCTGATTTTGCTTCGACCATTTGACCCCCTTAGAAGTTTTGGAATTTGATGAAAATTTGTGAGCATGATCACCTTACCCTAGACAACACCCTCACCAAATTTCATCCAATTCCAAACCTTCTAGGTAGGTAAAACAAGGCCGAGGTGCAGCGTTCTTGCTGCACCTCAGGTCCAGCATCCCCGCCCCCTATATATATATATATATATATATATATATATATATATATATATATATATATATATATATATATATATATATATATATATATATATATATATATATATATATATATATATATATATATATATATATATATATATATATATGGGGAGTGATACTCTTACTTATGGAATCTTACTTATGCAATTACACACCGCTTTTTACCTACCCTAGAGGTTTCAGAATTTGATGAAACTTGGTGGGGGTGCTTTCTATGGCAATTTGATCATCCTTACCAAAAATCATCAAATTTTATAACCTCTAGGGGCATCAAATATGCTATTCAAATTAACGGTTAATATGAACGGTTGATAAAGCTTCAAACATTTGATGCCCCTAGAGGTTATAGAATTGGATGATTTTTGGTGAGGATGATCAACTTGCCATAAATAGCATCCCCACCAAGTTTCATCAAATTCTGAAGCCTCTATGGCATGTAATTGCATAAGTAACCATTTCATAAGTTAGAGTATCCTTGCCCTATATATATATATATATATATATATATATATATATATATATATATATATATATAGAGAGAGAGAGAGAGAGAGAGAGAGAGAGAGAGAGAGAGAGAGAGAGAGAGAGAGAAATGCTATAATGCGACATGCGGTAAGTGCGGCACTTACCGCATGCCGTCTGATGCACCGCTGCGTGCATGCAATGCACGCAGCGCGTGCATCAGACGGCTGCAGTGCAGTGCCGCACGTACCGCATGCCACAGCATAGCATGCTATATATATATATATATATATATATATATATATATATATATATATATATATATATATATATATATATAGTAGTAGTGATACATTGTGGGCGGTAACGTGTGGCCTTAACGTGCGGTACCCCCTTCCGGGGTGTTTTTCAAATTTTTTTTGGGGGACTGATCACCTACCTTTGGATAGCACACACAAAAATTTTCAGCCCGATCCAAGACTTGTAGGCCGTCCAAATATGTTGATCAAAATGACGGTAAAAATGAACGATCGATAAAAATCGATCACATTTGAACGGCCTATAGGTCTTGGATCGAGCTGAAATTTTTTGTGTGTGCTATCCAAGGGCAGGTGATCAATCTCCAAAAAAAAATCCCAAAAATACCCTAGAAGGGGGCGGCCGCAATGTATCACTACTCTCTCTCTCTCTTTCTCTCTCTCTCTCTCTCTATATATATATATATATATATATATATATATATATATATATGTTTGGGTAGGGATACTCTTACTTATGGAATTGTTACTTATGCAATTACATACCGCCTTTTACCTACCCTATAGGTTTCAAAATTTGGTTGAATTTGGTGGGGATGCTATCTATGGCAAGTTGATCATCCTCGCCAAAAATCATCAAATTCTATAATCTCTAGGGGCATCAAATGTTAGAAGATTTATTGATTGTTCATTTTAACCGTTAATTTGAATAGCATATTTGTTACCACTAGATCTAAATAAATAAAGGCAGCAAACTATATCTTTTCAAGTTCTTTATCTCTTTTTTTTAATCTGTTTGTTCATAAAAATCGATTGCCTCTCAATCAGTATGTCTTATGTTGGTCATGTTTTTCAAGCTCACAATAACCCTTTTGGTTTTCCCTTATTTCTTTCCTATACATTCTAAGATATAATAGCTTATGGTTTCAGCCAGGCATTTGAACAGGCAAGAAGAGATGTAGGCAACATTTTTGTGAAAAGAGGAGATGTTGACATTGAGAAAATTATACAATCGAAGTACTTCCAAGATTTCCTTCCAAAGTTCAAAAGGAATGTTGCTGATAGTTTGGTATGGGATGTTAATTCTTAGATTCATTTACATCCAATATGCTTATGTATTATTAATATTTTATGCAGAACGATCTTACAAATTTATTTCTAATTCATGTATCCAAAGTATTGGGATCTGTAAGCAGTAATTTTTTTTTTCTTGAAACATGAACTCATATTTTGTTAGCTTATTCTACATTGAACTTATGTTGGACTTGGTTTTTCTAAAATCTGATATTTGTAGAATGCATGGTTGCAAATGGCGGAAGACTATTTCCATCAGCAATATCATCTTAGCACTCTAATGAGTAGTAATGGTAATGATAATGATGATGGGTTGCCTTTGTATTTGTAGATTTCCTCCACGCCATCAGATGCTAATTTATTATCTCTACAAGAATCTGCTATCTGGGAACTACCACCTCAGGCAAGTCAGCCGGACAGACAACATGAGAAGTTATGTGTCAGGGCTGGAAAACTCATGACACAGTCAAAGATAACATCTATGTATGGCAGCAAGGCCTCAAAGCAAAATAATTGTTCTTACAGGAAACAACTTAACTCTGAAGGTAGCACCCCAATGGAGTGCATCAATGTTGAAAATGAAAGTACAAACAGCCACAATTATATGAAGTCCCATGGTGGTCCTGTCCTTTTTCAAGTTGAGGATGAAGAAAAACCTCATGGGATTACTCTCAAAACAAAACGTAGACATACAGAATTTACAAGCCCAATATGTGAAAGTGTAAAATCCCCACCAAGCAACAAGGAAGCCGATGCGGATACTAATGGGAATGGATTTGTAACTGCAAGAACAAAACTGGTATTTATTTTTTTTATTTATAGTATTTAATGTTGTCATTTTCTACATTGTCTTACTGTTGGAATTGTTGATTAAGGAAGACTGATGAGTTCTATCATTCACGATCATGTGCTACTCCGCTAAAAAAAACCCAGTCATGTGCTCATATACTTTGAATTGTCATATTCCACTTGTTTTGTATCTTATCTTTGCTAACATACTTTTTCCTTTGCTTCAATAGTTTATACTATATATTGCAGTAGCTTGATCATTCTTAAGTTTTTGTTCTCGAACAAAGTCCAAAAACCTGGCTAATAATGAAGGTTACACTTATAGTGCAGTCTTCCATTCACTGTGCGTTAACAATATGTTTTCCCTTTTTTCACTAATATATAGATGGGATATGGATTTTTACTTAACTTTATTTTCTCCTAGAACTTATGTAAGAGTTGGTTTTCAGACAACCTGGGTGTTCAGGTTAATGAACTATTTTTTGTTAGTTGAGAATTTGAAGGGAAGTATTTGTATGCCTAGCAGTCACTAAAATTACACATACAAATCTTACAATTTGACTAGAATGTTTGATTATTGACTTTCTGTATTTTCTTATTTGAGACATAATTGAAGGGTAAATGTTTAATTTTGTGAATAAAAAATAAATGAATGCTACTAATGAATGTAGCGCTACGCGTTCACATCAAAAGGTAGAGGTTATACCTTTCCGAGCTTTTTATGTGGTCGCCACGTGTCACAACATCCTTGTGAGACTTCCATTTTAGTATTATACTATTAGATCTGGCAAGGAAGTAGTTTATATGAAGGTAGGCTAATGTAGCGGTAAATAATTACTGGGATATACTGGGTTGCCTACATTTTGCACTTCAACCGATGCACAATGTTGTTATTCCACTAGGAACTTTTGTGAAATTGTAAAATTCTTTTAAATTTCTGATTGATTTTTTATAGCCTTACTTCCTCTAAAACTAGTGTATTTTAGTCAAGTTTGAAGTAATTGCATTATATGGTTCTAGTTGATTGGATTAAATTAGGATTTAAGTAATCGTTCTTTATTTTGAAGTCGATGCCTCCTTGCATGTGAAATAAATTTTCCACTTTAGGTCATAGTATGATGCAAAACGCTAGTTCTTGTGTCTTTAAACTTTGTAAATTTGTTTCCTTGTTGCTTGCTTTCATCACATTCTGAAAACATACATAATTTCGTCTGGTGATCGTCTTGTTCATTACTAGGAAAATTATTGTATCAGAACAAAATGAAGATTAACCTCATCAGGGCATTTGCCCAAGGTATATTTACACGCGAGATGAGTGTGGTCACCAATTGGTGAATATACTAATTTTTTTGAGACATGGTGAAAATATTATGAATATAGAGAAAACCTATATTGGTATATACAAATGTACATTCTCTACCCCCCCCCCCCCCCCCCCCCCTCTCCGAATCCCTGACTTATAATGGATCATAAATCGAGAGTTTGCCAACACGATACTTGAAATGGGGAAATGAATGTGACTTGGTGAAGAGGTCCGCAACTTAGGCATCGAAGGACTTGAAAGATAATGATGTTGAACGAAGTGACAGTGGTCGATCTAGATGTGCGTTGTCTGCTCGTGAAATACTTGCTTGCTAGCTATCTGTATAACACTTTGATTATCATAGTGAAAAGGAGTAGGGAAAGTAAACTCGACAAATGCCAGACGATCTCAACAAAGGTATTGTGCATGGCATGATACTCAGCTTTAGTGATGGGACGAGAGATGATAACCTGCTTCTTGCTTTGCTAGAATACTAGATAGTCTACAAGAAAGGTGAAGAAATCGATAATTTTCCTAAGGCATGCCACCTCCAACATACTACATCTCGGTCTTCCGAGAGTGACGTTTCTGAGGATGGATCATGGAGCAAAGATATGCCTGTTGTGGGAGTAGATTTGGTGGCATTGGCCTAAAAAATTTAGGCTTCCGGACAAGGTTCTAAAAAGCACTAGGCGCTAGTCGAGCGGTGGGGGGCTGCCTAGCGCCTAGGAGGTGCCTAGGCATTTTGACTATTTTTAATTATTATTTTGATATTATATATGTTTTAAAATTACTATAAATTCAAGATTATCCCAACCATTATTTTAAAAAACAAGTATCATTTATATAAATATAAATTCAAGATTAACAAGAACAAAAACATGTATGATATCATGAGATAATATGCATGATTTTAAATCTGAACCATAAATTCAAGATTGCTAACAACAAAAGGAAGCATGATATTACGATAAAGTATCCAAGATTCAAATACAATCCTAAACAAAGTCACAAAATAGTGAAATACAACATCATTTCTCCTATAGGCTACAGTACTGGACTCCTAGTACTCTTCTTCTCCATATCCCTCCAAGACTCTCTCTTCATTAGACTTAACTCCACCTCCTCATCATACTATTTGTCTGTCTCCTCATGTGATGCAAAATCTTCTTCATGAAGTTCTCTAACTTCACGGGATGAGCTACCATCAACATTACTAAATCTTCTCCTAGGCACTCGAACACTATCCGCTCCACGCCTCTCCAACCATTCACCAAATAAGTCCTGAACGAGTGTCGACCTCTTCATTATTTTCTTCATCATCACCACCATCAATAATCCATCATTGAGCCTTAATAGCTTTAGTCGCTAGTAATACATCTACTCCTCGCTCTTTCCCCTTTTTCTTCTTATTGATGATCTTAGCACTAAATTGAACATAGACTAGGTTAAAATAAAGGAAAGTCCAACCCCCCTAGACTGCCCAGCTTTCCTAGACCCGCCTGGGCCGCTTTTTTGCACCGCTTTTTTGCACCGCCTAGGGGCTAGGCTAGGCGGTGGGGGACCTTCTAGTGCCTAGGCGACGCTTGGGCCTCTTTTTAGAACACTAGTTTCGGATGGCCAACCCTCTTCTTCTTGTGCATTGCGATCATGGTTTCAAAACTCGACCGATATCGATATGCACAGGTTCTGGGTCCAACCGAACCGATACGCCCTCCGAAATCGGTACTGAGCGCGTATCGACTGATACCTGCAGGTATCGGTTTGTACCGACCCAATTATGCAAGTATCAACCGGTACGGGTCCATGCTTTTAATTCATTTGTAGATTGTTTTTCCAATTACTTGAAGCAAACTTCTTATGGCTTGTTATAATTATCAACGAAGTTCTTAATTAATCTTTGTTTTTTTATTATTAAGGGAGTGTATGTAGATGCATAGCTATTTAGCCTAGTCCTGTACTCATGTATTTTTTGTGACGAGAGTGGACTTAGCTATCAAAGACTAGAGGTAAACATCCCTAGTAACTACGACTAGCTGGCAAGCGGGAAGTTTTGCTCTCAGTTACAAACGAAACACTAGATTATAAAAACAAAGCAAAAGGCACTTCAATGACTTTTTCCCCTGTTAAAAATCATAAGTGAACAAAATCGTACCCACCCACTCTACGAACTCTTTGCTATAAGATTAAGATTATGAGATGGTTCATACCTTTTCTTTATATATATAGTTTCTAACATTTTAAGTTCATTTTATGATTTTTTGAGTTCTTTGTAATCTTTTTAAAAAGTATAATAGACCGATACCGGTTTTGGCCGATATTGACCGATATTGTGTCGTATCATCGGTGTGTATCGTTTCGGAGCCGATCGATACCGATATTTTAAACCTCGATTGTGATTGGGTAGATGATGCAGGCACCAATAAGGCACACTACAATCCTGAACCCTTTTAGGGTTTTCTTTGGTCAATGACTAGGTTTTAGTTATCAATATAGCGACGTATAGATCAAAAGGACAGCAACCAGACGTTATCTTATGCCGTTTTAAAGTTTATGCAATCAACATAAAGCAGATTTAAAACTTAAAACAATTAAAGCATGCGGTATTATCACAGAAAACTGATTTTCAGCATATAATAGAATCAATCGCAGCAATAGATATTGAAATAAAACAACAGGCTTGCATCAGATTTTATAAAGGAAAAGGCCTACGGGTGTTTGCAAAGGTAACCGACAGACGATAGATAGCGAATCTAATAAATAGGCACAATTATGGCTTCAACTAGCGATGAGAAAGGATGATGACGGCTGCGATGCGGAGCGGAGGCAATGGAAACGAATGAAAAACGAAGCGGATGCGATGGGAAAATAAAGGAAAAGGAAAGATACTGCCTGGGGTTTCCCGCCGTGGGTCGATTGCAAGGATGCGCCGACGATCCTGCACACGGAGCAAGGCCGGACGTCGGGAGAAGCCGGAACCTTCGGAAAACGAAGCCCAAAGCCTTCACGAGGCGAAGTCGTGGAATCGGCGAGGATCGGGGACACGAGTCTCGCCCGGAAGCACTCACGAAGAGGCACAGGTTTCAGCAATTCTTCAAAATCTGAAATCTCCTTCAATCTTCCCCTTTTTGTAGAACTAGGGTTTCTTTTTGGATGGCCAAGATCAAAGGGAAATCAAGGGGGAATGGTGGGGATGTAATGGGCCAAAAAAGGAAAGGAAAAGAGAGAGAAATAAGGGGAAAAGAGAGAGAAGTTAGGGGACGAAAGAGGGGGCGGATTGGCTCGGTTTCCGCACGGGCAAGGGACGGAAAAGCCCTAATTGAAGCCCACATAGCCCTAATTGAAGCCCAATTGATGCCACATCATCAAATTTAAGTTATTTCGCCATCTAACCGTCGGTTTCGAGACATAATCTCGTCCGTCGGTGCCCCGCAAACACACGCACCCATAATTTCATTAATATCATGCTGAAACTCACCCGAGAAGACCCGGATTCAATCCGAAAAGCCCTCGGATGAGATCATGGACATCCCCCATGAACTGGGCAAGAACAGAAATAAAACTAAATGCTGAAATAAGGCCAAAAACAGGGAAAAATGGCTAAAACTGAAATAAATGACTGACAAACCCCAAATGGCTAATGTCATCCAAACATAAAAATAAAAATGACAGTAACTAAGATCTCTGGCGATGATCAGAAGATGCCGCGATGATCTGAAGGTGCTGATCAGGTCTTCATCAATCGCTTCCGCTGCGAAAAACTCGTCCTCGAGTTTACGCCGGAAGACATCGCCGGTAGCAGGAGGGAGACCACCACCGTGGGAAAGTCGCTGTGTCTGGATCTGATGATGAATTCCCAACAAGTGATGTCTCGGGCAGTCAACAACCTCTGGGCCCCTCGCGAAGAGAGTGCTGGCGTCGAGCGAGAGCCAGAAGCTACTGAAGTACATAAACAGAAGCACACGAGCGGTAGGTGGTCGGTCAGTCCCGACAAAGTCAAAGCGTGCAAGTGGCTCAGCTGTCTGAAGCTCCCCAACTGACTCTGACTGTAGCTGTGATGGAAACTCCGCGGAAGACGAAGGCTCTGCTGTAGGAAGAACGACAGGTGTCTCTGCTGTAGGAAGAACTGCAAGTGGAGGTGTCTCCTCTGTAAACTCTGTGAAAGGCAGGAGAAGCCTCTCTATAGTCACTACCGGAGAAAGGGGCTCCTCTGTAGGCACCGCTGAAGGTGGACGGAACTCCTCTGGAGTCACTGAAGGAGGAGGTGGCACCGCTGTAGGCACTGGAGAAGGCGGAAGGAACTCCTCTGTAGTCGCTGACGGAAGAGGTGGCTCCTCCGTAGGCATTGGCCGAGGAAGCTCCACAGGAGGCGGATGCTTCTCAAGTGGGGCCACTGGTGGAACCGGGTACTCCACAGGAGGTGGAGGCTCTGCTGGAGGTGGTGGCCTGCTGTATCGGGCAAGCCTCTGGTTCTGCTTCTCCCTCCATGCCAACTCATCCTCAATATCATCAAGTAAGAGCTGGGTTTCGATATATCTGATTTTCAAGGTTGGCACTGAAGGACTCCGTAAAACCCATTGAACAAAAGGTTTAGAAGATAGATCTAGGTCATGGGCTTGATCTCGAATCGAAAAGCAATATCTACGTTCCATCGAAGATCTCGGGAAAGGGTAGGACATGGCTCAAGAGATTTATATAGCCTGACAAATTGTTTATAGGTGTGGGTATCTAGTGGGTCAAGCGAATAAGGATGGGATCGGACGCGACGATAGGACATGGCGTCAGATACACGATGCAATCCTAACGCTAGACGTAAACCTAACACTAAATGCAAATCAAGCACGCAAGACGATGACCTATGCAAAATCAGCAAAGAAAAGATTAGGGTTTGCTGAAATTCAGCACTCAAAAGAAACCCGAACAGGTTCTTTCGAGCTCTGATACCAACTTGATGCAGGCACCCAAAAGGCACACTACAATCCTGAACCCTTTTAGGGTTTTCTTTGGTCAATAATTAGGGTTTAGTTATCAATATAGCGTCAAATGCCTCAAAAGGACAGCAACATCAATTATCTCACGTAGTAATAGAAAGTCTATGCAATCAACATGAAACGGGTTTCAGATTTAACAACAGAGATGCACTATTACCACAAAAACTAATTTCAGCATATATAAAATTCAATCACAGCAGAAGATATTAAAATTGCAAGACAGGCATGCATCAGATTTCATAAAGAAAGGGCTATGAATGCTTGCAGAGGTAACCGACAGACCAAAATATCAAATCAGATGACTAGGCACGATATTAGGCTTCAACTATCAGTGAAAAGACCGGTTATGGCTGCGATGCGGAGCGGAGGCAATGGAAATCGAATGAAAACTAAGCGGATGCGATGGGAGAATAAAGGAAAAGGATAGATACTGCCTGGGGTTTCCCGCCGTGGGTCGATTGCAAGGATGCGCCGATGATCCTGCACACGGAGCAAGGCCGGACGTCGGGAGAAGCCGGAACCTTCGGAAAACGAAGCCCAAAGCCTTCACGAGGCGAAGTCGTGGAATCGGCGAGGATCGGGGACACGAGTCTCGCCCGGAAGCACTCACGAAGAGGCACGAATTTCAGCAACTATCAAAATCTGATTTTTTCTTCTTCCTTCATCTTCTTGTAGAGTTAGGGTTTTGTTTCGATGGCTAGGATTAAAGACCAATTAGGGTTTGATGGTGGGGATTCAAAGGGTTAAAAAAGGCAATGAAAAGGGAGAAAAACAAGGGAGAGAAGAGAGAGAAGAGAGGACGGACGGTGGGGCCGGGGCTTCTTCCGCGCGGACAAGGAGGGGGGGGGGGGGGGGGCGTTCGGTTCACGGGAAAGGAAGGGGAGGGGGTGCGGTAATGCATGGGAAGGCCTATTGGGCTTAAGATAAGCCCAATAAGATTCTAATTGAAGCCCATAAGTGCCACGTCATCTAGATTATGTTATTTCGCCATCTAACCGTCGGTTTCGAGATCTAATCTCGTCCGTCGGTACCCCGCAAACACACGCACCCATAATTTTATTAATATAATGCTGCAACTCACCCGAGAAGACCCGGATTCAATCCGAAAAGCCCTCGGATGAGATCATGGACATCCCCCATGAATTGGGCAAAAACATAAATAAAACTGCATGCTGAAATAAGGCCAAAAACAGGGAAAAATGGCCAAAAACTGAAACAAATGACTAATAAGTCCCAAACGGATACGAACTGAAGGTGCTGATCAGGTCTTCATCAGTAGATGCCTCTTTTTTGGTTGCTAGACCAAAGTGGTCCGGGTATAGCGTTCTGAGAGACACTTCACCAATCCATATGTCCAACCAGAATCTTGTGTTGTTTTCACTATAGCCCACTATCTTTTTCCAGCACTTATGTGCCTCCCCCGCTTTGATGACCCCCTTCTAGAAGGATGGAACTTTTCTTGACTTCATGCTCCTCACCATGAGGGGTGAAAGCGTTTGAAATATCGATCTTTGATGACCTTGCACCAGTTGTTATCTTAGTCACACTCAAGTTTTCACCATCATTTCCCCAGCATGGTAACGTTTAAGTCTCATAGGTTGATTACCCCTAGGCCCCCTTGTCTTTTATTTTGCAAACCATGTCTCACCTCTTTAGAGCGTATGACCCTTCCAGTCCATGCCTTTCTAGAAGGAGAGCCTCCTTTTCTTGTCGACCTTCTGAATCACCCACTTTGTGAGGAAATAGAACGCTATGTAGGAAGTAGGGATTGAGCAGATGCCAGAGTTGACCAGGGTTAGCCTCCCTCCCATAGACAGATATTTACACTTCCAAACTGAAAGTTTCCGCTCCACTATATCAGTCAGCATATTCCAGTCGTCTACATCTTCCAACCTGGAGTCCGAGGTACTTGAGAGGCAGCATAGAGGTCCTGCAGTTCAAAAGGTTGGCTAGGAATTTCCCCTTCTCATTTTCTTGGCATCGGTAATATACGAATTTCTATGGGAAAACTTATTTGAACAGTGTTCCTTCTGAATTTCCCCATTATGTGTTCCTCCTGATGAGAAGAATTTCCCAGTTATGTATTCTCATGACAATGTTCTTTCTTCTGAGTCTCTTTTCATGCATGCCTTTCCTAATTTTTCTTGTGCGTGTATTTCTCTTTATGTGATGTGATCTTGGAGCTTTAAAGCTTCAAGCTGGCTCTAGCATGAGTTTATCCTTCTGTTCCGATGTTACTGTTGTTGTTTGGTTTCTTGATATGAGTGGTTTGTCTTCCATAAAGAATGATCTTGTGTGCGTCAAACAATCTTGACGATCACAGAGAGCTACATCTAAGTTCATTACCATCTTATTGAGTGCTAGTTCTTAGCTGTTTTGTATTGGTTTACGAGTTGGATTGATGATTATTCACTTACGTCATGTCCAACATTTAGTCCTAGCAACTGACCTTTTTCTCTCAGATCTCCTGGTTTTAATGTGTTAAGCTTTTGAAGTTTTAGAAGTTTAATGTTCAGCTTGGTGGTAAACCCCATAAAAACACAGAATTGAATCCATCTTCTTATGAACCTTTATTTTGTTTTCAGGAAATGGATGCTAGGCAAAGGCATGGTCTTATGGGTGCTCCAAGTTCCTCTGTGTCACCACAAAGTGATCATAATCTGGCTGGAAACATGCGTAACTATGGCATAAGGGCTGGTGGTATCTCTCGTCGTGGTTTGCGTGGCAATTTCATCCCTCCTATCAGATCTAATGGAGGGAATGCATGCAATATGATAACCTCAAGGGTTTCAGGGAAGTGCGATGATTCATCAGAAGATTCAACAAGAAGATGGTTGGTATCAGCAGACTATTCAATGGATTTGACCATTTACACTTCAAATTTATGCTTTTTTCCATTAAATTTATAATGTGTTCAGGTAATAAAAGGGGACATCGTTGATAAATAGCATACACAATTAGGCTACTTATGATAAATTACTTAATACTCAATATAAAGGTTAATTCTTATCCCATCCGCTGACGATTATTGAAAGATCAGAAGCCCCAATTCAGCTGTCTCACAAGTTGTTTGATTAGTGTGGCATGGTGAATGTTGTTCACCTTGTAATTATGGAAAATTTCCAACCTGATTTATCAATTATATTGATGTCAGCATGCTTGCTAAAATAAGGTGATATATGCAAGGTTCAAAATCTCCATTTCGGTCGAAATTTCGACCCTTTGGATATGGAAATATTTCGTGGAAATATTTCGACAGTGTGGAAATATTGTGATTTTATAGAAATGGTAGAACCATGGAAATATTAATTTTTTAATGAAATTTTTCAGTGAAACTCTGGATAATCATAAACCAGTATATATACACACTTTGGAACACTCAGATAGTATTTGTACCCTATCTAGGGGTTTTTGAGTTTCATATATCATGTATTCTATGTATTTGAGTTTGTGAGTCTTGTTTGGTCCTGTTTTGATCTACGTTTTTCTAATGGTTTTTAATCTTTTTTGTGGATAAAAATATTTTCAAAGTAAAGATTAGTTGATTGTTAAAATAATGCTTCAAACGATTTTGAAAATGGACTTAAAAAAAGAAAGTTATGCAAGTTTCAACTCGTGCAAAAATTACGTTGAAATGCGAAACACTGTTTTTTTTACTAAGTCTGAAAAAAAGAGTTTTTATATAGGAAAGTTTTTATTCATTCAAAATTTCCTTTGACGGACCATGGTTTGCTAGATGTACTTGTAGTTCTACATCTTGTGGAATTTTTTGAGCTAAAAAGGAGTTGATTTAACCACTTTTCTCAACATGGGAATTTTATAAAAAACCGGAAAAACTGTTTTCTCTTACTATAATTGAAAGTATACTTTTTGATTCCTTTGATTTTTTTGAGCTCTAATAGATGAAGCCTAACTTTGGGCTGAAGATACTTGAGTTCCTGTAGCCTGAAAAATATGGAAGAGTCACTGGAAGCTCTCCACATAATGCTCCAAATGTAGAGGAAGTGGTAGTAAAGAAGGTGTGGGCAAGAGGATTGAGGTTCGAAGCAAGATGAATGATATAAGTAAATGAAAACATGACTAGTGCTGATTTGCACTAGTTCAGGGTAAATATGGTAGGGAAAAGAGATACTTACGGAGAGATGAAAGAGGAAGAAGCAAGGACGAATGCTCGAGTAACGGTTGAGGATTCCACGCTCCAAGCGCTCTCCACGAAGGGTTTCTTCACCAATATTCAGATCTGGAATTTCTGTAGAAAACAGAGACTTTATCCTCTCAAAAGGGGTGGAATTAGGGTTTAATCATAGTCCTTAGATGGGGAATGATTGGCCATTGGATGCTCCCAAGAAATAAGGAAAGAAATGAAGAGAGATAAAGAGAAGAGAGAGAATGGCAAGGAGGGGAAGGAGCACTCTTCCCACGGATTGCAACTGACCTGAGTACCCCATCCGTACACCGTACGGCTAGGAGAGACAAAAGGGGCAGCAAGTAGGGTTTTCGCCTCCCTCGAGTCTCGTTCGATGCATCCGATCCATACATCCTTAATCCAGGTGATCCCATCCCTTGAATCTGCCTTAAATTATATTTGATATGATCAATTGGATGAATCCATTTAACGTGTCTTATTAATTTCAATAATTAACCAACTAACTTAAATTAGGCTAACAACCTAACACACAAATAATATGGTGCAAACATCTCCCGCACTTAGGCTTAACCCAAAATATAAATGCAAATAACTCAAGATCCGTAGATTGGATTGACTCGAAACACAAACCAAAGTGATCGCTATCAAATAAGGAACATGATAAGCTAAAGCGCAACATCATCTGATGCCTCAAAATCCATGCAGAAATGAAAACAGTGCTAAACTATCGTGAATGCATCATATATGATTCAGATTTATAAGAATTCATGAACCAAATATGTTATCATGTTTGTTTTTTTGCTAATCTTGTTAAATGCGTGCCTCTTCAATGGCGACTTATTAATGTATGATCTAGTAGGATCACCTGGATCTCAGACAGGTCTAGATTGGGTTTTGGGTGCATTGTTAGAACCACTGGACCTTTTCTCACTTTTCCATACTTTTGTAAGACATGACTTTTTCATATGGTGTATGTTTTCGATGGGTCAGGTGCCAAATGAGCTCGATGAGCCCTAGCTGCACTACAACCTTTATTGAGCAGAAATCCATCCCCATGCTTTCAAATTGGTTTAGCCTTCATTTGCTGGCCTGAAATTCTGGCTCACTCTTACACTAAGGTTTGGAATGGTTGTGTATCTTCATTGAGAAGGAATTTGAGAAGGTTCCATAAGGCAAAACCGACATTCACCATCTACCACAACATGTTTATACGGTTTACTATTTCTAGTAAGATTTGTTCTTTAATACGAGGAAACTGACTCCAATCAGGAGTGGTATGTAGCTTACTAGAAGAATAGTGCCTTCATGCAATTGTTTTGTACACAGATTTTTTGTTATGAAAGGATAAAGGGAGAACCTTATGTGGGTGCGGTTTTTTTGGGGAGACCATGCCCACAAGAAAGGTCGCCTCCTTCCTTGGAATTGGAGACTTCGGACTCCTCTCCTCTGCCTCGGGCGAGCGGGTTGAGATGAGAATGATGCTCTGAGAGTTTTGACTCCGTGGAGTTCGGATACCTGATGAGCAACCTTGGACTCGAGCGTGGGATACAAGAAGATCTGGCCCCCTAGAATGGGTGGCACGGGCACCAGGGAGTTCTTCCTGTTCAAGGTATAGGGTGGCACCTAATTTCTAGTTCTTTTCTGTTTTTTTTTGGTGTTACAGATATTCGAGTTTCTGGACTTGAAAGAAACAATTCCTTCTCTCTCATTGGATAAATGAGTGCATGTGTGTTTGTGTTATGTTTATGTATGTATGTATAAACATTTGATGAAAAGGTTGCATGCATTTGCTTGTACATGTAGATTGATGGATGCATGCTTGATTATATGGATTAATGGATGAACATATGTATAGATTGATGAATGTGCTCGGTTTTATGGATAGAATGCATGTGTTTGGCATTTAAAAATTGTATATATTAATCAATGAACTTTTGAATCATATGTTCATATGTTGTAAGTTACTAATGTTTGATATAACTATCTAAATGCATGCAACCTTGTCATCAACCAGATACTATCATAATCTTGACAACAGCCTAAAGTTTTTTATTGCAGTTAAAACTAACAACCCCTAAATATGAGTGGTTAACACAGATGAGCTGGTAATGAACAAGCTGCCTAGGAAGCTGTGGATAGACAATGACTTAAAATCATACTCCAATGCTATTACAGATCTCTATAAAAAGTACTTTATTAAGAACTATGTAATTATGAGACAAAAAATGTGTCTCAACTGGTATTCTTTACTATTATTCGGCGAGGTAGCTTATTATCCTTTTGGGATAGATACCCAATTTGTCAACTCATTTAATTTTTAAACTTTTTCTAGAGTCAAGGTTATTCACACCCCCATCTCTCTCCAATGTGCCTCATTTTTTCTTTTCTGTTTTAATGAAATGCTTCATTATAAAAAGAGAGAAACCATTCATGTGCAAAACCATATCTTGTAATGTTGATGATGCCAATTCTTTGCTATTTTTCAGTATTCTCACTGTTCATGAATCTCCTGAATTGCCTCACCAACTTTTACATATTGACACATACACAAAGACATGCGTGCTGTTACAAATGTGTGCACAACACATCCAAAAAAACGTGGGTTTGGCACATGGACACACCTTGAAAAGAAAGTCATCAAACTCATAGACTAAAATGGACATCCTTAGGATGAATTCGTTTGCTCTCGTTGTACTAAACTATTTTTTGAATAGAAATACTGAAGAACTTAATCGATCTTTCAGTTTGATGTATTTGAGTATATCTAAATATACATGTGAAAACAACATCTAAAAAATATTCATGTATAAGTATATCTTTGGCGGTTGATTGCTGTATGTCTGAGTGAAGTGGCCTACATAATCTTGCATTACTATTAAATGTCTCCATTCAATGTAGCCTTTCAAGTTTTTCCCTTTTTTCTTTAACTCTTATGTTTTCATGTCAGTGTGGAAATGTTGTGTGGCCCTGATGGTGAGCTTCCTGAAAAGTTAAGGAATCTTGAACCTCGCCTTATCGAACATGTCAGTAATGAGATAATGGAGAAGGACCCAAATGTTCGGTGGAATGACATTGGTATATTCGGGCAATTTAGGAAAAAAATTTCTTCTGATTTCTTGAAATCTTATTTTTCATTAAATAACTTAGTCTAAGATACTTCATTATTTACCCCGTTGTTTAGCTGGCTTGGAGCACGCCAAGAAGTGTGTGACAGAGATGGTTATATGGCCTCTATTACGCCCTGATATATTTCGTGGGTGTCGTTCCCCAGGAAAAGGTCTGCTTCTATTTGGTCCTCCAGTAAGTACCTTTACTTTTGAATTATAGAAGGATACCCTAGCATTACTAATTCATATTTTAGTGAGTGACCTTATTTTCCGTATGTACCTTAGGGAACAGGTAAAACAATGATTGGGAAAGCCATTGCTGGAGAGGCGAAAGCAACGTTTTTCTACATATCTGCAAGTTCATTGACAAGCAAGTGGGTATGATACTGTGACCACTCTCTATTTTATGTTTTGTGAATGGTAAATGGAAGCACATTCTTTGAACTTCTTTGTAATATCTAGGAGATACAGATATTTGTCTTGGTCGAACAGACACAAAATTTAAAAAGATCAATTCTTAAAATACCTTATACAGCCCTGCTTCTGTGATATGTGGAACAACATATCTATGCAGATGCAAAATAAGAATATGCAACATGCAACTGTTGATCTACACTAAGTAAATTGCATGGCATAAAAAAATGAATGAGGTGTCGCGGAAGACTAATATTTTATTTCCTGCTGACTGCAGCAAGATGCAACAACCATGGAGGCATTAGTTAGGTATTATGCTTCTTTATGCAGGCTATTTTGTTGTGGTCACCATAGACAACGGCATTCATAGTGACACGGATGCAAGCTGGGACACAACATCATTCTCCAAGTCTTATCCTCTCATGATGGGGCTGACTATAGGGATGACCGACAAGAATTTTCTGACTGGCTATCAACTTGACTTCAACTCTCTGCTATTGGTGCCAAAAACCTAATTAATACAACTTGGCAAGAGCTTATCTGTAGAACTTTTTTATTTTTCTTCTTCTTCCATAACCGTCCTTTCTTTTTTTGTAATAAGCAGGTAGGGGTCTAGGCCTCCCCTGCCCCCTCCCCCCCCCCCCCCCCCCCCCCCGCCCCGCCCCGCGCGCCCGCGCGCGCGACTATGAGGTATTTATAAAAAAAAAACTAACTAAACGTAACTTGGCAAGAGAGGGGCATATGCCAAGAAACCAAAAATTTATTTGGTGGGGTTAGGGAGACCTACCATGTTGGTTATGCTGTTTAAGCTCATGCAACCTGGGAGCAACTTTCGAGTGTTCCCCTAGACCAGGAAAGAGTCTAGACGGAGAGCGTAGAGGCATAGATTTGGAATAGGGAACTACGTTCATATATGTGGCATAAATTATAAGCCTGAGAGCTTTAATGAAACAACATTCTCATGGCCTAATCAGATGGGACACAACGAAGTTTTAAAATAAGGCATTGTGAGACAGATGTTATGAATCAATATGGTGTTAACATGTGTTTGTTGATCAGTGTTACTAGGAAAGCAAAAACAAAAAGGAAAAATTCATAGTTACATACTTACATAGTAAGAGATTCATCTATCCTTAAGTAATAGCCTAAAAAGCACTGACACTGGTACGGGGACACGGGTACGACACAACATACACGACAAATCCTAAAAAAAGAGGACACTGGTACGATGAGGACACAACAAAATAAATTAATATTTTTATTTATATTTTATGTGTGTTTATAATTCATATATATATTTCAATAACCGAAAAAACCCCATAAAAAACAACTAAAATAAAAATTTAATGCATACTGAATCGCAACCGTTAGTTACACCCAGCCCGAGTAGTGAATCACACACATTTCTAAATGACATGGAAAAGAACGGCTGTGTTTTAGTTTTGGCTTCAACTTATTTGAAACCTCAGAGGGTCAGATAGGTTAAAGCCAAAACTGAATCGTAATCGTTTGTTACAACTAGTTTGACAGGTGAATCACACTCGGGCCCAAATGGCATGCAAAAGAACGGCCACGATTCAGTTTTGGCTTTAACCTATCTAATTCTATGAGGTTATAACCTCATAGGATCAGATAGGTTGAAGCCAAAACTGAATCACAACAACCCGTGACCCGACCCTATATCGAACAACCCATCAACCCGCCGTGTCCCACTTGTGTTCGGTGCATGTCCAGCTCCCAGAAGCACGTGAGACATGACACATGCGTATTCGTGTCCGACACGTGTCTGATATGGGTACAGGGGGCCTGGGGAAGCGTCCGTGCTTCCTAAGTAATAGCACATCAAGATGAACATCCAACTTCATGATCTCCATAAGACCTCACTATCGATGGCTTGGGCGCCACATTTAGACACATTTTCTATTCCATTAAGTTAATCCAATTACTCCTTATAAACTACAATATGCCAAATGCCAATGCATCGGTGATAATAATATTTGTTGATATTATGTCAGTTGACAAGAAACCTAGATTTTATGAACTTACATAGTTGAACTTGAGAACCACTGCAATGGCATCGATATCGGAGTCGAACGTAAGGCAAATATTGACTTAAAGATGTGTGTCTACCAAATATAGGTAGGACTTGCATATTTGTTAAGTTTGTGCTGCATGATGGCTACATACTAGATAGATATCAAGAGATTAGTATTGATTAATTATATTTATTTAATTAATACCGATCCATGAAGACCAGGGCACTAGATTCGATGAGTATGTGAACCAGATGGGTTGCAGTCCCACAATAGAGTTCTATTTCTGATTAGAGAAAGTAAGAACTTCCCAGGTTAAGGCTTCCCGATTTTAAGTAGAGAGTATTTTAGTAAGCATCATGGATTTAAAAGAAATTAATCTATGCTCGATAGGGTTATTAGTGATGGCATATGCTCATGTATTATTTAGGATCTATTCAAGCCGACAACATGATGGCAAAGAAATTAGTTCTAGGGTTTTTGATTCATGGAAAGGATGAAAGAATTCCTGAATGTGAGGATTTTGAGTACCTCACAATTCACAGAATTAGATCGAAACAACTGGGATCTCGCTAAACAATCGGCTCGCTAAATCTGATTAGAGACGGATCAGATTTTGAAGTAGAAAAACCCTAAAAGAGTTCGTCTATTTGCTTGTACGCCTCCTCTACGATTTGTCTAGCTTCTACCTTGAACCTCTTCTAATCCACCTCTATCTCCACCACAATATCCCTCCCTTCTCCCATCAAGTGCAGATTTTGCACTTGAATCATCATTATTATCTCCTCCGGTTTCTTTCCCCACTCTTCTTATACCCGGTTTCTATCCCCGCATATTCCTCTCACAAGTGGTGTTCTACGAGACTTCCCGGCATGATCCAATATTCTCTGAGGTACTTCTTCGATCGGGCATCAAGATCCAAGGCAAAGACCTTTTCTTTCACACTTGGGCCTTCTCTTTGTGGTTTCATGAGACTTTTCCGTCGCTTGATCAGGCTAGTTCTTTGTTTTGGTACATCTCCGAACTCTTTCTGGATGATGTAAAAATCGTTATGCTTGCTGCGATTAGTTTATTGTAATTCAGTTTGCATATGTTCAATTGTTCATGCCGTACAATAGTATCTTGAATACTGTGATGAATACCAGGTTACTTTGAGGGAAAGTCTAAAGTTATCAATTTGCTGAAATTTCTTTCTTTATGAGCTGAAATTGATCTTAAAACAATTAAAAGTCAGCAGGTTAATTCTGCAGATTAAATAAATTTTATTCTCACGAAACACACACATATGTTGTTTGTCTTAGGGCACACCTAGGTGCATCAATGAGTACTTGGACGACACAAGGACCTACAAATCAAGAACTTGTTTTTAGTCACAAGTTTTGTTAACCAAGAGAGGAACCATACTATGATTTCAATCTCCCCCTTTGGCACAACTTTGAGACAAAAACATACACCTGAGAGATCCATTCAGGAGGAGTGATATGACATGGCTATCTCCTTATCAGCTCAGCCTCCTTGGATGCTCAGATCTCAAAAACAGAAATTACATATATCCAATGACATTCATAACAACCTAGACTCTAAGTCAACAAACAAAGTCCAGCACTTGTTACCTGCATACTACCCAAACACATCAGCACTCCTCATTCCTCCATGCAAAAAATGTTAGCTTCGTACGTGTAACCATAGTCAAATGAGGAATAAGCAAATGTAAGTACAATTGTACAATAAGGATATTTCACACAAGCATTAAACACTCAAAACTCTCCCCCACCATATGATACTCTAGGTATCATATGTACCTCCTCAGTGTTCCTAAACACAATGTCATACACTTATAAAAATATCAACACATGACATGTGTAAAGGTGGCCCTTTCGTTGGTCAACATTCAAAACATATTGATAGTCAATCACCAGGCAAGTTAATTATATGAACAACACGTTTAAATCGTATATGTGCCGTACAAGAGTAGAAGACCTATATGTGGACAAATATGAACCTTTTCTTTTTAGCATTTACCTTTTTCTTTTTTAGTTCATCACTCACATATGCTCAGGATGACTTGCCCATGTAGCAAGCAGAAGATCGACAATTCTCGCCCAAAGACATGGTGTCAGGTATCGAGACTCCCCTACGGATCTCTGCTCGAGTTCATCATCTTTGAGATCTTTTCAGCTCTTTATAGGATCAATCCATGGAGCGAAGAGCCAACGGTAGCTATGAGTCAGATGGCTATGTGTACTAGGCACAAAGGCCCCTCAGGTTGATTCTCGAGATGACCTATACACACTCCTCATTTTTTTTCGTCCAGATATAGATAGACCACCTAGCTGTAGCAATACAATAATGAAGTTCAAAACATAACTGCCAAGTGAAGAGTTAGGTTGGATAAAAAAATTGAGAGAGTAACTACAAACAAAGTGCAATTGTGCAGTCAGAGGTGTCAACTGATACATGACAACACTAACCGTAGCAACATAGATTTTTGGTCGATATATACAGAATTTGTGTTGCCATCAAACTATGTCCAAAACATCCTAGTGATCAAAGACTTAATAATTAACAAGCAGTCTATAGTCTAACCATCACTAAGAAAATGACCTTGTGTGCACATTATCAAGTATGCCATGTCTGGATTAATCAAACACATTCAAGCAAATCTGAACAGGGAAATGTATGCTCCATGTTGCAACAAAAAAAAATACAAACACACAATAGAAACCTACATGCATGATGCAACATTCAACCCAAAAATAAAAGCAAGCATGTATGATGACTAATAACTGTACTCAGTCAGGCATGGGTCGGGAAGCATGAGTGCATGACCAAAGAAGATTCCCACCCAAATGCAAAAAAGGATGTTATTTGAAGTAAGGCATCCTAGGGTGTGGTTGCTTTAGGTAGTCTCCATGACGGTTAGCAAGAAAGTATCCAATTCATCCTTTTGCACCTCAAAAGAAGTTACTTTCGTAGGGATGGCAATGGTGTGGTTTTGGTTTCTAGAGCTACACAACATTTCAGATACGGACCAAGCAGGAGATCCTCCTGATCGGCGATCCACCATTGGTTTCTGTGTTTTCTTAGGTCACTCGCTCATCACTTGGTGAAGTAAGGAGCAGAATATCATTTTTTGCTCCAGTACCGAGGCCAAGTATCGTGCTCTAGCACAGAATGGTTGTGAAATCGTTTGGTTGTGTCGTCTACTCGGTGATATGTGTGTTCAACTTACCTTGTTGACTCCTCTCTAATGTGACAACCAGAGTGCTATTTAAATTGCTAGCAATCTGGTGTTCCATGAGTGCACAAAGCACATCAAGGTTGATTGTAACTTCATGCAACATTGCTACATGGACTCCACCCTCTCTTACGTATGTACTTTCTACTACTTTAAGAAGAGACAAACTATTCAGTAGTTTCGGGACCTACTTAGCAAACTCTTCTTGTATGATCCACCTTGAGTTCGAGGGACGGTTAGAGTGTATATGCTCTTTTCTTTAGGTTAGTCTCTTATTTGGGGTATGTTCACCTTGGGTGATCCCATCTATTTTACATTCAATATAGGGCCATTCCCCTCATTGAGTGAGATATTCTATTTAATCCCAACATCCTCTCTCTTCTTCAATGCCTATCATGAAGGCATCCCCTTTATTGTTGGTGATTGGCACAATCGTGTAACTTGAAGTAACGATTTCTCCAACTCCTTTCACATTGGACTAGCCACTAGCATGGACATACTAATTGTTCTCCACATGTTAGTATACAAGCTCGCTTAATAGGAGAACAACTACTGCTGCCTTTTTAGATCCTATGTTTGCATTCTTTGATGCATTTGATATTTACTGTTTCACTGTAGATTGGCGAGGGTGAAAAATTAGTGCGGGCACTTTTTGGGGTTGCCAGTTGTCGCCAGCCTGCTGTGATATTTGTGGATGAAGTGGACTCTCTCCTATCTCAGGTATTCGCTGTCAAGTAATCTTTTCGAGTCTCAGTGACAAAGTTGATCATGCCTAATAAATGACGCCTGTGAGTGCAGCGCAAATCAGATGGTGAACATGAATCAAGTAGGAGACTTAAGACACAATTTTTGATTGAAATGGAAGGCTTCGACAGCGGAAATGAGCAAATTTTACTTATAGGTAACTAATGAACTATAACATGTTCTTCCTAATTTTTCTTTTAGATATCAGTAAGGATAAATCTACTGTAGAAATTTCTAACATAATGGTTCATCGGGTGCTAGGGTCAGTCTCTTTGGGGTTTGTTATTCATTATAGAATAATATTTACATTTTGCAGTCTTATATTATTTGTGCAATGGTAAGCCAGTCTTTCTGTTTAATAATCCTCTCATTGCCAATAGTGGAGATTAACTGGAAAGAAGAGATATGGAGTGATTAAATACTGTTAGTCAATAATTATTGCTATTTTGTTGGTAATAACTTTATTTGTCATTGGTTCCACATGAAAAAATCTAGGAGCTACCAATAGACCTCAGGAGCTCGATGAGGCAGCACGCAGGCGACTTACAAAGAGACTATATATACCTCTACCTTCCTCAGGTGAGCTTTAACTTAGTTTCTTTGTTTTGGAATACCGGGAACACGTTTAAGTCACTGCTCCATTGGTGATGAAGAAGCAAGAGCCTGGATTGTGCGGAATCTTTTGGAGAAGGATGGGTTGTTCAAGCTTTCGGAGGAGGATACTGTTTCCATATGCAAGCTAACGGAAGGTAATTACCAAACACTCATTCCACTATCAGTGAGATAATGTGGGGTGGATTGCGCAAAAGATTATTTCACTAAATGATTTCATACACTCCTTCTAATTATATGCAAAAGATTATTTTACTTAATGATTTTATACACCCCCTTTAATTAAAGGGGGACTAAGTGAAAACCCCTTTTTAGGAGATGGTTTTGAGCTCCAGTCCCGACAAGGTGTCCGTTTGAGCTCCAACCCCTCTCGAAAAGACATGTTTTACAACAAGTCTTTGTTGACTTTTCAACCCCTTCACTAAAATGCCCTTCCATTACCAACCGAGTATCAATTCGGGCAGCAGAGTATCAATTCGACTACTACAGTGATTTCACTGTTGCTACAGTGAAATCACTCCCAATTGAATTGTTACTATACTACAATGAAATCACCGTAGCGGATTAGTAGTTCGGTTGGGAGTATCAATTCGGGCAGCAGAGTATCAGTTCGGTTGCTACAATGATTTCACTTTTGGAACTCTTTTACCTGAAACTTATCACCATGTATCTTTATTACAAACTCATCAGCCCTTTTTAATTTACAATTGTATTCTAATTGTGAATCACTTTTGGAATGTTGTTTCCCTTTGGCTCTTTGGCTTATTTGTGCCACAGAGATAAAAGCAAGTTTATAGCAAAACTTGTCCTCTAACCCTTCATCTAGACTCTTTCCTAGCTTATAGGAACCTTGGAGGGTTACTCCCAGGTTGCACAATCTTAAACTGTGACCAACCACGTAATCTGGCTACCTGCCAATGGTCGTCTAGGTTTCTTCCCAACTTGCTTCGGTCGGTTTTCAGCACCAACCCTAGAGGGTTGACATCAGGTTGATTGTTTTTTGTGGAGCATTCTTAGAGTCGAGCTCCATAGTCGACACCGATTTAATGCGATAAGTCTGCAATAGTGATGAAGACGGTTTCAATCAATGATCACTGTCTGCCTCTTCAGGTTACTCGGGTTCGGACATGAAGAATCTAGTGAAAGATGCATCGATGGGGCCGCTGAGAGAAGCACTGAGGCAGGGCGTTGAGATTACCAAGCTAAAAAAGGAGGACATGCGACCAGTTACTCTTCAGGTATGATGTTTTGCATGAAATCTTATGTCACTTGGGATGCAACTGTACTGTCTGAGCAATCTAAACATGTTCTCTCTCTCTCTCTCTCTCTCTCTCTCTCTCTCTCTCTCTCTCTCTCTCTCTCTTGTAGGACTTTGAGGATGCATTGCAGGAGGTGAGGCCATCTGTTTCCTTGAACGAGTTGGGTACTTACGAGGAGTGGAACCGGCAATTTGGGAGCTTATCAATCTAATAATCTGCCGGTCTGATTCTACATCCGAGGGATGATTCTCATTTAAGAAGATTAAGCTCCATCATCTGAGTCCGGTCGAAGTTTAATGACGCCAGCGATTCGGAAATATGCACTCCGGCTAGAACAAGCTCTGAAGTCGAGGGTGGTGTCATACTGAAGTTGGAGAAGAGACGGGACGAGGCCGATCGATCGGTCGGCCTAATGTTCTATACAAGCTTTTATGAACAATATATTGTAATGTTAGCCCATGAAATGGCCAGTGAGATTTTTCGACAAACCTTGATCTATGTTTCAATGTGGCAAGGAGACAAACTTCAGTGCACTGATTTTATAGAACATCCATTGGAGAACTGAATGGACAACTTTATTGTTGCCCTCATCCTACGGCACCACTCACAGTGGATCATGGATGTACCCTCATTAGGGGGGCTATGGGTTGGGTCGGGTTTGTGTCGGGTCTAGTTTCGGGTCGTGTCCAAAACCCTTAGACCCGGACACGACCCGTTTAACTAATCATGTCTAGACCCTAAATCCATACCCGACCCGCTTATAAACAGGTAGACCCGATAAGGCCAGTTTACCACGAGGGTCTATTTAGTTGACCCAATCCGACCTGACCCGATAAGACCCATTGGTACGACATACTACAGTATTGGATTGCAGGTAGACCTGACCCGACACGACCTGTTGAATTTTAAACAGGTCTTCTCGGGTCTACCGTGTCCAGATCCTAAACCCAGACCCGACCCATTTATTAAATGGATCTATCTTGTCGACCCGTTTACGACCCAAACCCGTTTAACCCAGATCCATACCCACTAACTTCGTGCCGGGTCTGCCATGTTGGGTCCAGAATTGCCAGCCCTAACCCTCAGTTGACCCTAGTTCAATTCCATGGATGATATTCCTTCATCTTTTATCAGAATGAAAACTTTTCGACATGGTGCAGAAGCATGTCGAGTTCAAGTCAATTTTGAGTGAAGCCCACTCCATGCAATCCTTTCTATGAGACTTGAACAATGCGGTGTCAAATCATGTCTAGTCCAAGTTGTCATAGTGTAATCGATCTAGCTGTAAGTAGGGCTAGCAATGGGCCTGAATCCAGATCAGGCTCGATTGAGCCCGACCTATCTGGAACAGGTTTGGACAGATATCCCAAACATTATATATAGGCTTTTGGCTTACAGTTTTGGCCCAAAACCAAAACAGGTTGGTCCTGGGCTTGTATAGGTATAGCCCGAACCTGGCCCATTTTTATAGGTAGGGTCAAGTCTACCTGACATATCTTTTTTTTTTTTTTTGAGAAATCCCTCTGAGAGAGGGAGGGTTAGGCATAGACCCCAACTTGTAGATTAAAAGCTAAAGTAAAACAAGAAGGAAGAGAGCGATCAAGCGATCGGAAAGGGAAAGAAGTACAAGCACCCTAAAAAAAAGGGTGAGAAAAATTAAGCCACAATCATTGCGTTCCGGCTAGAAACCAACGGAAACCAGGCTTCAACCAGCGCCCCGATCTTGCGCAACGTAACCACCCAAAACGATTCCTTCCCCGAGAAAATCCTACTATTCCTCTCAATCCAGATAGACCAAAGAGTCGCCACAACCAAAAGATCCCAACCGGCCCGTCGCTCTTTGGAGATGGCTCGCCTCCACCAAGTAGTCTACAGGGAGAGAGCGAAGAAGGAATGTCAGGGAAGCCTAGCTTCCCCTGAAAGAAATCCCAAATCCACTTGGCGAATGGACAAGATAAAAACAGGTGGTCCACATCCTCGTTAGCCGAGCCACATATCAGGCAATCCAGATCGATAATGGGGATATTCCGCTTCACCAAGTTCTCATTGGTAAGGATTTTGTTGTTGACGGTCAGCCAAGAGAAAACTATCGTTTTCAAAGGTGCCCTACACCGCCAAAGGTGCTTTGCCATGGGACATCTCCTTCCACCGTTATTGAGGAAGCGGTAAAAAGAACGGACAGAGAACCTCCCCAAACTATGCCACAGCCAAGCCACCCTGTCCGACTGGTTGGAGAGGGAGATGTTTGCTAAAAGCACCTCCAACTGCACTACCTACTGATGAGCCTCCCATGAATGCAGTCTTCTGAATTTGATGAACCAGCGCCCACTCCTTCCCCGTAGATAGGCAGAACGAACAGTCCCTGCCTTAAAGCGTGCCTGAGAATAAGCGTCAGGTAGCAAAGTCCGAAGAGGGCACTCACCGAGCCAAATATCATCCCAAAATCTCGTTGATCGACCATCCCCGATAACGGTGTTGGTCCCGCACTTGTAAACTTCCTGGACCTTCGACAGGCCCTTCCAGAAGGATGAAATTTTCCCTGAGCGTCTACCCTGCACCTGCAGCATGGAAGGCCTTTTGAAGTAGCGACCCTTGACGACTCGTGCCCAATTGTCTCACGGGCAGGACTATAGGTGCCACCGCCCCTTTCCTATCATTGCAACGTTGAAGTCCCTGAGATTGAGAAACCCCAATCCTCCTTGCTCCTTGGATTTGCACACTTGTCCCCAGTTCATAAGCGGAATCGCAATCCTACCTGGAGCGTTACCCTTTCACAGGAAGTCCCGACGAACCTTGTCGATTCGTTGCATCACCCATTCAGGCAAGTAGAAAAAGGACACATAGTAGATAGCACCGAGTTCACCATAGTAAGCCGCCCACCCAAGGATAGACAGGATGTCTTCCAGGGTGTCAACTTACGTGTAAATTTGTCCAGATGTGCTTCCCAATCCTCTCGCCTCAAGGCTCGTCTTGCTAACGTCAGGCCCAAATACTTCATCGGCCACTTTCCCTTCTGACAATTAAGAAGATCCGCCAACCTATCCCCTTGATCGGGTCTCCACCACGATAGAAAACCATAGTTTTTGAGAAATCGATAGAAAGCCCGGACGCTTGTTCGAAGGAGTAGAGAAGACCCTTCACCACAATAGCTTGAGCCTCGCCCGACCTGAAAAAGAGCAGAGTGTCATTCGCAAATTGGAGGTGTGAAACCTCCCAAGTAGGATCTCCAAGTAGTTGAAGACAACCGCTCAACCGAGCCCTAGCTAACACGTCATCAAGGATGTCCTTTGCAAGAATGAAAAGCAGCGGGGACAAAGGACACCCTTGCTTAATCCCTCTCTTCATCTTGAAGTGCTCGCCACTCTCGCCACTTGACGTATCTAGGAATTGACTTTTTACTATCCGGGGAAACAATGAAGATATATTAGAATAAATCTTGGGAGTTTCGAATCATCATTACTAACTTACAACACAATTTATAAAATAATAACATGTATATTTGTAGAACAAGAAAAATATTATAACAAGCTCGATTAATGCCAAATAATTTCATCAAAGATAGTTGTTCATTGAAGATTTAAGGCTCTTAGACCAGGGCACGACCTAGGCCCGAATTATTGATATGAACTTGGACTTGGGCCTTTTGTTAAAGGCTGATACAGGGCCTGACCGAAGAAAAAAAATGGGCTTGGACCCGAGCCCCGATTTGGTTGAGTCCAACCCAGGACCAGCCCATTGTCAGTCGTACCTGTAAGATTTAAACTATTTATCAAACAAGAGAGACTATAGTAGGGCTGACAATTTTGGACCCGACACGAAGTTAGCGGGTTTGGGTCAGGGTTAAACAGGTTCGGGTCATAAACGGGTTAACACGGTAGATCCGTTTAATAAACGGGTCAGGTTCGGGTTTAGGGTCAGGACACGGTAGACCCGGGAAGACTCGTTTAAAATTCAACAGGTCGTGTCGGGTCGGGTCTACCCGCAATCCGATACTATAATATATAGTACCGGCGGGTCTATCAAGTCAGGTCTGGTCGAGTCGGATTGGGTCAGATCGGGTCAAATGAATAGACTCGTATGGTAAACGGGTTTAACGGGTTTTATCGGGTCCACCCATTTATAAGAGGGTCACGTACGGATTTAGGATCTAGACACGTCCGGGTCTAGGGGTTTTGGACACGACCCGAAACTAGACACGACACGAACCCGACCCGACCGGACCCATTGCCACCCCTAGATTATAGTAAACATGTTTGACTTGCATTCTCCTAGAAAACTTTAGGTGGAAAATTTTGGTTTGGCAAGGGGGTCCACTATCATCATGTATGTACTAATGTGAGGAATCTCCATGATAGAGTAGCTTTTAATCAATTGATTGGAGTTCAAGGACTCAAAATAGTTGTCCCAAATCACCGAATCACCGCGGTTCGGGGTCCGCCATCGACACCTATCTCCATCAGTTTAATGACCCGGCCCTTATGATGGGACTCCCCTGGGGTTCACCCGGTGCCCTGTAGATCTCAACAATCAGGAGCCATCCATTTTTGGACGGGAATAGCAGGTGTCAATGGTGGGACCCCGAACCACGGTGATACCATGGTTCGGGGCGATTAAGTTAAGAGATTTAATTGGAGTTTCTCCAAGAGATAGCTCCCTCTCATCTTGAAAAGAGTTTATTGCATCTTGCATCCCGCAAAACTGCAATTGAATAACGACCATTTTGACCTAGCTGATTTTGATTGATTAATGAGTTATGCCAGAACCTAGCCGATTTTGACCAATTACAATGTTGTTATTTGGTTTAAAATAAAGGGCAAATTACAAAAACCACCCCTAAACTATACACTGCATTTCATATTGGTCCTTCAACTTTTTTTTTGAACAATATGATCTCTTAACTATGCTCAATCTACATTTAGCCCCCTCTATCAATTTTTTATCCCAAAAATACCCTTAACAATTTTTAATAAGACTCAAAATCGTTTTAGAATATTTAACTTATGCTTACTAGGACAAACTAGGACAAGGGTTTTTTCTGAATAAAAGTTGATAGAGGGGGCTAAATACAGACAGAGCATAGTTCAGGGGTCTAGTTGTCTAAAAAAAAAGTTCAGGGACCAATATGAAATGAGGTTTATAGTTCTGGAGAGGTTTTTGTAATTTTTCCTAATATAAATTATAGTAAACATGAGGCTGGCATTTACCGAAACATAGCCTTAACTTTTCACCTACTTTTCTCGACTTGATCTTTAGAGCACTAACCCTAGGCAAAAGGTACCTTTGTGATCTTGATCCTAGGTACATAGTATGTCTCATGTCCTTCATGTTAAAAACTTTGATAGGAAATGATTCATATTATGGAGCAAGTGGATGCCATTGCTTGCGAGAAGAACATCATTGATGCAGAGTATGAGTATGACAATCTCACTCCCACTTACCTTAAGTTATGTTCATGTATCTGCAACATTCCCCTTACAACCCAATATTGGAAACAACCGTATTAAAACTTAAGGTATACTTGTCTCGATGCTTGCTTGAATCCATAGATGGACTTCCTAAGATGGCCTATGAGTTGGTTTTTTTTCTGATTGAAAGCTTAATTTCCAATTTAGCATCGGTACTTTGATGACTAAACAAGATCCTAAACATAACTCTTACCCATGGATCATTTCCTTTATCAGTTTTACCCGACCCAAGTTGCACCCTTAACTAATGGCACCACATACACAAAAAAACAATCATATTAAAACATAGATGGAAAACAAGTTAACAAAATATGAAAGCAATCCAAATGTAAAGCAAAAGCAACTAAACGTAACCAGACACAACTAAAACGTAACTAAAAAAGCAACTAAACGCAACCCAAACACAACGGTATATAAATTTAACGCAACTAGTACAATCAAACATTACTTAACGACATACTACTACTAAATATTAGAACAATAAAAATTTACGTTTGGATGCAGATCTACACCGGAGTAAGTAACAAAGACCTTCGTCTTTGTAGGGGTTTAAGATTATAAATGCTTTTGGAGTTTGCATGATTTATGATGAGGCTCTGATGAGGGTTCACTCACCAACGAATGTACAAGTTTTTGGCAATCTCTGACGAGAGTTTTCGGACAAGGCAGAACACCGACAGCTCCTCGATGACAATGTACCTCAAACTACGTTGTCAAAGAAGACTTCCCTAAAGATTTTGTAACCTCTGATAAATAAGAGAGAAAAATAAGTTTATTTTCCAACGAGCACTTGTCTGAGTGGTACTTCCTCTCTTCCTTGTTGGAGAGGTTCCCTGTTCGATTCCCGGTATGGACACTGTGAAGCAAACTTTCCCTCAAGGCCGTTATTGCCTTGTTTGCACGTGCGAATCTAGACCGTTGATGTCATGTTATGGGATTATGGAATTTAATAAAATAACAGTTATGTTGCCTTCCCACCATTTCGATCTTCAGATCTCTTTGAGCCCATGATCTAGCACCTTGTCCTCTGACCACTTGATCGATCCACCAAGAAAAAAAAAAAGAAAAAAAGGTTAATTTTGTGGCGTTTCAGACAAACGGCAAAAGAAGATACAATAAAGAACACCGAGGTGAAAGATGATAATATATTTTATGTAAGTTCGTTATAAAAGAATGGATAAATTATACATAGACCCCCTATAGTTTGATCAATTATCACTTTTACCCCAGTATGTTTAAATCCATACAAATGCCCTCTCTGTAGTTTCTATTTTTTTGCACAAACACCCCCTTAGGATGGGGTGAAAATGATATGCTCTTATGCACCAAGGGATAGAAGAGTTGATAAGCAACTATTGCTTGGGTGAGGGTCACTGAAGAGGTTCCCCTCCTTGATTTACCCAGGAGTTTATAAGGAAACTTTCGAATGGGCCAGTACATATTTTCAGACGTATTAGTCTGAGCCCGAAGTGGGTCGATTGTCCGAAAAATCTAAGGACACCCCCTGTAGTTTGACAGCCTATCACTTACACCCCTCTCGTGCTTAAAGCCTTACAAATGCCCCGGCCTTTATAGTTAGAAAAACCATACACGTAGACCCCCTTTGAGGCTCTATGGAGAAAGTGCAAGTGATATATTTTTTCAAACTATAAGAAAGCATTTGTTAGGTTTTAAACATGAGGGGTGTAAGTGATAATCAATCAGACTACAGGGGTCTATGTGTAAATCATCCACAAATAAAATAATATGTTCCTCAAACTATAGGAGGGGCATTATAGGATTTTAAACATGAGGGAGAGAGTATAATCGGTCAAACAACAAGGGTTTATATGTAATTTACCCTAAAATGTAAGGGTATTCTTGTCCAGAAACTTCTTGACGGCAATTGGGGGAAAAAATTTCTGTCTTCTAAAACATTCTCTGGTTGAATAGCATTCCTCTATTATTAAAAGAAAAAAATCCAGTAGACATATTCGAAAGTTGATGTGTTCTCTTACAGCCGTTTGATGGTGGGCCACCACACACTCCATCTCCCTACCCACCATCGGACGGCTGTACAGACCTACCGTGGGAAACCGTGCCAACATCAACAGGAGAAGTCGAGGGCTTCTTTGTCTGAAACAGTCGAAGTTTGACAGTTCATTACAGCTGATTTGTTCATTTCGCTCTTTAAAAGGACCAATGAGAAAGAGGGTGTGATGTAATGTGCCAAGTAGTCCATTAAAAAAAAAAAAAAAAAAAGCCGAACCGACGACTGAAGAGCTAGTCAAAAAAACATTAAACAATGATCTCCAAAAATAAAAAAATAATTAGTAAGTTCCTAACTGCAGGAAGAGTATACATTCATCATCAACAAGAGTATCTATTTGTCAGGTGACACTGTGCATGTAGCGGCTGCTATAGTGATTTCATTGTAGCAAGAGTATCCATTCGGCTTAGGGGTACACATCGGTTCGAAACCGACCTATTTAGGCAAAACCCAAACCGATCCAACCTAGGTCGGTTTTGAAGATTTTCAATCCGATTCAAACCGAACTAAGATCGGAATCCAATCCAATGCAATTAAAGTCGGTTTGGATTGGATTGGATGGTCGGTTTAGGCTTTAGATCATGTTCTTATTGGGCTTTTCCCCCTTCCATTAGGACCTAGTTCAAACTTAAAAAATAATAATTGTTATCAATTCATTAGGCCTAAATAGGATTTTTAACTGATTTTGAGTCATCCTTCAGTATTGCAAAGGTTGTTGGTAGCAAGGATATATGAGGACATATGGTATATTAAATAAAATATTATATGTATGTACATATGTCGGTTCGGCTCGGTTTAAGTCGGTTTTAAATTTACAAATCCGTCAACCGATCCAATCATGTCGGTTTTTAAAAAACCCAATCCGATCCGATCCATTGAGTGTGTCGAAACCAATCAAAATTGGTCGGTTTGGATCCTGCACACCCCTATTTCGGCTAATTTATACTCATACCAAACCGAATTGATACTCTTGCTACAACGAAATCACTATAGCTACTATGGTAAAATCACTGTAGCAATGGTCAATTCGCTAAATTGATACTCTTTTCAAATAGAGTTGAACTCTTGCTACAATGATTTCACTGTAGTAGTTACGGTGAAATCACTGTAGCAACAACTACATGCACTGTGTCAACCGACGAATGTATACTCTTGTGACGACGAATGTATACTCTCTTGAGACGAATGTATACTCTTCCTACAGTTAGGGACTTGGTGCAGCACGTGCTGTTTCAAGTGAGACTTGATGCAATATTGAACCATTGTCTCTCCTTTAGCTAATATAGCTTCTGCTAAAAGACTAAGTCTTCAAAAAAAAACATTAAAAAAAAAAAACTATACTTTGCCCTCTTGAAGTTTAGCTTAAAAGTGTTTAACCCTCCTGTAGTTTATTTTGTTCCAAATCGCTACTTCATTTGATAATTTTTATCGAATGACTTAAAATAGTCTCCCTAAACTACGGAATCATTGTGGTTCGGGGTCCAACCATCAATAAATGTCTGCACCCATTCGATCACCCAGCCCTTATGATAGGAGTCCCCTAGGGTTCACCTGGTAGCCTGTAGATCTCAACAATCGAGAACTATTCTTAGTGGACGGAAATAACAATTGTCAATGGCTAGATCCCGAACCACGGTGATAATATGGTTCGGGGAGACTATGTCAAGGGCTTTATTTTTTATGTGATCAAAACTTAGTTAAAGGAGGCAAAATGAAGTTTTTAACTGTAAGGGGGTTAAATATTTTTAACCTAAACCTCAGGGAGCAAAGTATAATTTACCCCCCCAAAAAAGGGATAAACAAAGGGAAATTTTATTCATACCCCAAAAATCTGTATTTAGCCCCCGTATCCCTAGCGTTTCTCAATAACTTACTCAACAATCCTTTAATACCAACAATGCCCTTTTTTTTATACCCCAAACCCCAAAGCCCCTGCTCAGCGTCTTTTGTACCCCAACCCAACCCAATGTTCGTTTAAACTTAGCCCCGCCCAACCCGTCGGGTTGTGCGGGGTGGGTTCGGGTTAACCCGCCCAAAGTCGGGTTGGGTTCGGGTTGGCCCGCCCAAGTTGCAGCTAGGGGTGGCAATGAGTCGTGTCGTGTCGGGTTCGTGTCGTGTCTAGTTTCGTGTCGTGTCCAAAACCCCTAGACCCGGACCCGACCCGTTTAACTAATCGTGTCTAGATCCTAAACCCGTACCCGACTCGCTAATAAACAGGTAGACACGATAAGACCCGATAAGACCCGTTTACCACCCGGATCTATTCAGTTGACCCGATCCGACCCAATCCGACTTGACCCGACCTGACCCGAAAGACCCACTGGTTTTATATATTATAGTATCGGATTGTTGGTAGACCCGACCAGACCCGACCCGACATGACCTATTGAATACTAAACGGGTCTTCCTGGGTCTACCGTGTCCAGACCCTAAACCCGGACCCGACCCGTTTAATAAACGGGTCTATCGTGTCGACCCGTTTACGACCCGAACCCGTTTAACCTTGACCCAGACCCGCTAACTTCGTGTTGGGTCGAGGAGAAATGATTCGGGTTGGGCTCGGATTAGCCCGCCCAAATTCGGGTTGGGTTCGGGTTGGACTCGGGTTGGGTTCAGGTTGGCCCGCCCAAGTTGCAGCTCTACTTGTGCCTTCAAGTATCAGCCAACTGCATGGGGTTTATTTAAGAGTGGGGTGTATTCAAGAGTGCATATAATTGGGGTATATTTAAGGGGGTATGTATTTGATTGGGGTATAATCAAGTTGGGGCGGGCCATTTAACTGGGGTGTATTGAAGGTGGGGTGTAAGGGGGAAGGGTATTTTTGGGATAAGCATGGGGTATGAAAAAAAAAAATGGGGTGTATTCAAGTTTCTTGGAAATGGGGGCTAATTACAGATTTATGGGGTATGAATAATATTTCCCTAAACAAATCGAGAGAGAAATTGGCTTCCGGAAGAAGGAAGCATTCAAGCCGGCCAGTGAACATGTTGGGGAAGTCGGAACTGAGCCTCGCTGCGGTGGAAACGGCGAGCATCCTCCCCACAAAACCCTAACCCTGACCGATCGATTTCCTCCTCAAAGCCCTTGTGTTTCTCCGCCGTCCGAGCCGGGAGGGCGGTTGATGGCGGCGGCGGCGAGGGTGGACGGCCAGGACAAGGTGATCGCGGCGGCGCAGCACATCGTCAAGAGCCTCGCCACGTCCAAGAACGCGGCGGAGGACATGTTCCGCATCCTCTCCACTTTCGACAACCGCCTCTCCACAATCAACGACCTCGCCCCCTCCGGCGACGAGGCGGACGCTGCCGCCGCCTCCTCCGGCGAGGAGCTCTTAGAAATGAAGTCCCGTCTAGAGGCCTCCGAGAAGATCATCCTTCCCTGGGACTCCTCCTGCGACTCCCTCCTCTGGGAGGCCTCCACCGACGAGCCTTCCAAGTACCTTTCCGCCGTGGACGAGATCGTCTCCCTCTCCGTCGCCGGGGACGAAGACGTCCGCCGCCGCGCCGAGATCGCTCTCCAGACCGCCATGTCCCGGCTCGAGGACGAGTTCCGCCACCTCATGATACGGAACACCGTCCCCCTCGACGCCGAGGGCCTCTACTGCTCCATCCGCAGGGTCTCGCTCTCCTTCACCCCTGACGGAGGCGAGACCATGGAGGACATTGAAGTCTCGGCCGAGGAGGAGCAGCAGCAAGAGATCAATTTGGATGAAAGGGGCGGGAGCACCCTCTCCGATGATCGGATCGTAGACCTGATAAGCCCTGAGGTCGTCACTGATCTGAAGGAGATCGCTGACCGCATGATCTTGTCCGGGTACGAGAAGGAGCTGGGCCAGGTCTACAGCAGTGTCCGACGAGACGTCCTCGACGAGTGCCTCTCCATCCTCGGGGTTGACCGGATGAGCATCGACGAGGTGCAGAGGATCGAGTGGAGGACACTCAACGACATGATGAAGAAGTGGATTCAGGCAGTGAAGGTTGCAGGCCGGTTTCTTCTTCCAGGGGAGAAGCGGTTGTGCGATCAGATCCTTGTTGCGTCCGACGAGCTGAAGGAGGAGTCCTTCGCGGAGGCTGCCAAGGGGTGTGTAATGCAGCTCCTCAACTTTGGGGATGCCATTTCCATCTGCGAGCGATCACCGGAGAAGCTTTTCAGGATACTTGACATGTACGAGGTGCTCACTGGAGCCATGCCAGACCTGCAGGCGCTGTTTTCCGGTGAGCCTGGGGAGCTCATCTGTGGTGAGGTGGAAGGGATACTGAGGAGGCTGGCTGATGCCGTGAAGGGGACTCTTGAGGAGTTTGGGAATGCGGTTCAAAAGGACACTTCGCGGAAGCCAGTGCACGGTGCTGATATCCACCCGCTGACTCGATATGTGATGAATTATCTCAAACTGTTAGTTGATTATAGCGCATTACTGGATCTAATTCTGGATGATAGTGGAGTAGATGGAGGAGGTCAGCATCTTCCCGAAAGTGGTGAGAGTGATGATAGCCAGTATTTGGGGAACATGGCTCCATTGGGCCGACGGCTGCTCTTGCTGACATCTTATCTAGAAGCTAATCTCGAAGAGAAGTCTAAACTCTACGAAGATGGTGGGATGCAATACATATTCTTGATGAATAATATACTCTATATAGTTCAGAAAGTTAAGGATTCGGAGCTCAGGATGTTCTTGGGGGATCACTGGGTCCGTAAACGGCGTGGCAAAATCCGGCAGTATGGCACGAGCTATCTCAGAGCTTCTTGGACGAAAGTCTTGTCTTTTTTGAAGGATGAGGGGTGGGGTGGAGGCATGAGCTCAAACAGCGGTTCCAAGATGGCTGTCAAAGAACGGTTCAAGAATTTTAACCTGGGTTTTGAAGAAATATATAGGGTCCAGACAGCTTGGAAGGTGCCTGATCCTCAGCTACGAGAGGAACTGAGGATATCTTTATCAGAGATGGTTCTCCCAGCATACCGTGCATTTATGGGAAGATTTGGTGGTCAATTAGAAGGACGAAATGCAGCAAAGTACGTGAAGTATACCCCAGAGGATTTGGAGAACAGTTTCTCAGATTTGTTTGAGGGGCTGCCTGGGCTTTCAAACCATCCAAGGAGAAGAACTTAGTATAGTGTTTGGGGATTCTGGTTGCTAGCAGTCCCCCCACTCTCATCAGGTACTCTGTTATCCATAGTTTCGACTGCACTGAATGTAAGCCTGATAATTTGGTATTATCGTGTACTCTTCTTTGCTGTTGTAGTAATTATTGTGTGCATTTATGTATTTTTCACTATTACTTGACATATGTTGTAGAATAATATTGTACAGTATTTTCAGGTGTGAATCTCTTAGAATTTTGTTAGTCTATGCATCCATGAGCAATCCATTTAATTACTGTTGAAGTTTTATGTCTGTATTTATAGCTTGTTTGGCTTAAAGACATTTCATACATTATAAATCATATTCCCATTCTTCTAGTCCATTGTTTCACTTTCAATTGCCCGTTTTTTTTTTTTTTTTTGAAAGTTCCATGGTGAATGCTGTAAGTTGAATTTTATATTCCTTCTTGTCCCTTCTTTTGGCTTCAATTCTCCCATGAACCACCATCCTATAATTCTGTTGCTGTGAACGTCATTTGATTCCTTAATTTATAAGCATTTGATCAATATTGTATAGAGTACATTAAATGCAGTAACTCAATGTACGATTGTTTTCATGTTTTATTTTGAATTTTTTCTTTAGCATACAGGGCAATAAAGACTTCTTGAGTAACTCAATGTACAATTGTTTTCATGTTTTACTTGGAATTTTTATTTTGAAAAAATTTCTTAATTTTGAGTTTTTTCAGGTCAACTGATCGTTGATAGACTTCTTGAGTCCTATTAGTGAATAGATTCGATCGCACTCCAATAGAAATTGCTCTTTAGTTACTGGATGGCTTCTCAACAAAGTTGGATACCGTAACCTTTTTTCATATTTGGTCTTTGAAGTTACTCTTAGTGCTTCCATTTGTTTGCTTTGTTGGTTTAGTCTTCCTAAGCCAAGTTACATGCGGCAATTCATTGTTGGGCTTACCATTGCAGATGAGCAAATAGATGACTAAGTTATATATGTAATGTATTGTTAATATGTACATATTGTATCTTGTTTATGTAAATCTTTCATGATTTGCTTGTATAAGTTTTCCATGATCAAGCAATTCTTGACTTGTATTTTGTATAACTTACGGGACGTTCCGTGTCTATAGAATGAAGTCTTTTTACCCCTTGTTCTTTTTCTAGAGCTTTATTAATTGATTTCTATTCTTATAAGTTGCATGGTGGATGGGTGAGGTTTTTTGAATAATGAATAATGTTCTGTTTAATTTAAATATTTTAATCGACCTTCACTTGTTGGTTGTGAACCAGCATTTACTATATTAATACTAGAATCTTTGTTCTCTTCAGCTTCTAGTTGTGTGAGTTAAGATGCATCATGTGTGTAAACACGCAGAAGTAAAAAAAATTACTGTGAATCTTAATTGTGCGATTATTGTATTCCTATATGGGCAACACGGATTAAAAGAATTAATCGATCCACATTGAGACTTCAATTTCTATTTTGATGATTAGGTTTGGTTTCGATGATTCTTAACTTTTACATTTCAATTATAGGATGAGTTTGCTTTAAAAATAGTATTCACCCTTCAACTGTAAGCCCCTGTAACATGGGCCAAGTGCTACTACTTGCTTTGTTTGTAGATTTATTGGTAGTAAATAAGCAAGATAATATCATCCCCCCCCCCCCCCCCCCCCCCTCCCTATCTGATGTGATGGTGCGTTTCTGCCGTTGGATCATATTTTATTGGTTAGTTTCAGCTTTTTGTTTTATTTTATGTAATGGATATCCACGATTTAGTTGCCTTTCAAGTTGTCTATTAGATGCATGGCATGTGGCAACTAAAGTTGCTTATTGGGTGGTTGCCACATGGATTTAAATTATATTAGGAATAAAGGGCATGTCAGCAGGATTAGTTGTTGAACATATTTTATTAGTTTTTTTATGTACTTGATGGCCATGGTTTTGTTGGGTCTTAAGTTATTTATCAGATGCATGGCCACTTAATTTGCTTATTGGATGGTTGCCACATATTATGGATAAATGCCATGTACGCATGTTGATGGGGTAAAAAGAGGACTTAAAAGAGGGGAAAATTGGATTGTCAGTGAAGAAAAGCAAAATAAAAGTTAACCCCTCCCTCTCTCTCTTTTCGAGATCCTATGTCCGTGACATGCGTGCGGACTCCCCAATAGTCATTGGCCCTATTTTTTTTTTCTTTTTATTTTTTTACATGATTTAGGCTTTGCCTCCTATATAGAAAGCATGATGTATCTCTTGGAACCCTTGTTTAGATCATTGGTTTGAGAAAATGAAAAAGTAGCAACTATCTTCTCATCTTCTCTGTGCTGATTCATAGGGCTCAGAGCAACCCATCGCGCATAAGCGAGTCTGGAGGGTGTAGGACCCAAGTATCATCACCTCTTTTAATCGAAGAAGCACAAATATGGATACAAGACACGATACGGGTTCATCGATACAACAATTTCCAAAAATGTAGGATACATATATGGCTAGATATGACAACTAAATATAATTATATATATAAATATTAATATGATAAAGAAACTTAAATGAATAAAGGAATTATATGGAAATAAAAAGAAAAAAAAATAATAACACAATCAACGAAGGGTTTTGAAGGCGAGGCGGTCGACTACCCAACCCCTTGTAAGGTGTGAGCCAACCGATTCTTATAAGTGAAACCGACAAAAAAAAAACCAAAACAATTCGTATCCCTGTCGTATGGCCCGTATCCTTGTCGTATCCCCGCCATATCCAATAAATTTTTTTATTTTTAATTTTAGATACTCCTCAGCCGTATCAGATATGTTTCTGGCTGTATCCCAGCAGTACCCGTATCCGATATGGGGCATGCTTCGGAGTATCCGTGCCTCTTTTCTTTTATTTCTTAAATGATTGGTACTGTGTTTTCTTTTAATTTCTGCAATTATACTTAAGTTTGAAATTATTTGTTTATTCTCGATAAATATGATGGAGATTGCCATCAAAACTTTTTCGTTGTTTTGGTGGTTTACTGTAAACAAAATTTACACTGTTTTCCCCCACTTTTTGCCATGGAAACCTCCTCCCGGTTCCAAAAAAAAAACCTATACCAAAGCCCACTCATTCCTCCATTAGTTTTCCATTAAACCTTAGAAGGAGCGGAGCCAGGATTTTCTTTAGCGGGGTGGGTGGGTGGGTGGGAGTAGAGGCCGTAAGGTATGAAATAATGTAAACCTGTCATGACATTTTTTGTAATTTTTTCCTTGAAAATGATAAAAAAAGTATCTTGCTTGCATAAGATGGTTCTTGAACGACATAGTTACCAAGTCGAAAAACGAAAAAAAACGGCAAGGAAAAAAATCGGGAAGATACGATGAAAACGGAAAAAAACAGAAACACATCGAAAAAAACAAAAATAATCTTAAAAATTATACCAAGTATGTATATATGTCATTTTTCAACATTAAGTAATCAAATGTTCAAAATGTATACCATATACGTTTATTAAGCACGAACAAAATAAAACTTGAACCCAATTTAAACCCGGACCAAACTCGACGCGTTTTATCAGTGTTCTAAAAAGCGGCCCAGGCGCCGCCTAGGCGGCGCTTTGCCACTAGGCGGCTCCCCACCCCCTCGCCTAGGCCCTAGGCGCTCTAGAAAAGCGGCTAAGCTTCCAGGCAGAGCTAGGCGGCCGCCTAGGCGGGCTCAGGCTGACCAGGAGGACCAGGTGGGCTGAGGCTGGTCAGGCGGACCATGTTTGTTTTGTTCTTGTTAATCACTCAATCTTGATTATGGTTATATACTTGTTCTTTAAAATAATGGTTTGGGATAATATTGAACTTATATTAATTTTTAAACATATATATATTATATAATATCAAAATAATAATTAGAATAATTAAAAAAAGGTAAAACGCCTAGGTGCCGCCTAGGCGCTAGGCGGCCCCCCACCGCCCGACTAGCGCCTAGCGCTTTTTAGAACCTTGCGTTTTATACGCGTTTTTTCTGTTTTAAATGCGTATAAAACGCGTACAGACATTTTTTTTCAAAAAAACGAGTATTTTTTCATGTTTGCTACGACTTCGAATCGATACGCGTTTTATTACATGTTTACTACGACTTCAAAAAAATGCCCGATTTGGTAACTATGTTGAACGGAAGATCTAAGGTTAAATGCATTTGTTTCCTTACTTAAATCAAATCCCACTTCGGGTTAGAAGGACAACCTGAGATGTAATGAAGAAATTAGAATAGAACAAATTTTGATGGAGAAATTAAAAGAGAACAAAGTTTGACCACAAAAATAGAGAAAAAGGAGGTAGAGGGTAGAAATGTCTTACCTGAGTTAATGAAGAAATTAGAATAGAACAAATTTTGATGGAGAAATTAAAGGATAACAAAATTTGACCACAAAAGGAGAGAACGGAGGTTGAGGGTAGACGTGTCTCACCTGAGCGGGGACACAAAAATTTATCTTAGTTAAATTATGTATCCACTTTCATGACCTTAATTTCATCAACAACTTAACAATTACATTGTATTTTGTACCGGTCTTAGCTATTGTTGACCACCTGAAAATTGAACCCAAAAATTTATCTTAGTTAAATTATATATCCACTTTCATGACCTTAATTTCATCAACAACTTAACAATTACATTGTATTTTGTACCGGTCTTAGCTATTGTTGACCATCTGAAAATTGAGTGTCGACACTGACATGGGAGTCGGACAACACAACATCATAAAAGATGGATACGGAGACACGTGGGTGTGTATATATATATATATATATATATATATATATATATATATATATATATATATATATATATATATATATATATATATATATAGATAGAGAGAGAGAGAGAGAGAGAGAGAGAGAGAGAGAGAGAGAGAGAGAGAGAGAGAGGAATGATAGGCTGCGGCGTGCGCTGCCCGGCCTGATAGATGCGGTGGCAAATTTTGGCCGTCCGATCGCGCGGATCGGCTGCGGATCGGCTGCGAACTGCCCCAAACCTCCCGCCCGTCTGATCTCCCGTACTCACCGTCTGATCCCGTATAAATCCAGTCGCTCCGGTGTGTTTCCTGGATGATTTGATTCCCATCCGTTCGATCGATGGGATCGAACGGACTAAAAAATTTTCGCTGTTACTGTAGCGGCTACAGTAACAGCGAAATTTTTTTAGTCCGTTCGATCCCATCGATCGAACGGATGGGAATCAAATCATCCATCAAACACACGGAGCCGGAGGATTTATACGGGATCAGACGGTGAGTACGGGGGATCAGACGGACGGGGGGTTTGCGCGCGGTTCGCAGCCGATCTGCAGCAATCGGACGGCCAAAAATTACCACCGCATCTATTGGCCGGGCAGCGCACGCTGCAGCCTAACACGCCTATATATATATATATATATATATATATATATATATATATATATATATATATATATATATATATATATATATATATATATATATATATAAAGAGAGAGAGATAAATGCTATAGTGCGGCGGCATGCGGTAAGTGCGGCATCGCACCGCTGTCGTCTGATGCGCTGCTGCATGCATGCAGCGCGTGCATCAGATGGCTGCGGTGCGGTACCGCACTTACCGCATGCCGCAACATAGCATGCCCCTATATATATATATATATATATATATATATATATATATATATATATATATATATATATATATATATATATATATATATATATATATGATGGCGATACATTGCGGCCGCTTAACGTGCGGCCGCCCGTCAGGGGTAGTTTTGGAAAAGGTTTTTTGGAGGTTGATCACCTACCATTTGATAGCACACACAAAAAATTTTAGCTCAATCCAAGACATATAGGCCGTTCAAATGTGATCGGCTTTTACCGGTCTTTCATTTTTACCGTATTTTTGATGAACACATTTGAATGGCCTACAGATCGTGGATTGGGCTGAAATTTTTTATGTGTGCTATCCAAGGGGAGGTGATCAATCCCAAAAAAAAAAAAATTTCAAAAAAAACCCCGGAAGGAGGTGCCACATGTTAAGCGGCTGTACAATATCATGACCATATATATATATATATATATAAAATTATGAAATTGATATAAATTGAAAATTAATACCCCTTCGGAATTCGACTTCGACACAGTCTCCATTTACCTTGGTTCATCCGATTGGAGAAAGGAGACTCACAACATTCGGTTTAATAACATGTAGTGATGGTATGATGCCGTGTTGACACGGGTGGACACGGGAATCCGTGTCGACATGGGTTGGCACAACTTTGAGGACTCAGTTAGAGGTGTCCCCCATATCATAGATATTGACTTCCTAATGTCACTTTGAGTTGCCTTTATTTATTTGGTCCTCTCTCATTGTTTTACCCTTTTAATTCATCTTCCATGTGTGCACTTTTTAACTTCTATGTTCTTTTATTCTAGTTAATTTATCTAGACATATATTACATTCAATTAAGCTTTCTACTTTTCCCTCGTCATAATATTTTTGACCTTGTACCAATAAAAAATTTCTTGTAAATAGACAATTTATCTTTACTATTATTCTTCATTTTGGATTATCTATATGTTTAGGACTTGATTTTGGAGATCTCTTCGCCTAACATGAAGTGATTAAAGATTGAAATCCATGAGCTTTCCAGGTGGGGATCAAATATACTCCCCGACTCGCACAACATCATCCCATTTATATGCTTCATAGACAAACCTACCCAAACCATGGAAGAGAAGTGTCCATAAATTTGAGCATATATATTAATAAAAGTATAAAACAGAGAGGTAGAATCCTGATTTCAAGTTGGATAAAATGAGGCTAGTTCACACATCATTTCTGTTTATTTGCAATCTTTAAACCTGAATCACATACAAAATCATAGGGCCATCAATCCAAAACCTCCACAAAGCAAAAAACATTTGTAAGGACACATCTAAGGCAAACATAATAAGCTACACAATTAACAAAATGCCACTGTGATCCACATGCTGGATAGAGAGAGAACAGAGAACCTGTAGAAGGGCACACATGAAGAAATCCAATAATCCGTATCCAACATAAAGAACATAGTCATAATGCATCAATAACAAAAAAGGAAAAAAATATCAAAGAATATTCGATCATTCGATACCTCAATGGAATTGTAGGATTGGAAATATATTCTCTTAGGAGGCTGGGCTGCCATTAGAAGTAGGGATAATTCATTCAGACCGA